>WBND01000054.1:2222188-2332877 GCA_013398595.1 Tychaedon coryphoeus | reverse complement strand
TAGGAGGCTTCAGTTTGAAAGATGGTGTGAGGTTACAATTATAAGCAGGCAGGCTCAAACTTCATGGACTGAAGGAATGCAGCATGTGGATTAGAGGGAAGCAGTGATGGGACAGTTGCTGCCTAGAGGCTCTGGCTGTTGTTTTGCACTGCCTGCACATCAAATAGAAAAGTTTGGACACCCTTTATTTATATTCATTTAAACTGACAATCTTCCTTGTATCTCTTGAAAGCCACAATGTTATTCCAACAGTTTATTTAACTTGACTTGAATTATCCAAATACGCAAATTCTTTCTTTCCGCTTGGTGGTAGGATTTACAGAAGACCTGAAGCATATTGGGTAACTATCATAGAAATGAATGCTGTTGTGGCTTCCATGGGACTAGACCTCATTTAAAAAGCTTATTAAAGCACCTGCCAGGTTTTTGTGTGGGTGTACTCTCTGCACATTTGACTTGTTGTCCTTTTGAATGTTTTCAAGTTCCAAATTAAATTCCTGTTGCTGTTGTCCTATCTATGTTTGTGAAAAGCATCGGGATACTTTCTAATGATTTTTGACATCTGTGAGAACACATCCTTTTTTCCAGAAACAGTGACATTTCCCTTTAGTGTAAGTTATTTAATTAATATTCCTCTATCACCTCCAAGAGGTCTTTCACTGAGAATGTGTACCTTCTGCAGGTATACAATTTAATAGGACTTATAAATTAATTCCTGTGTTTAGAAATAATTAAAATTTGTTCTGTGTCTCTATTTAATACAATACAGTTTTAAAAATACCACAGAACCATTGCAGTATTTCAAACTGCGTTGATTTGGTGATCTTCATGCTTTTTAGGGTGAACTGGACAGTGTGAAAACTTGTTGCTGTTCTCAGAGTTTATAGTTGATCTGAAAAATCACTGGGGTCTCAGTATTTTGATTGCTCTGTTGTTTTTTTTTTTAAGTATAACTGAAAAAGGTGACTGCATATTCAGAACATGGCAACATTATAATTAACTCCCACTGAGTTCAACGAAAGTTAGTGGCAAATCTTCACCCTTCTGAAAATAAGATTAATTAGATGAAGGTCTTACAATGCTTGGCTCATAAATGTAAGGCCCTCCACAAATCATTTCAAACTCTATATTCGTCTTGTGTGAGATACTTATTTTCATGTGACTGTATTATTGAGATTCTTTTGTCCATACTGATAATTTGATCAGTGTTGAGCCCTCAGGATAGATTGCTCTGTGTATAGTACTCTGGTAAGGAGAAGAAAGTGACCAACAGAATCTTTTCCCTCTCTCTATTGTCAGCAGCAGCATGTCTTTAAATGAATGGAGATAGGTGCTTACAAGCAGCCAACATTTCAGCTGCACAAACTGTTTGTTTGGGAATGTGGAAGACAGTACTTCAGATGATTAAAAGGGCCTGACACAAATTGCATTTGAAAATATTTATGCAGGGTATGTACTGCGAAGCCATTGTTCGCATGAGTATAAATACTGTTAGATCTTTTCACAGGAGTTGTAAATAATAGACAAGGTTTTCAGTAAGAGACATCAATGATGAAATATTTTTGTGAGTTTATAGCTATAACATTAAGACTAAAATACTGACCTGAGTTAATCTTTAAGTGCTGGGAATATTATGAGATTTTAAAGTTGTGTGAGTTTATAACATATAATGAGGTAATAATTTGGACTTCTCTAAACATAGAGGGAAAGAAAGTACAAGAATAATTTAACTTATTTTTCTGGTATTGAATAAAACTGGTGTTGAATGCCTCTGGGTTTAATTAATCAATGTTTTTAGTACCTGGGGTGATATTTAAATTGAAATTTGTTATGTAAACATAATAAAAATGGTATTTTTTTTTTTAAAGACAAGTCTTTGTTTTGTCTTCAAATAACAAGATAGTGACTGTGTGCACTAAAATACAAGTTTACCCAGTGTTATTTACAGCTTGATAGAGTTCAATTTTAGGAAATGTGGGAGGACAACAAATTTAAACTAGTTATTTTTTATGGCAAGATTCGTGTTGTTTACGGAGGAGTGACATTAAAGAGCATGCAAACCTCTGCATCACTGTTTTTTTTCTATCTTCAGAGACAATCTGTTTTTTGCGAAAAAAATGGATGTTTTGAAGATTGTGCTTCTAATAATCCAGCCATTTCACTGCTCTTAAATTCAGTATCATTGTTCTGAACTAGAAAAGAACTTCCAGCATCAAGGCACCGTGACATTGACTTTTTTCTTGAGTCCACGTGGTGCATCTGTAATTTTTTCTTTTAATTAATTAGTACATTTTTTCTCATGATGCTACTTTAAAGAAATGAAGACATATGAAAGCAAGGTAAAACCAGTGCTATATTGGGCATAAGAGTAGTGTGTATCTTTTGGTGTTGTTCCTTCACTCTTCTAATTGGGTGGAAAGAAGAATTTCACTTTTCATGACCCAACAAAAGTGCTGCTATTGTGGGTGAGGTTTCTCCTCGGAGACATGAGCCATGACTCAGAGCCATGTTTTAGTATAATGAATTCAGCTGTTCATCTGCTTCCTGATGCTCCCCAAGTCCAGTTGTATATGTGCTACTACCTCATCTCAAACAGTTCTCTGACATGGGAACTCTTCCAATTGTTCATTCACTTGCCATAATTTAACCATCACACTAGCTACAATATTTCTGTTCCTATGGTCATCTTCAAATGACTGTACAAGTATGTGTTGGGCTTATGTACTACATTATAACCATAGCTGAAATATTTCATTTATGTTTTTACTTAACAAATGAAATTACTTTTATGCATACTTATAAAATAAACAGATAAATCTATAAATTTTTTAATTGCTGTATTAGTTTGTCAAGTGTAATTATGTATCCTTGGTAGTAGGGGGGAAGCTATGGTAGATTTCTATCAATTTAATTAAAACCCCATCGAGGGAATAGTTGTTCTAGCATGTGTGTGGAATGATTGCACACTAGATCTCTGTACAGGAACTTTTTGAAGTAATGCCCTTCTACAGTGGATTTCTCTTTTTGTGGGTGGTGAAGGAGATCCCTAGGTACTGGTAACAAAGTAGTAATATTTTATCTCTGGATTTGCAGTCTTGAAGTGGAAAGCACAAGTCCTTAACTGATAGAACATTTTAGTAGTATTTGCTTCCACATGTTGAAAGTAAAGCCCAGCAAAAAAAAATGTGCACATGGATGGATGTGAGTTGTTCTAGGAGATGTACTTAAACCAAAGCAAAACACTCCCTTATTGTTATCATGCATGCATATTGTATAGTGGAATTTTACTGAATGGGAGCTAGGAGTGGTTTTATGAGAACAAACTTGGATCAGGGTGTACCCCTGCTGCCAGCTGAGTGCTATGGTCCCTCTACTGGAGCACTGCTGCTCATTCTGCTTCTGGCTTCATCACTTTTCAGTATCTCTGACACCTGTGACCTGCTGCAGAAGCTTCCCTCCCTCCTCTGTTTGCTTCCAGCCAGAGCTCCTTGCTGCCTGCTGGCTAAGGCACTCTGCTGGGATTTAAAAGTTGTTGGTTCAAAGAGCTTTGGCCATGGAGGGTAACATAGTACACATTTGATCTTCTGTGCAGGTGTTTCTGCCACTGGGCAGTTGTATAAAATATTGTTTGGTGGCTCCTTTTGGCCTGTGTTAGCGATATACTGATCACTTGTTGGATGTTAAGGCACCCCTTTGCACCCCTCTGGTCACAGAAGCAATAACAGTGTACCCTGAGATTTTTCATGCTGTGTTGCTTTGATTTAGAGGAAATTAAGGTCGTTCAGAGTATGTTGTAGATGCATGCTGTGAGCATGAAGGAAAGCAAAGCCCAAATACGTTTTTTCCTGAATACTGGAGGAGAAATTTTTTTTCAGTGGGGATAACAGGCGAGATGCTCATTTCATCTATATATTTCATCCCAGATAAATCTCAAGGAGTCTCTTAGCAATTATCTCTCACCAAGGGTTTTCATTGTTTGTTTGTTTGTTTGTTTGTTTTTTTAATGGAGACGCCAAACACCGGAAGCTCATTAAGTCGCTATGTTGTATGCATGACAACTTGAAATAATGATCTATTGGCCATTATTCTTTTAAATTGTCTTTTAAAGTCAAATACATGACACACGATGTCAAGAGAAAGCAGAATATCACTCTGATACCTTAAGGTTACGGCTTTTGCTTAATTAAAACTTTTCTTATGGAGATTACTTAAATTACAGCTGATTCTTTTGGATTTTGTCACTCTCTAAAAAGTGTGTACTATATTTATATTTTATGAACATTTAGAACATAATTTCTCTGAGATAAAGAAAATGATGATGAATACAACAGATTTCTAAAGAAGACATTTCAAGTTCTTATTTTCTACCATAAAAACCCCAATAAATCAAATTACCCCTACCCTCCAAAACTCCACCAAGCTCCAGATATTTCTTTCACCTTTTGAAGTTATTGTAAGTTTAGAAAGTATACTCTACATATTTTATAGTTGACGTAAGGTTAATACTCTGTCAGAACACTTTAATGTCAAAATGGATTTGACATTAACTGGAGAACTTCTACAAATAAAATTTGCTAATTTCCTTAACTGAAAAAAATTACCCTGTGCTTTTCCACTTTAATGCTTAATTGCAAAATTCAAGCAATAAGAATTAATGTTACCTAGCAGGTATTGAACTTGATGGAAAATTATATTCTTCTTTAAATTCTTTATTCAAGATAATTATCTTTTTTGCAAGTAAACTCATGATTTTTCATGTGTCGCATATGATATTTGAGATTTAATCTTCCAAAAGAAGTTCTTATAGGAACATTTGGGTTGTTATTTTTTTTTTTTATTTGGTTTTTTTTTTTTTTCTGGTGTTATACTGTTCTTGTTCTGAAGAAAAGTTGCAGATGTTAATTGATGTTTTTTACAAATGTATTGACTATAGCTTTAAAAGATCCTAATTAAACACATAAGTGCTCAGTGAGGGATGGTTATGCACAAAACAGTTTTTGAATAGCAGTTTTGACTCCACTTTGTGTCTCTGGTGGTATTTGAGACTGACTAGATAGCCTTCTTGGGTTGAAAAACACTGCTTAATTTCACTGTACTTTTTCTTTGCCTGACTCTAAGGAAGCTCATGTTGTAATGCCTTTTCCTTAATGGTTTGCCAAATAAATCAATTAGTAAGGTTTAGCTCATTCCGGTGCTTCTAGTAAGGAAAGTTAAAGAAAGGAGCACATGTGTGCAGATTGTGAAATAGAGGAATTTTGAGTGGCATAGAGATGGGAGCTCTCACTTGTACGTTCTGAAACATGCAGATTTGTTGAAAGGAAAGTACAAACATGTTAGTTCCAATAGAAGGTTTATGAGGAAATAATTCAGTTAACATTTTTCAGAATTCTAAAGAAAATAATATAAGTACAAGGCAGTAAAATGAAAAACATAGAAAAATGTCCCCAGTTTTCATACTCCTATAAAGTTCTTTTTAATACTGCTTACAAATAAAAAACAAATTTCAAAATACTGAATACTTATGTTTCTTGGGAAATTCTACCTACCAGCTTCTTCTAAGAAACTAATTGATTGGTTATGGATAGTTTTAAAAAGTACTTGTTTATTGAATCCAAAAAGCGTGCAAGCTGATCTTTTCTAGACATTATGCACTTGCAAATTAGTGTAGTTGTGTGGGCTCTCGAATGGCATGCATTCATTCTTCCACATTTTAGGCTGTAATCCCCAGTCACTCATAGACCATAGGAGGTTATCAGTGTTGCTGTGTGGAGAGATCTGCCTTCTCTCAGCCTGGGCTGCCTAACCCTATCCTCATCACTCTTTGCTACAACATGAAGGTTCGCACAAGTAGACAGGATAACTTGATTTTGCCAAAAGCTGTCGATTTGAGGCTTGGGTTTTTTTTTCTTTCTTGTTTTTTGGGATTTTTTTTGTTGTTGTTGGTGGTTGATTTGGTTTTGTTTTTTTTTTTCTGGTTAATTTTGTACTAGTTTTGTTAGTCATTGCTTTACTTCTTGAGTAGTCTTTGTACTCTTTGACCTATGTTCATCCTCGTGCCTCTAAACTCTTCTTCTGCATTTTCTTTGTTTCTGTGTTTCTCCTAGCTTTACTCTGTCCATTTATCCATGGTGAAAATGTAGCCACCTATGTAGCCCTGTGGCCTTTTCCTGCTGATAATATATTCAGTGTTTCTTGAGCCTTTGTATCACATGAGAAAATGGCTGTGCCTAAAGAATTTGAGTTGATGCATTTTTAATTACCCTGTGCTTCCCTCTTTGTTCTTTTTACTAATCTCTGCACCACCACCAATCCCCCCCACCCAATTAAAAATCCATACATATTAAAATTTCCCTGGCTGCTGTTGTGCTGAGTGTGCTCAATTTACTTATGAAAATATTTGGTGTCTATTGACTTTGAAATGCTTGTATTTCTTGCAACAAAGTTAGAGTATGTGTGTCACAGGCACTTAAACAGAAGCATTACAGGATTGCTTGTTTGCTGGAAAGACGTGCCAGGGTCTTGGATGAATTCCACTACCAGGTACATTTGTTAGCTCATGTAGTAATGTGAACAGCGCCAGCACTATTAAGTCCCCAGAACTGCTGTTCACAAAATTACTAACCCATTAGTCTGTAAAATAATGTGACAGATAGTAAAGGAGAAAGAGTAATGTACTGGTATTTATGACTGCTTTTTGTCAATGATACCATATCCTTGAGAGACCTCCTGCTGCCATTTTTCTTGCAGTACAACATGGAGTAGTTTTTTTAGTGATCTTGGGTGCACTGGATTTTTTCCAGATCTTTCATGTCACTGTCAGTTAGATTGAATAGTATTAAAATTTATATTCTCCAGCCTACAGAAGTTGCAGTCTTGGAGGCTTTCCCAGAGTGAATCTGAAGGACTTTAAAAATGTTGATAGCTACCTATTTGTTAAATCTTTTTCAAAAATTTTGAAGTACTTTTGTGTTCTTCTCCTACTGGATATTTTATGATACAACTTTTAGTTGGCTAGTTTTGGCAGTGGATCAGTCTGTTTATGTTCTATCAACATTGTTTTTTAGGTATGGCTTTGGTATTTTTTTTTTTGGTCATGGTGAGATATTGTAAGGGACCTGTCATGGGCTCATGAGAGCTATTGGTCGGTGAACTGGACTGAAATCAGAATCTCAGCTGTCAGTACTGTAATATGTTAAAGTGAGAATTTATGGCCAGCCTTGTGAAAATGTGCCTCAATTTCATGTGTTATAGTGTCTTACATGGAATTATTTATAGTTTTAAAGTTTTTCTGAATGTAGTCAATGACCAAGTTCAAATAGGCTTTAAACAAAGCTGTTATAAAGCACTTTGTAGAAACGATTCTACCAGAATTATTTTCTCATTGAGTACTTTATCATCTTTGCCTGTGGAAAGTTTGTATAAACTCTATAGCAAAGGCACAGGGCAGGATATGCTTCCTGTGAATGTGGGAATTTTTTAAAAACATGTTTCCTGAGTCCTGTACAAATACAAGCCCTCAGTTTTCATCTCTCCTGTTTTCCTTTTACTTCTGCTTTCCAACTCTTCTCCCCCTCCCCCATTCCATTCTTTTCTAAGGATGCTTTTTAGAGGTGAACACGTGTTTGTGAGCTACACTGTCTCCAAAACAAACAAAAGAGGGTGGGGAGATGATGGAGGGGAGGAGGACTGGGAAAAGATGCAGCTGCTAATTTTTAATTTTTGAAACTAGCCTTGAATTCTTGGCATCTGTTTAAGCTTTACAATAAAAACTAGGGGCATGACTGAAACACTGCGTCTTTGTTCTACTGTGGTTGCCAACAAGAAATTCTTAAAATAGTAACAAATAGATTATTTGAATTCTTGTCTAAAATAGTATCGATGGAAGACGTTTTGCCAGATGAGATTGCATGCATAGAGCATTGCCACAGCAGTGAAAGCTTTTGGAAAAGCAGCCAACACCATATGTTGTTTTTTATTCTGTGGTGCCAACATCCAAGTCAGTAGAAGGTATTTTCACTTATTTCACCTGCCAGGAAATAGAAATCCCTGTAGCCTTTCTTCCTGCAAATCTATTGAACCTGCTCAAGCTGTGTGCTCTCA
Organism: Tychaedon coryphoeus; assembly: GCA_013398595.1. Classification (NCBI taxonomy): domain Eukaryota; kingdom Metazoa; phylum Chordata; class Aves; order Passeriformes; family Muscicapidae; genus Tychaedon; species Tychaedon coryphoeus. Next base: position 2,324,777 of record WBND01000054.1, on the reverse strand, counting down.
AAGCAAAGGCCAGCAGCATCCCAGCATTAGGAAGAGCATTGCCAGCAGGTTGAAGGGTGATCCTGCCCATCTACCCAGCCCTGGTGGGCACATCTTGGGCCCTGTTTTGTATTCCCCAGTGCAAGAGACATGGATGTAGTGGAGTGAGTCCAGCAAAGGGCCATAAAGACGTTTGGGACTGGATTGTACAGCCTGAAGAAAGCATCACAGGGGATCTTACTTGTTTGTATAAGCATCTTATGGAGGGGGAAGTAAATGATGGAGCCAGTTCAGGTTCTTCCTGGCTGTTCCCAGCAAGAGGACAAAATGCATTGGGTATGAACTGATATACAGGGATTTCTGCCTGAACGCTGGCACAGACTGCACAGAGAGAGTTGGAGTCTCCTTCCATCCTTGGAGATACTCAAAGCTGGCAGACCAGGACCCTGAGAAACCCACTGCAGCTTTGGTGGCAGTGGGTTGCTTTGTTGGTAGTCTCTAGAGGTGGCTGCCATCCTCAGTGACTCTGCAATTCCTGTGTGCCTCTGCTTTGGTGTCTAGCTGAAAAACCAGAGTATGTCAGATACCACTAAACAAGTTGTATGCTCTCACATGTTTTTCTGAGTGGTAATATTAGTGAAATAATATTATTAACACTATTAGAGAAAAAAATGTGGTTGAGGAACAAAGCTTGAAACAATGTGTGGAATGAGACGTGTTTGGGGCTTTGTTGCACAACCCTTCACATGTTAGTGAGCTCTTAGCCACATAAGTAGTCTCGCTGACGTCAATAGGACTACTCCTGTAAGTGTTCACCAGAGCAAATAAGGGTTGCACAATGTGTCCTTGTCTGTAATGTACAAGTGTATGTAACACAGCATTTAATTATCACTTCAAACCTCCTTTACTTCAGTAGCATATTCTTTTAAATATCTCAAATTATACTGCTTTTCCTAGGCTGTGCTTTACTGACATGGACGCATCATTTCATCCATCACCATACAATTGAGCAGAGATAGCATCTCTGAAAAATCATCTTTCCTTCTGTTCATTTATACAGCTGAAAAAATAGAGCTGACAGGAAAAAAAAAGAAAATAATTCTCTTCCTTGATAGTGTTTTAAATAAATTGGAGTTTCTAACTTTCTTCTGACAGTTTGATGGAGTCAGTGCTTTACTTTCAGTGCTTAATTAGTCTGAAGGTAGGCTTTCTATTCCCCACAAAAGAATTAGGTTTTTTTTTTTAATGTTTAAATGTCAGTCAAAGTTCAATCTTGTATAAAGAGGCATCTTATATCTATATTTTATAATAATGCAAAATGTAGAGTAAAAAGCAGTTTCCAAGATCAATTATGTGATACCAACTTTTTGTATTTCAACTTTATTGCTAAGATATCTTCTGTGTAGCTCTTTTGATGGTGTTGCGGGAAGGCTATGATGTACCCTCTAACATTCAAGTGATAAAGCTGGAGTCTGTCACAAAAACTTGATTCTTTGGAAGGTTTTTAGAAGCTTTTATATTTTAGAAGTTCTTTTCTTGTTTTAGATATTGAAATTTTTGTCAAGGTGGTTGAATTAGGTTAGAGAGTTTTCTAGAACTACTGTAGGAATGGTGGAATATTTGCATATGGATACTTGGAGTTAAATCTCTTTGGAATTGAGAAATGCTGCAGGAGTACAGTGTTATAATTTAGAAAAATGAGCCTGTTCCACTGTGTAAAGAGGATAGATGGTATTCATTCAGACCAGCAGTACCTTTAAAAAAAGTTGATTTGAAAACTATTTCAAGATAGTTATTGAAGTATGAAAGAAAAAAAAAAATAATTGCCAGAAAGTAAAATAAGAAAAATTGATACTGCAATGAGAATGGGATTTTAAAATTTTATTTCTTTCTTTAGTAGGTACACCCATTTTATATCTATTTGTAACCTGAAGAGACTAATTGGAAAATGGAATAAACTCTTTTACAGCTTAATTTTTTATTTAAAAATCAGATGTCTTTCTAAAAAAATATGTACACCAGCTCAGCCTTCTCTCTTCACTTTGTTAGGCTTCATGTACATCTAGCAGACAACACTCTTTGTGTTAATTAAGGTCAGGATCTTGTCAGCAACTTCTGGCTGTCTTTAAACAAATTAACCTGTAAATATCATGGCAATCTTTAGATCAAATAAGAATAGCAGCGTCTAGCCTGCTTCTTGCATCCCTTCTAAAGTTTTCCATTCATCAGTTTTGTGTATAGCAAGCGTTTTGGACTTCAGCAAAGCTTTTGATGCGGTGTCTCACAGGATCCTCCTGGACAAAACATCCAGTACACAGCTGGATAACAGTGTTACATGATGGGTGACAACTGGCTCATGAGGTGACATCAGGCTGGAGACCTGTCACTGGTGGGGTTCCACAGGGTCCATCCTCTGCCCCATGCTCTTCAACATCTTCATAAATGACCTGGATGAAGGACTTGAAGGAGCTACAGAATATGTGAAATTCATCATTTAAACTAATTTGTATATTTTTCTAAACGTTTTATTTTAGCCATGACGTCAAGAAAAGTGCTGGGCTAGCATGGTTGGCTTTTGAAGAGCTTCCTTCTCATGAGCCAGATCAAACCTTTCTGGATGTGGTTGTGTTATATTTCCTCTATTAGTACTTTTTAGTGACTGATTTCTCTGGGTTTTGTACCTTCTCATTTTGCAGAGGATATTGACTGTGTCTGCTTTAGGCATCCTAAGACCTGAAGTTTGGAGGTGCTTAAAAAGAATGCCAAATCCTGGTCTATGGTGCTGCCAGATAGGGTCCTAATATTTCCGAAGTAGAGACTCTCGGGTGTCCAGTCTTGTTGCTAAGTAGTGTGTTATTTGACTGTATGTAGGTGTTATTTCAGAAGAGTGCTGTGCTCTGGGAAACTGTCCTAACATGTCTACTAATCTAAGTGTTACGATGAAGTAGGATTCTCCTTTCAGAAGGAGGAGAATTCTCTCTCTCCAAGTTAGTGAAATAACAGAATGAGACTTGGCACAGGCATGTAGTATCCTTCCAAGGTTTCATCATAGTGGATCTTGTTTGTGGACTAAGTTAAGGTGCAGTTTATAAACAAGACTGCACATCATTATTGGTGTTATATTGGCATTATAAAGCATTTAGAGAACTTTATTCACAGAAGTTTGTTTTAAGTAATAAATCAGCAGTAAAACACAGGTAATAAAGCCGATGGCACTACTTTTAAGCCAGAAGAGTTCACTCAAAAAGGGAGCTACTCCAGGGTTAGGTGTCAGGTGGGAGGAAGACATTTCATCAGCCAGAAGGTATTACTGGAAAAGACACAAATCAAGAGCTTGATCCCCAAACCTGTTCTCAAGGGCAGAGTGAAGGCATTCTAACCTTGCTTAATTATTAGATTTTAAGTCGTTTTATCTCAAGCTATATATACTCTTTTAAGAGATTAATTATGTGCATGTTCTGAGGGACTTCTCATTTTTCATGAGTTATTAATGTATTTTAGTATTTATTTAGTCTTTATTAAGACATACATTACTCTTCAGGTATATTTTGGGCAGGAGCTAAAACCCTGGCTCCATGTGTTGCGCAAGAGAAAGAAAAAGGCAAGTTGTTACACTGAGATGTTCCTTATACATCTACAAGTACATTTTAACCTACTTCAGTATAATGCTTTACTTATAATTATGTTAATAATTATTTTTATCAGTAACCTTAAGATGATACATAACTCTCTCAAGCAAATGCTTGAAATTATTTGATTACAATTTGCAAGTCCTTGAGCATGTCTATAGTCCTTTTGTTAGCTTTTTGCAGAGTGTTAATTAAATTTCCAAATTTGGTTCCATCATGTACCTGGAAGGAGACTAAAGCTTTTTACAGACCCCTCAGAGTTACTCCAGTGTGCTAATGAGAACGGGAGAAAAGCTACTCCCAAACCAGGAAATTAAGATAGAGTTTTAAAAAGTTCCATACATCAACTAATGGATGATATGACAGCATAACAGTATGCGTACAGGATTATGCCATTCAGACAACTTGAAGTATGTTTTAAAACCACATGAAAAATGAATATTCAAATTGAGAATACGTTGACTCCATTAGGCATATATATAATTCCTATGGAACTATGATAGGCCTTTTAGCTCTAGGTAATGAAAACTGATTTCATCAAGAGTTTTATACTTTTTTTTTTTTTTTTTTTTTTTCTTTTTAAGTTAATACTGCATCAGGGCTCAGAGCTGCCAGTACTGTGCAGTTCTTGAGTGTTAGATTTTGGGAGACATAAGCAGCTGAGTGTCTGCAGGTGTCTAGGGCTCAGACTTGGAAGATGCTGATAATACCAGAAAGACCACCGTGAATGTTGGTGAAAACTAAAGGCCTTATGTCCATGCCTTGCTCAGCATCTGGCGTGTTCAAGTGTATCCATGGATTTTTAACAGGAATATGGGATTTGAATTACAGAATACAGGTTGTTGATATTCTTTCTGTATGAGCACATTCCAGTTCTGTTTAGCTGAGCTGGTCTCTTATTTTCTGTCTCTAAACCTTCAGCAGTGCTGCTGGCATCCTGGCTGAGATGTCACATGGCTGCTACTGACATTTACATGTATACAGAGCCTGCAGGTTTGCATAGTTACTGGAGGCTTGTGTAATAAAACATTCCCTTTTGAATTGAAGATTTGAAATGGTTAATAGTAAAATTTATTGTCTGTGAAACAAACATAAACCCCCTAAAAATACCTAAATCAGCAGTGAGGTGTTTTCAGGTACTGCATTATTGGTTTTTACTGGTGCTATGCTGGAGCCATGTATTGGGTTTCTTCTAGCAATGCAGCAGAGGCTTGGAGGAGAGGGGCAGAAAAGGTGACTGGAGCTGCTCAGAGACAAGCTTGTGAATTGATTTTTCAAGCAGAGAGAAATCAAAGAGGTTTGACCATTCTGATTGCTTCTCGTTAGTGATACTTTTTGCCAGACGAGTAATGTCAGGTTTCAGAGGGTTTGGGCACTTGGTCACATTACATTCCTGTGTACTTTAATGGATTAAGATAAAAAGTCTGACTTGAAAAGGATATTTCAAAACTGACTGTGCCTGTGGTTTTGAATCCTGATGCTTTGAACAAAGAAGGGATTGATTTAATGGGATTAATGCTTAATCCAAATGAAGCAATGTACACACATGCTTTGAATGCTTTTGAGAATAACTACAAATATCACTTATAAAGCTCTGTAGAAAAATACAGAGAGGTGATCTTTGTGTAAGTAAGAGATGGGACAAGAGTGCTTTAGATAAAGGAGTACACAGGCAAAGCTGTGTTCAGATTAGGTCTTCTGGATGATTTTCAGATATTTCAGGTCTTCTTTTTTCATAGAAGTATGATATTTATTTTCAAATGTTGATTTTTGAGAAAGTGTGAAACTTCTCACTTCATAATTTTGTTGTTTCAGATAAGAAAAAATAATTTCATTTTAGGCATTTGTAACTACCTAGAGAAATTAAGACTGCCTATAGTTGCTGTGACTCTGCGACCCGTCTATTTCAGGAAATAATTGCTTATTAAACAAAAAATGTTAATTAATATATTTTTTTAATTTTAATTACTTTGCTATTGTTGTTAACAGATGCAACATTGATGGCATTTTGAAGTTATTTCCTTTTGTGTTTATTAGTAAAAGCCTTCTTGATATGCGAAATCCACCTGATTTCTTACAATGACCTATGTACACCCTCACAATGTGTTTTCAAACCACTGGATCCTGTCTAAATGGGCAAAAGATGTGTTAAGTGCAAGGGTTTGGAGGGAAGCAATGACTGCAGTCTTTCAGAGATTAGCTGCTCTAGGATAAAATGCTGACCCTTGGTAAGTATTGGCTGGCTCATCAGTTTTTACCCATTCTTTCCTGACTCCCTGTGTGCCCTCCAGACTGGGAACCAGAAACTTTAGGTGAAAATTAAAATTCTTGCCTAATCATGAGGTTTGCTTAAGCTAGTGGTTTTAGAAAAAAAAAAGACCAAATATCAAAACGCTAATGAAAAAATTGCAAGAATTGCTAATGACGTGTGTGACTCATGTTGCTAAATGGAGCAGATTTTTAAACATAGCTCTAGGCTTCAATTCCTTTAGCTCATTCACAGTCAGTTCTGCTTTATACTGAGCTCAGTGAAACTATTCTCAGAGGAGAGTGCAGTGTGACATGGATTAAGAGTCAGAGAGCAGAGCCATTAATCGATTCAGTACTACACAGGTTATCTAATATCTAAGAAATGTTTTAAATATTTCAGGCAGCATAAAAAGCTGAAAGCAATAATATGACCATCTGGTGATTTTTGACTTTATGAATTTGTTTTTTATCTAAAGGAAGGCTGCTGAAGACTGGCTCAAAGGCAAGGAGTAATTACTGATAATTGATGTTTGAAGGTTTTTGTTTCTTGTTTTATTTTTAAACCCAGGTCTGCTATATCTGAATTAGTAAACAGTGTGAAGGAGTATTCTTATGTACTAGAATTTGATTTTTGTCTGGAATGGTTTTGGCATTGCATTTTGCAAGCCAGCTAGTGATGTCCTGGGCAGGTCTCGAATGTTCCTCTGGAGTAGGGTCAGATCAGGGATGCTTCCCAGCAGGCAATCAGCCTTTCAGTTTTGCCTTAGCTTCATTGTTGGAGATGAAGAAAGCTTAATAGTAAGGATGAAGGAGTTGTAAACCACTTGGTTTCAGGTCAGTGAATGGCCCTAGACATATTCAGTTTACTGGTGTAGACAAACCTACAGTGCTTCCTTGTAGTACCCTTACAAATTAAGGTAAAACTCACTGTAAAGTGAGCTTTAAGATGCTAAGTTGGGATAATTTGTCATCTCCGCCCAAAAACCATTTTCTTCCTTAAGATAGAAGTCCTAGTGTTTTATGCTTTTATTTTAAGTGTTGATATTCAGTTATTTTCCATAGAGCATTTTTCTGACACATTAAGAGGACAGTAGCAACAGTGCAACAGTGTTTACGGTTTCTGTCTCTCCTAAAACCCAACATAGACATTTGGAGGATGGTGATAATCAACAGGGTGAATATACATCACATTTATTGGAGGAACCTTTCTATTTGATAGACCTTGTCCATTGTTATGCTTTATTCCTTCCTGGTCATTCAAATACACCTTTTGTTTGGAAACTATCTTCTCACACTTGAGGCTTCTTGAAAAATGTTTGTATCAGTACCTGTAAAATGTACTACTACTAGTATAATACTCCCAACTGTAACAAATATTTCCTAATTTTATCTTATCATAATTAGTATTTTTTTTTTTTAGTGCTACAGATGTTGACTAATGAAGCTGTTGGTGTACTTACTCTGGACAGTGGGAGATTGCTCTGTGAAAGCAGTTGATCTCTTTTAGGGTTCTAATTTATGTTATCTTTAATGAAATGTAGGAGTTGTTGCAATGAACTTCAATAGCTTCAACTGTATATATTTCTGCTATTAATTCCAGTGAAAAAGAAACTATTTCTCATAGTTTGGGTAGGGAAATAAACCCAAAAGTGACACCAAACCACTTACACATGCTGAATTAAAATCCAAGGAGTTATTTCAAAAAACCAAACCCTTGAACACCACCACTTAAAAAAACTCAAACCCAAAAACCCAAAACACAACTCCAAAATTTTAATGGGCTGGCATGAGGTATGCTAAATGAGATGCACAGCTCGAGGCATATGCAAAGTAGAAGAACAGGGCTATGTTTTTTTCATACAGTGCACTAATACATGAGTTTCTAGAAGTACTACAAGCAAATAGTATTGCTATTCTATCATTATGTTTACCCTTCTCACTCTTAACATGTGGGAGAATAAATAGTGGAAAATTAGGAATGGGGCTGCGGCCGAGCCTCATCTCTAATGGGGTGCAGCTCTGTAAGACAGGTGAACAGCATTGAAGAAGATGGTGGAATGCTGATGTGTGTTGAGCAATCACAAAAGAGTAAGAGGGCATGCAGGTGTTATGCATATAAAAAGGAAAGGTAGAAAGAGTTAGGAGGAGAGAGTTGGCTGGCCATGCTGCAAGGAGGAAGGGTTCGGTGGTCTTGTGAAGGAACAGGAAGGGGTTAGCTGGTCATGCAGAAGGAAGAGGGAAGGAGAGGACAAGTCAGTGTTGTGTGGAGCTACCTGGGAAGTTTACAGAGAAAAGGTATGCAAGTTTTTACTATAGGATAATAAACTGGTGGTGTCAGTCAGAGACCACTGTCCAGAGGTGCCAAGAGCCAGTGCCAACATGAGCATCCTGGGATGAGTGTCTTCCTAGGACTGCTCTGTCAGTGAAAAGGCCTCTTGCTGATCAAGGAATTGCCTCTTGGGCAATGTCAGGAGTAAAGGCTGTCTTCTGCACTCTGCTTTGCATTGAGTTTTGCCAGTTTTACATTGTCCTACCCTGTAATAAATGAGATATGCAAAAAAACCCCACAATAAGGTGAACCACTTGCATAAAGCCCAGCATTTATTGGAAAGTTGTATTTTCACTTCTGTTAAAGTAGCCGAGAAATAAAAAATATGAAACCAAATCCAACTTGATTAATGTTTTCCATACGTATGAAGAAACTTTTAAATACAGATGGTATGGCCAGATTGAGATCTACACAATCCAGCTGGGTGTGCTAGTCAGGAAGTGAGGAGCTGCTGGGCTGCCACAAGTGGTGGGCAGCTGGAGCTGTTTCTTTGCCTATGATTTGTTCACAGGGGAATGAAAAAAGGAAGAGCTTGTCTGATATGTGTGTGTCCTTCATTATTTAATCACAAATTCAGAACAAATAGTTAATGTGTGCAACAGCAAGTTGTGTTGGATAGCAGCACTGAAATGTGAGTTGATCCTTTTAAAACAAGAATGCAAGACAGAAATGTGTTTGTGTGCATGTTTTTAATTAAACCAGATATATGTATGGAAGGGAAACTCCACTGCATAAATGGAATGAATGGACATCCAAATCAAATGCCAGACTCCTCCCTGAATTCCCAGAGGAATTATTCCAGTCTTTCTGTGCTTTCTGGCCTGCTGAATGCTAGGCTGTTGGCCAGAGTTCAGCCCTCCTGGGTGATGGTCCCTCTTGATAACTGTCACAGCTCTGTCAGAGGACAGATGGGTTCCACATACTAGAGCTGGTGCTTTCTGGGGAGGCATGAAATGAAGTGAGGGGAGCTTTTGCTTGGGTGCAGACCAGCACAGTGAGGAATGTGTGTGCACTGCTGCCTTTTCCTTTGCTAGGCACTGCTGATGTATACACTTGATGCTCCACACAAGAAATGAACAAGAATGAGAGAAGTCCTGGCATTACTGAAGGGTGTGGGAAGTAGCAGTGAGGGGAGAAGTAGTAGAGGAGAAATGTTTCTAATGTGAATGAATGTAGAGAAGTTTGCTGCCCCGTATACTTAAGACCAGTATGTTGGTAACCAGCATTGGCTTGTGTTATGTTTGTTGGTAATTCTGTAAATGGCACCTGATTGGCATGATAAACTTTTGTTTCCTGAGTGTGGATGCATTATTGTCCTGTTCATCTAAATGTTAGTAATCATTATCTCTAAATATTCCATTAGGGTTTTTTGCATTTTTCAGAATTAAGGGATTACAATGCTTTGATAAGAGAGGTCAGTAATATTTAACAAAAATACATGTGCTAAAGTTTTCAGGAGCACGTGAATGTTCAAGAGGGCAAGTATGTGCATATTATTCTGCAATAACTTTATTCTAATGAACATCTTGCAATCGAGAAGGCTTTACATATGCCATAAGATAACTGCATCTGCACAGCTGTAAAATGCTCTTACATTCAGGCATCTTTGCAACACTTTTTTAGCCTTAATGTACATAAAACACAAGCCATTAAAATTTATTCTGAAAGGCTTGTATTTCTACATTTTGTCAAGTTACAGTGTGTTATTATTAGTTTTGGTTGTGGAGTTTGTGTGAATGTTTGCAGGATGTATTTTTTGATGCAGCAGGCTAACAGCTGGGAGCCGACCAATAAGTTGGCCTTAATCTATGTAGAAAATAGGTTTCAGTTACTCTTTTTTAACTCTGCAAACATAGTTGTAAATCCTGTTTTCTTGCTCCCATCTACAAATCTCGCATTGAGAAAGAACATCCGCACAGATACATTCAGTGAAATAAAAAAGAGTAATTCAAAGACTGTTTAGGATTTCTCCTAAACTCAGGTCCATGAATCACTTTTCTGTATAAGGTTAAAGCAAAGTTTTTACCTTTAGGTTGCTAAAGTTGCATAATCTCTGGATATTAAACTTGGTACCTGTAGACTGAAGTCTTATTTCAAATTGACATTTTATTGAATTCTGATGTGTGTTTTACAAAACTCGCAACATAAAAAGGTTTGGGTCAGGAAAGAAAGGTTATTTTTACTGAAGAAACAAATATTTTCAGAATTTCAGTTGCTAATTTTGCAATCTTGTCAGGTCCTAGTTTTTTACTAGAAGCAAAAAAGTTTTCTTTGCAGTCTAAAAACAAGTTGGAAGTAGCAGACATTTTATGACAAGTCTGTTTTGATTCTTTTTCATGTAGGACTTAAAGGGAGCATAAATTTTGATGACATTCTGGTGGCTAAATCTTTAAAATGTTGTACTCTTTTTGAATGATTCTTAAAACACGTTTCCTTTTCAAATTTTCTCACTATGAAATTAGAAATCATTTTTCAAGGTACTACATTTTTCTCATTTGTACAAATTACAGAATTATATTAATGAGTTTGATTTTATTTCTTTCCAGAAAGAGGCGATCACTGAATTTGCTTTAAAATAATTTTGTTTATTTTCCACTTCTTTATAGCTGCATTATGATCCAACTCTACAGACTATAACCTGAGGTTAAACAATCAAAGTAGAGGCTTTGCTAGCTTTCGCTTCACTTGCTGAATATCTGCTTGTCTATCAATTTAGGATAAACCTTCTCTTTACTAATGAAAACCAGGATGTTCAATTATCTCTTATTCAAGTGATTAATATATGGGTAATTGCCTTAAGGGGCAATATTGTTGTTTGAGGCTGTGATATCCAACAGGAACTGCCACCTCTGGATTAAAAGCAGGAGTGATTTAAACCAGTTTTGAGCTGCTGGGGGCTGATGTGGATGAGTGATGTGGTGCAGTTGGTGTGAGAAAAGTGGTGTAGGTGGCTGATGCACTGCAGATGAGAGCTGTTGGTTTCTCATCTGATATTATTTCCTGAAGACTTTTACAGTAAACATTTGTAAGACCTTAAATATTGCCATCATTGACTAGCATTGAAATTTCACTACACCTCTCTTCATCACATTCTGATTCTGTGCAAAGCAAAAAATAGGAGAATTGATCTCATTTTGTAGCATGAATACTCTCTGAAAGAGGTCACTGTTGTTCAGAGGGGACTTTTTCCCTGAACAGAACAAACAGGCTGCTTTCTATGGAGACTTTACTATTATATTCAATATGCAAAACACAAGAGAAGAGGGCATATTTAGAGTCATTACAGTGGATGTTACTCCTCTTCCCCTCATATCTCATTAAGGCTTTTTGCACTGTGGTGCCTGTTCCCTCTGTGGTAGCCTGGAGCCAAGTCCCTCAGGACAGGTCCTTGTTATTGCTATTAGACAGTCTCAGTACTGCTGGGTTCACCTCCTTGTGGCCAGTCATTTTGTCTGGGGGATTTGCAAAGTGTATAATCAGATTATAATTTTTTGAATTTGAAAATTTATTTATGAATGTTAGGGATGTGAGATTCTGAATATTTCTTCTTTTTATAAAATGTTTACTGGAGTTTTCTTTTTGTCACAGCTATTGTAAATTCCTTTTATGTGCAGTTATTTTCATTTTGGTAACTAAGTTACTGAAGCAATGGAAGCATGCCTGTGAAAACAGTTTATTATACATAAAAAAATAACTTAAATAGTTCTAATATTTTAAAATTGCATATAATTTTGGTGTTCCATAATAGCTTGTGTTGATTTTGCTGCCATTTGCAGTGAGAATACTGAATTTGGTGCTCTGTGAGACATCCCAGTTCATTTTCTTCTATCTCCTTCTAACCAGTTTCTTTATTGATCATCTTGCACAGCTTGGAAATAATTTTGTAGTCACAATCATAGTCATGAATTCCTGCCTGGATGTGTCTCCTGGGTAATGTTTGTGTACCCCTTTAGGGGACTTTTTGTACACGGTATCTTATATAGCTGCACTTTGCTTCTACTATTCTCTGTACTACAACTCATTTTTTTGACAGGATATTGCTCTCTTTGCTCTATTTAAATAGTCATATATTCAATCCATGTGTTAAACAAAGGGATATTGATACTTGCTGGTCTCCAGGTATTTTTTTCATATGAGGGAGTTCATACCAATAATGTAATCAATTAATGTTCTCTCTTTCAGGCTTAACAGATGAAAAAGTGAAGGCATATCTTTCTCTTCACCCCCAGGTACTGGATGAGTTTGTGTCAGAAAGTGTAAGTGCAGAAACTGTGGAAAAATGGCTAAAAAGGAAAAATAACAGACAAGAAGGTAAGTGAATTTTATTTGTGATTAAAATTTAGCTTTGAACAGCTCAGATAGTTTCAGATTTAAAAAGGAAACCTGGTTTTTGTGTAACTTGACTATTATAATTTTTGTGTTTAGATTCTAACATTTTTGAAGGCAAAATAGGCTAACAATTTTTAAAAAATTTTGTTCCTTTTGGTATTTTTATTTTGAAATATACTAGTATTAATATTGGAACTTGAGTTTACCCATTTTGCATTGCAAATACCATCCATCAGCCTGTAGTATCTGTTTTGAGAATATAACTTGGTTTTCTTGGATCTGAAATTGCTAAGTTTTGAATTAAAATTATCTAATATGCCTCAGTAAATTGCTGGATATACCATCTCAGAAGTTCCTACTTGCAAGGTGTAATAAGTCAATTTTAGATAAGAGCTTTGACATAGATACTATAGCCCAGTGTGTCAAATTCTGGAGCTATTTCTATTGGGTTGCTTTAGGTAAAATACCTTGCTAAATAGACCCAGAAAACTTCCTTTTGAGCCAGCCTGGGTTGACAATGATCATAAATTTTGTAGTGATCTTAAGTTTTGTGAGATTGTCTGCAAACATAAGATTCATGCAATTCTAACAATGATTTGTAATGTACCAGGTAAAATGTGAAGGAGGTAATTACCAAGAAGGTTAGGGAAGAAACACTGGTTGTGCTTTCTGGCTGACTTCTAAGATGTTTAGGGTTTTAAGTTCTAATGATAATTAATATTTAAAATAGAGGGGCTATTGTTACTTCCTAGAAAATTCCTTTTCTGCAGAATTAAAAAAAAAAAGATGGCGTTCAAGGGACAGAAAAGGCTACATTGAGCCAGATTTTTGGTGATGATTTGTAATGTACCAGGTAAAATGTGAAGGAGGTAATTACCAAGAAGGTTAGGGAAGAAACACTGGTTGTGCTTTCTGGCTGACTTCTAAGATGTTTAGGGTTTTAAGTTCTAATGATAATTAATATTTAAAATAGAGGGGCTATTGTTACTTCCTAGAAAATTCCTTTTCTGCAGAATTAAAAAAAAAAAAAGATGGCGTTCAAGGGACAGAAAAGGCTACATTGAGCCAGATTTTTGATGGTGATGACTCCATATCACCCTAAGGTGGCAATAAATTTTTGTTGGTTTAAAGAGATTACCTGGCAGCAGAGTAGAAGTATATAGCAATAGACTGTTTACTACTTTCTTTGTAGTTTGCAAACTACAGTGCTGCAAGAGGCCTGTTGTTATAATCCACAACAGCAATCAGAAAAACACTGTTATGAATCAAGGGAATACGTTGTGACAATGCTTTTTGTAAACAGATGAAGAAAAATACTTCTGTGTTATTAGAATAATTAATTCTTGTGTTTATGAGCTATGCTCATTTAAAAATAATAATGTTGTCTAAGGTGCTTGAAATCACTGTAGGAAATCATTGTGTGTTTGAAACCCTGTTTATAGTCTGGGTCAAGGATCTTTATGCTAAAACCACATAAATGCTTTGGAGACTTTAGCTTCAAGAATCGTATTTTGCTAAGTGGAATTTATTACAAGTTGCTCAAAGTTTCCAATTTTTGGGGGAACTTTTTTGTGGAAGTCCTCATGAAACTTTTTGCAGCAACTGCTGGAGCAAAGTGACTGCTGACCATTATCTTAGAGAAGTTTTAATGTGAATAGGTACTACAATGGGATTTGTCTGTCTTTTTCATACACTTAAAAATTCTGTATTATGGCTAATTTTCCCCAAATTTGCATTAAAAGTGTCAAGCAATAGTTATGCTACCCTTAGTGTTTAACTTCATATCTGTTATCATCCTACAGATCTGTCTGCCTTCCTGCTACTTCCCTTTTGTTGACAGCAGTCTTTAAGGTGGCTGTAATTATTACACTAAAGGCAGTCATACAGATATGGCTTCTTTAATGCTGGATTTTAGGTATAAATAAGGAAAACCAGATTTAAAACTACACTTGCCAAGTAAAAAAGATAAAATTGAATGCATTTTTTTATAGAAAGAAATGGATACTGATGAGCTTTGTCTGTGATTTTCTTGTAGAAAGATAAAGTCTATAGTCATAAAATATTTCTGATAACAGCATATGCTGATCTTTCAGGAAGCAGTATTTTCAGGAAAGAAACTTACTAGATGATCTACTTAGTTCATATTATGTATGTACAAGTTCTACTGCTTGAGTTATGATGGTGGTAAGAAATGAAGGGGAGAGGATAAAACTGATTCTTTCGGTGTCAGCACGGATCTGTGGTGACTTAAAATGACTGTGTAGCCTAAGTCACTTTACATCAGTAGGGGTATAATTTTCCCTCTATCCCTTTTGCTTCAGTCTAGTCTACTTTACAAATGCTCACATCATGTAATGTGATACAGCTGGAAGAGTAAGCTTTGTTTTTATGAGGAAGTTGCCAGGCAGGCAAAAGGCTGTTTTGAGGTCTCTGGCTTAGTGTCTGTACTCTTACACGTTGGTGACGCAGAACAGTCTTTAACCTATATGCAGAAATTGTGTCCTGCCTGATTTACAGACATCCAGCTGTGTGTACTCTTCAGCCAGAAGTCAATGGGCCTGCAGCCAGCATAGTTTATCTGAATTTCATTAGCATGAACTGGACTGATTTGGACTGAAATGAACCAAAATTTATCTGTGACTGAGATTTGCTGAATTAATTACTGGAGATGGTTTGATTTTTTAAAAACCTGTTAAAAAGGGAGGAAGTCACTAAATATTGCAGTGTTTAAGGTATAACTATATCCCAAAATATGAGTTGAGTCATCAGTGTGTTAGATTTTGTATCTATCATAGTAAATGTTAGATTTAAATTTGCTTATGACAAGTTGAAGGTCATGGAGATCTACCTGGGGTTATAAGACTTTTTTTTTTTTCCTTTTTCCTGGTATATTGGACAAAACTTGCAAAGGTAGCACTGAAAAGGAATGCTGCTCATGCTGACATTTGGGTGCTCACTACAACTGTTTGAACTCTGACTATTATCTACCGATGAATTACATGCTCAAAACACACCCAGCCCTTGTATTGTTGCACACAGAATTTCCAAACAACTCTATTTGTAATACATAAATGCTTAAGTTTTAAATTTTGCCTATGCAGATCATGGCAGAGTTAATCTGCCAGGAGGAGATATTTTCTTTTCCAGATGCCTAGATATAATACACACAGAACTCATGAGACTCTTCCATTGTCCTCTTTCATATCATTCAAGCTAAAGTGGCAGATGATTGTAGCCAGAGCCATAATATTAGCAAAGCTTTAGACTCTGCTGCTGGATAGATCCTCATCTCCCAACAAATTTCTCAGAAAAATATTTATAAATTCCAACCTTAATTATATTATTTGAAGCTTCACTGCCACAACAATAGGAGGCTAAGCACATTGATTATAAGCCAGATGTGCATCTTTTACACTGTTGATACTGAATTTCATAGATGTCTTTCCTAATCTTTTTAATTACCCCTTATAATAAGAAAGGACAAACTGTACTGGCAAAGAATTTCTACATGGAAAGTTGCCTATATCACTTAAGAAACTCATCACTTCCCATGGCCCTCATTCATTACAGTGTATGACCATGTGCTTAACTACTGCTGAATCTGGAAATATTAACAGCTTCATATACTTTTTTTTCCCCAGCAATATTTGCCAAAAAACATGTAAAGCTATGTATAGAGGGAACTTCAAGTGCTTTGCTGTTGTTGATACAAATGTTGTTAAGTAATTAATAAATACAATTTGAAAAAAGAAAGGAAAGTAGTACATTCAGTACATAATGTGACACTGATTATACTCAGAAATTATCATCTTTTAAGCACAGCTGACTTACTGCATTTCCAGGAACCTGATATTTCATAATTGACCTGTTTAAAAAAAAAAATTAAATAAAAATTAGTTGCTTAATATAACCTTAGCATGACACTGCTGTAATATTTGAACTGTACTAGGCTGCATCACTGACACATAATCAAAGTTCTGTACAAAAAGTGATCTCTGGTACTGCATTTTCAGGTTTTAAGATATCAGCATGATAGACTTTAAAGTTGGCTACAGTCCTGTAAGAGACAAAGTAGTGAGTTTTTGAGAGGTGTTGATGTGTGTCTCTATTTAAGGAGCAAGTCTGCTCTTAGATTTTTATTGTTAAGGAATACCAAAGTACATGTTTCTACATTAGATCATAGTTATTCCTTTATTTACTCTTTTAATTATGTCATTTATTCCTGATTTTAAAAGATGGTGTATAGAGGCATGTGCCTAAGGTTATTAAATAGGTGAAAGGATGGCTAACATGCATTTCCATAAGCAGGGGTAGTGTATATGAAAAGACACATGCAAGGAGGATATGTATCAGTATGTGTAGGCTAAAGAGATGTCATCTTGCTGCCAGAATTATAAAGAAAAAAATGGAGCCTATTCATGATTTGTTAGTTTTTGAGGACTGTGCCTTTTTGCACTGACTGAGCAGAGATGCCTGTTCTGTAGTGCAGGGTAGTAGCTGTAGAACTGTAGGTGAAGGATACTCAGAATCTGGAGACTGTCCCTGCTGTGATGCTCCACAGCTTGTTGCAATTGCAACTTCTCCCCAGCCTAGGCAGGAAGAGCTGATATGGCAGCATGTTAACAACCTCCTTGATTTATAATTAGGGTGCCGTAATGTTTCATTGATGCTGTAGATATGGTGTTTTATTCTGATGCATCCCTGCTGTGCTTATGTTTGTGACATCCAAGCAGGCACCAAATGCTTGCCAAAAAGCAAGGGTAATTGTGGGAATTATTTGGGCAGTGCTGATGCCATAGTAGTAGCTCTTAATGCTTCTTGTTACCAAACCTCCCTATTTAATTATTTTGATGCCTTTCTTGGATTTTTTTTTTTTCTCAAGACAGAAAGGTTGTATCTTCCCATTCCAACCACAATAATTGCTTGCTGTTGTCTTGCTCTTCACTCAGCATTTGCTAACGGCCAGTTAGATACAGAATGTTGGTCTAGGTGGTCTTGTTGGTCTGAGCCCAGGTAATTTATGATACTGACAGGAGCTGCTTTCCTGGGATAATATACAGACTGACAAAATTTGCCTCTATTTTGAATGTTTTTATCAGAAAAGTTGCAATAATATGTGGGGGCTTGGCTATGTGGTACCCATTTCTGTGTATTTGGCACAGTCCTCACTTCCGTGGAGATAAAACTCATTGGTAGACTTTTGTATGGTATAGTTTGCAGGTTGCCATTTTTCATGTGTCTAAAAAGTTTGTTAGTATTAATGTTTCAGAGGATAGCAGGTGAAGACACTTCCCACTTCTGTGGTGGAGCTCTACATAGGAATGCCGTTTTAGTCCAGATAATGAAAATTGAATAGGTGTGTCAAAGGTACAGAAGAATTTTGGAGCAGCTATTTGAGGAGACTGTTGTAGTGTGCCATTATTTTTAAAAATTGTTTTATTGCTGCATCATTTCCTGAAACACTCAGTTTAATTGTCTGTGGTGAAATGGTTTCTTTCCTGTGTGATCAGTTCAATTTTTTTTTAAATTGTTTTCTCTTGATCAAAGGAGAATCAGGTTATAAGTGGCCTCATTTTGGCTGTCTAAATATTGAGAAGGAGTTTATGAAAAAGTTCTCCCTATTGTGTTGTCAGACTGGTTTTTTGGACAGAAAGGTTAATGGAAAGGATATTTAAATTACATAGAATGGATTTTTTAAATGTATTGATTGTATAGAAATACCAAGCAGTGGCCTCTTGGTAGCTAATACTGAGGTCTTGAGTGATGAAGTCTTTTCAGTGTGCAATGTTGAAGCAGTTGCTAATTTTGTTCTTTGTTATTTGAATGGCTGTCACTAACAAACAGTGCTAAAAATGGTTTAATATACTTTTTTCTTCTAATTCGCTGAACAGTGCGAGAGTGATTGTTTTGGGGTTTTTTTGAGTGGGTCAGGCAAAGAAGTTGATTTTTCTGTTTTTCTGGAGTTCTGCATATTTAGAATTGTTTAGATGGTCAGAGATTTGCAGAGAGTAATCCTTTAATGACAATATGTTTGGTCTTAGGAGGTTGACGTCACTGCTTGGTCTGAGTTCCCTCTTGAACTAATTATGTTAATCACATTATATCTAGAGCAATTATTCTCAACATGTACTTATACAAATGTTTCTTATGTCTTTGTTAAGCTTGAATTAGGAGTGTTTATGGTTTTTTCTGTCTACTCAAAAACACTGTTTCTTCTCACTCTTAAGCCTGGCTTCACAGAATCATTTTCTGCTCAGTACTGCTAGTTATATTAGGAAATAAACAGATGCTGATTTCTCAGTCTTTTGGTAAATTAGAATATGGAGCTTCTTTTACTGTCATACTGAGAAATAGGTTTTTCACTTTTCTTGCTATTTCTCTTCAGTTTACATTGTGAACATTTCCAGATGATCTATATCTTTCTAAAGAGTGGGCAGTATAAGACAGATAGTATTTCAATAATGGGTTAATTAACATTATATGCAATACAAAACCATTTCCCTCCTGTGTGAGACAGCTCTCCTGAATGTTTTCTGGCCCTACTATCTTTGCTTTCAGATTATTTCTCTCCTGTACACAGATCTTTGTTTTTAAAATAAAAAATCAAGTAAACAAAAGATCTTACTGGTTGGTGGAGAAGATCCATTCTGCTGATGTATGTGGAGACTGAATACCCACCAAGCCAACACGTTTTAATAGTGATTATTTATGTCAATGTCAGCTAACCTGTTTTACCTGCATTGAAAAGGAGTAGGAATGTTCCCATGGTCTGTAAGCTGAGAAAGAAAGAAATAACAAGGGAATAGTCATTAACTTTTATGAGACTTTCAAATCCAAGTATTAATTTGATTAATGGGTGGCTAGACAAGACCTGTGACCAAAGATTGACCAATAAGGATAAAAAGACAAAATGTAAAATAACTCTAGATGTTAGCATTGCTTGTTCTGCCCATTAAATGAGACTTGCATCTTTGAGGAAAGGGAAGTATTCAGTCACACAGTGTGATAGTCTGTTACATCACATGTGCATCAAGAAAGGATATTTATTCCTGGGTGTTCTGTTTGCAAGTATTGAAAACACATTTCAGCAAAGTTCTCAATGCCTTATCCATTTATAATATATGTATAAAACTTCTGCTGTCTCTTTTTATCACAGGAAGTACAGGAAGCCCTGAGGATGAATGAAAATTCATCTTTTACAGTGGAGATGTCTAGCTGGATATAAATGTTAATGTCATGCTCTAAATGGATGATTTTATGTTTTGGTGGGCAGAAGCAATTAATAATATTTGTCTTAACCTCATATTGGCTATTAGTGAAGATTTCAAGCAGAAATTTTACTTCTGAAACTGCTCTTTTTTCTTAAGGCTTTGAAGGCAGATTGTGTACACAGAACAATAAATCACAGATGTAGTATGGGCTTAATGAAGACCAGAAATTTTCAATGTGTGATTCTGTAGTGATTTAGTTAATCATGGTGGTGATTCAGTTATTTTATCCTTTAGAATATCTATGATTAGATGGAATTTTAGGCTAATTGTCCTGTGTTTGTTTATCAGATCAGATTTACTGCAGCTAATTTTAAGTGTGTCCTTTTCATGGTGAGTCATAGGTACTCTCTTTATTTCTCCTAGTGGTCATTGGTAGATCAAGTTCTTTGTCCAAAAATTATATCTTCATGCTCTTCATCCTGGCAATGAAATAAATCCTGTTAACTATCTTTCAACTGGACTATAATAAACTGCTCTTGTTTTGTTTTCTTTTCCCATGTTTTATGAATGGAACTTAAATTATATTCCAATGTCATTCAGCAAGAGGAAGGCCTAAGCATGACTTCATGCCAATTGATTTACTTCTAAATATTTTATAATTGATCCTTCAGGAGATGATACCTGTTTAAATACGTTGTAGGAGGAAAAAATGTATTGCACATAAATGAACACCGTTGCCTCTGCTTAACTGACGTGGCGTTTTGTGTCACAAATATTATTCAAATACTTTGAAGGTGTTATTAAGCACATAGATAGAAATTATTTGGTTCTAAACATGTACTGACATTGCAGACAATAAAAAATCCAACAACAAACCCACAGAACTTAGACATGAACCCTTTTCAATGACCTTCAAAGATGCAAATATTGGACAGAAATTTCAGGTATTGGAGACAAAGTCCTCCTGAAGATTGAGTTGCTAAGAACTTGGAAGTAAACTATGGAATTCCTTGACAATTTTCACTACAGAAGACTTTAGTATTCTGAAAGGAGTTTTTATTTTCCTAAGCTCTCTGAAAAAACAGATGCATATTAGGATAGTAAAACTTCAGTTATACTGAAAATTAAACCCAGAAGCATAAAAACTGAAAAAAATCTCATAAAGTGTCAGATAAAAGTAAGGTTTGGTTGATCTTGGCATCTGAGGCCTAGTTGCTTGGCATATCACATCTACAAGGCCAAAACTGCTTTTTCTTCACACCCAAATATGATGTTGCATCCAAGGTACCTTGTGGAGTATTCCTGGGCAGGTGTTAGCTCTCTCATCTGATTTCAAATATTATTTTGGGAAAGTGCAAATTGGCATGGTCCAAGCCATGCTGTGGGTGCAAAGTTAATCAGGTGCTGGTGATATTCAAGCCCAGTCTACAGTCCTAATTGCTCCATTACTTTAGGTCTAGCATGAATTAGCTATTGCAGCTCAAGGAAGGATGCTAGGAACACAGTGTAAAAAAATCAGCCGTTAGAGCTTGGGAACAGATAGAGAGCTTAGCCAAATGAAACCAAACAGGAAGCAGTATTAAGTCACTGTGGAAATCTGAGGTTTAATTTGAAGTTCAGGTAGTACCACCTCCTCAGGATACATAGAACAGCAAAATTAACTAGATGTGTAGATATCTAAAACAAGCAAAAAGGGAAGTATTTTTTTTACATAGCTCTCTCTGTTGATATAATATATGTGATAAGGTAACATTTCTATTAGCACAGCAGAGGAGGACAGTGAATTATTTGACTAGCAGCATGTGAGACTTGTAGGAACCATTTCACCTGACTTTATCAATGGCAAATAAACCTGAATAGCTGAGCTTAATTGTGTTTAATTATTTTAATTCTCTAGAGGATTTGAGCAAAATGTTTGACTGTCAATTATGGAAGAGGAAGAGATTGTGTATGGTAATTTTCTCTAGGCCTGAGAGGAATGGATCTTTTTTTTTCCTGTGGAACACTTAAAGCTCAGGTGTAAGGAGGTTTGGCAGGAAATTATAATGGGTTATACAACCAGTGTCAGTTGGTATTGAGACAATGATAAGTATAAAATTTCCTTGAAGAGGATGTGTCTTGTTTAAGCATAAGGTTGGAAAAGCTAAGAAAAAATTAATTGCATAATTAGGTTAAAGAATAATGTCTTCTAAAAATAATTAGTGTTTATTTTTTATAAATTCTTTAAAGACATTTACATTTACTTAACTTTGTGGCATTTGAGGATGCTCAGTTACTATCCATAGATCTTGTTTTTTGTAGGAGATTTGATGTTATTATGGAAGGAAGTTGGCAAGGTCTGAGTTTCTTGCACTGGCTAGCGCATCTAGTTCAGCCAGAAAAAGACCCCCAATTCTTGTACTGTTATTAACTCTTTATAAAGCCTTTCTTCCTTATTATCTTTACACTGTGATGACTTTTGTGACGCTGCTGCCAAACACAAAGGGATTCTTTATTCTGCAAAAGACCTGAACTGTAGCAGAAGTTTTATAATTATGATAGTTGTGATGATGAAGACAGTTGACAGATTTACCTTTTCCATAACAGAAGAATGAAGGGCACCCTGCAAAACAAATTGACTACAGATTTGAAACAACAGGATGTCCTTTTTCACACAACCCATGCCTAAATTATGAACCCATTAGCATAATATATTTGAGATGTTAAAAATGTAAATGGGTTCAAAAAGTGATTAGACACATTCCAAAGAAGAAATACTTCATCAAGAGCTGTTACATACTATGATCCTGATTCAGCCTCCAGCTGAGAAAATTCATAAGCATCTGATTGCTCTGAGGACATAGTGGAGTAAGTGTACTCTGTACATCTGTAGTCTGTGTTTTCTCTCCTTTTCGTACAGTGTAATTTCTTAAGATTCTTTTCCTATTTCCTTTCTTAATGAGCTGTTACTAGCCATTGTCATAGGCTACAAACTCGAGTAGATGGACTTTTAGTTTAGCAGAATAGGGTCATTATTCTGTCATTATGCTTCTCTGGCCTTTCTGGGTTTTATGTACCACCCGTTGTTCGAACTGTGAGTCGGATTGTCTTAACTCATTTGAATATGCTGGAAAAGAAACTGGGTTTTCATACTATAACACATTGTTTATGGATGATCTTAGATAAGCTACAAGAGGTCTCTTCAGTTACAACAATAAGGCATCTTTGAAACTCTTTGGAGACAGTACCTTATTCAGACTTATGCTAGCTGCAGTACTGAGCTAAATTATTTTATTCTTTCTTTCAACTTGCAGAGATACCCATAAGTGATGATCTTTGGCTACAGAAAAATTTCTCTAGTTGAAATTGTTGACTAACAGTGATTAAGAGACTTTCTCACATTTTTTTTTTTAATGCAAAGGTAGTATATTTTGTGTGTTTTATTATTTGTTCAGGTAGCAGAAGGGAGCTCTTTTACAGGGTGCTTGGTCCTCAGTCTGAAGTGCTGGTTTCATTTCATTTGTCATTAAGTATGGGGAGTGAAAGGGAACGAGAAAAAAGGATGATGGTGTTGATGAGCAACAAGGATAAGGAAATTATTAAAACACGATTCAATAATAGGCGTGGGAGGAGGAAGTGAGTTTTTGTGAGTTTTTGGAGGGTTTATTGCAATTGGGTGTAACTGACATCAGGTTTTGGTGACTGGGGTGGGGGAGTGGCAACGGACTTGTTACATTTATACTAATTCAATCCAAAAGAGTTCCTTGTGAACACGTGGAAATACCTTCATGAAGTGCATCAGGTATTTGTATAGCAGTGAAGATATATTTATTCAGGGGACTTGCTGGGCGGTGATTTTGGATTTACAGTGAACACTTGGGGAGACTTGTCAAAGCAACTTTAAAAGCTAGTAACTACACAGTGATCCTTTTTTAAAATCAGAGTTGTCATGACCCACACAGTAAATGCCTTTCTGGGAGAGGAGGTTATTTCAAATGAGGTTTTAAATTACCCAAATGTTCCCTTTTTGCATTGTATTACCTAGGAAGCCATGTCATTGTGACACCTGCTGGTTTGCCATCATATATTTCATGGTCAGTCATGAATGTTCTTGAAGAATAATCTGAGGTCTCCCTATTGTCTGTTACTTTTCTTAAACAAAATTTTAGTTTTACAGATAATTGTTTTTACAAATGTGCACTATTACCAGGTTGTGTTTTTCAACTGTTTGCTGGCCAAAAGAATTTTTGGAGAAAATAACTGTCATCTCCCCATCTACCAATATGATTGTGTTAAAAAAAATTTTCTTCTGAAGAGTAAACAGTGGCTGTAAATCTCTGATATATTTCAGTGTTTGAGGTACCTATTGTAGCAGCCAACTGTATACACTAAGTACAGTGAATATATAGGTATACATCCAAGTACAGAAAAAATGGCACTGTATAATATAGGAAAAGGATATTTGCAAATATTTTCTCATGTTCTGAGGGGTTTTTTTCTTCACTAAAGCTCCTTGTTGTACTGCTTAATAACAGTTATCAAATTTTGAATCAATGCAGCTTGAGCAGGCATAGAAACAATTATGGCTCTTCAAAATTCACAATAGGTGTCACAGAACAATATTGTAGAGTCACAAAAACATAGGAAATCTCAGAAATGCTCTTTGCCATGGTCCAGTCCAGCATCTTTTAGTGACCATTTTTAGATCTAAACACTGATGAATGAGCTACTGGCCCTTGTTGGCAGTTTTGTACTTCACAAATAGGTCTTTATGATTGGAGAATGGATAGGCTCAAAGTGTGGAATCAGTACTACAACTGTATATTTCTACACAGGTTTATTTAAGCATTGCTGAGACTGGCCCTTTTACATAGGGACATGAGCAAGATTCTTTCAAGCATGCTTTGAAGAAACTCACCAAAACTAAGCTGTTTTTCTGGATGGTATAGGTGATTTGCATGTTTTCTTTGCAGTGTGACAATGGCAATGCAGTTTCTGTTCACAAATGTGGCTGACTTGTTATCATTTGGAATTCAGGATTTTTTAGTTTATGTAGCTGTCCATCAGCTATGTATAGAGATGCTTCTGGAGAACTTCACAAGTGCTGATACAATCTAGCAATATTTCTGAGGGCAGCTTAAATTAATTGGGTGAGTTTCTGATTGTTAGCAGTGGAAAATAATTCTTGTAATAGAAACAATGAAAAGAGAAATGCTATATTTACAGAATCCTCAGGAATAAATGTCACATTGGAAGTTCAGCTTTGTTTCTCTTCTTTTTTCTTCTTGTAAATCTAGTTAAAGGGAGAGAATATTTGATTTAGATTTTTTTCATTTTTAATAAGTGTTCATAAAATCTTGGATAATACTTGAGTTATGATATTTGTTTTTCTTTATGACACATCTAAAAGGTTTATTTCAAATAATACTATATTTTCTCTGGAAGTTTTCTCAGCTCCACAATTAATTTTTGAGGTTTTTGAAGAGCTCTCTCTTCTACAGACTGTTAAGAAGTTCTTGGCTTTTTCTGAGTGATTCTCTTTATGTAGATCTATAGGTATTGAAATCAACACCTGCTTAGCTCAGCATCATCTTATTAGTATTTGTATATTTGTACCTTATTTTGCTTTTGATAAATAGGCAGAATAAAGCCTAGTGTTACTAGGTTTTCATTCCAAAGTCTGTAATTTCTTTTTGCATGTTAAAGTGTTGGAATGATTTTCCTTGGTCTCAAGGCTCCTTTTGTCTCATGATGTGTCCAAATCCCTCAGATATGATTGGTTGTCTTTCACTATGCTTTCTGAAGATGGATTTACTTAAAGAATGCAGAAAAAAACCATATTTTGTACTGTAGGTAGGTGAGATTTGTCTCAGAGACAGTCAGTCAGGAACTTGCTGACTTCATAAAACTTTAGTGAATTCTGATTCCACTTTTACCTCTTAGAAAAAAAAAATTAATAAGATCTCCTGGCCTGACTGTTTTCATATCCTTGAGGCTTCATTTGTGTGTCTCAAAAGGTTAATGAAAATCTTGGCTGGGTAAGTGACAAGCTCAAACATTTTAATAAGGGGAATAAAAGAAGGACAGGCATTTTTTCTTTCTTACCAGGACCTCTTTCTGTATACTTGTATCAGATATCACCTTGGGTTTTGAAGATATTTTTAAAACATGTCCAAGATCCAAGCCAAGAGGAGGAATCAGTGGAAACTGCCTTGGTAACTCTTGTGTTTCCTTGAGGAAACAGATTAGGAATCTAGAGAAAGTATTGAACTTCTCTTCTGACCTCTCAGCAATCCTGTTATCTCAGTCTGACCTTTCCTTTGTAAGTGCCTCAGATTAGTTGCAAGAGATTGTCTTTAGTTAAATGTATTTCATTTGACTTATTTAATCTTTGCAAATTTTCCTTTAAGTGGTTGCACAGAGTGTATGTTGAGTTCCAGATACTGGCATCTAAATACATAGGAAAAAAAAGCTCACAAAGCTCCAGTTCTTTTTTTTTTTAAATTTTAATAGAAAGGCTTGGGTTAATGCAAAAGCAGAATGTATTTTTTCATTAAAAAGATATCTGGAATTCCTTATGACCACTTGAAATGCTGCAGTAAAATACATACTGAACAGTGGTGCCTTTCTTTGAGCTGATGATACAAAGCTTTTGTTTTGCTGTTAAAACACATCTAAAGGTGAAGTCTCAGTGACTGTCTAAAAAGTTACTGTATGCAAAGAATAGGTAAAAAAATTATTTCAGTACCTAAGTATTTGCTCCTGCTTTTCATACTGAACTCATAGCTGAAGAACCCTCCAAACTTGCTTATAAATCCTCGTCTTATTAAGTCCTTGAACAAATTCAGATTCTTACAATTTTTTCACTGCTAGTTTCAGCATTTACTAGAAAATTACTGCTCTGAAGATTAGCGTTTCAAAGATGTTGTGGCATAATACATGAAAAACGGAGCTGCTCTGTCTGTAGAGAAGCTTAGAAAACAGCTTACCTGCTTATCCCACTCATGCTTTTTGTAAACATCCTTGGCTACATTCCCAGTAAAGCTAGGAATATGAACTGGTTTTACCAAGTGATTTCTGTCTTTGCCTTCTGTACTGAAGGGAGAGCCCTTTGCGGAAGCATAGGACAGACTAGAAAAAGACAAAAGCAGGAGTGGATTGTATAATCTATTGGTGATGGCAGGCTGAGACACTCACCCTTTTCAACTAATTAGCACCCTAAAGATGCAAACAAACATGTAGAATTTGTTCTATTTCCTTGCTGGTTTTTGTTCCCATGAAGTTGGATGCTGCAGAGCCTGAGTTTCTTTGGGCTTAAAGAAAACCTTATTTCCAGGATAAAACAAGTTGCAATTTAAGTAATAAGTCCTGTTTATATTAATATTAGCTGTCAACTTAAACCAACAATCTAGAGTGGGTTTCTAAAGGAATGTATGTAGTTATAGACTTGTTTTATGTTTTTGAGAAATTCTTTTATGCATCAAATTAAAGGACACTTGCTAAATTGCATATGGAAAAATAATTAAGTTTAGCAACCGATAATATTTCAAATGAGAACTTCTATAGTACTTACTAAGGTTTTTTGCTTGTTTTCATAATTAAAAAGTGATGGAGGAGAACACAGGATTCCATAATTTAAAAATTCTTTCTGAATATTGATTTTGCTGTGTTTTCTGTGGATCAAATTATGTACGATATGATTATAACTAGCATTGATCAACTGATAGACTAAATTGAAAGACTATTTTCCTTAATTTTTGCACTCTAAACTACCTCCCAATGTGTTTCCAAAGTGAATATGTCTTTGGAGATGAAACCCAGTCTGCACTACTCAGCTGACTGCCAAGCCTTTCCACTGGAAAGCCAGCCATTATTGTCTGCACAGTAGGGTGCATCCATCCATTTGCAGCATTGAGCCATAGCTTTTTTTTTATTGTAATCTTTTGTATTAGATATTCACAGGAATAAGTTTTCTCTAGCCATGTAGGTCATATTTCTCCGAAGACAAAACTCAAACATAACAGATGCTTTTTTTTTCCTAAAGTGTCTTTGAAAAAAATTGTAGTCTCTAGCAATGGGTTTTTCTTGGAACCAAACACATTTTTACCCTGTCATTGATATTGTAGGCACACCTTATCCAATTTCATTGCTTGCACACAAACAAAAGTAAATTAGGGAGTAGGTTTGAATTCCTCCAGTATATCTGCAATTGCAATGGAAAAAGAGAGTCTTAAAGGCAATAATACAGTGTAAATCAGTTACTGGGATCACAGGCATCTTTTAGAACAAGATTAGAGAATCTGTCATTGTGCTGTCAAAGCAAGTTTCTCTCTATGCTTGTTTTCTACTTGAAGTTTAACTAAATAATTCAAAACTAGGAGGCTGAAGATAATTTTCAATCTTAATTCCCTTCCTCTTTAACTGTTCCTAAAATATTATCATCTAAATAATCAAATCTAAATCATTTAGATGCAGGATGGGCCAAAAGAGTATACTCAGAGGTATGACTTAGCAGTGTTTGTCTTGATTGTTAAGGAGTATTTCAAGATTTGAAGAGAATAGTGTGAATTCTTACATAAACCTTTCTCTACATGCTCTACAGGTACCTAAAACATATTAAAGCTTCTTACTTATTCCAGTCCTGTGCTAAAGGAGCTAATAAATAGAAGTGAATTTTGATGTGATCATCATCTTCTTTGAATGGAAGAACCTATTAAATCTAGACATCTCTGCAACTGCTACATTTTACTAAAGAGGATGTGTCTGTCTCCAGCCTGAAGGAAGTGATAATTGCATTTTGTTTTATTAAATATTAAACTATAACATACGAATGAACTTGTCACGTTAGAAAAAATAAGTAGCAATCATCTTGGCAGAGAACTTTCAATACCTCTTTGAAAGCCTTCAGAATCTCAGGCTCCTTTGGTCAGCACCAACTAGGCTTTAACTATCCCAGTCATCAGGAAACTGAGATGCCAATGAATCCTGCCTACTCAAGTGGTGCTTGCTCAGGCCAGAACCTTCTTGTTCCCAGGAAATAACTCTGTGGTTGATTTGAGCCTGCACTGCCTGCCCTCAGCTTCCATCCCTGGGTGTGTATATCCAGCCTTTCCCATGCGCTGGTCTTTTTGCTTATGTTATTTTAGATTGTATCTACGGCTCTCTACGGCAGCTGAAAACTGCCCCAAGGCAGTGGGGAGAGCACAGAGGTGGCAGTTCAGGCTCAAATTGGTTTCTGCTGGTGTGGACCTGCACCTTGCCATTCCTTTCTAGATAGTTTCATCACTTCAGGAAGAGACAGTTTAAGATATTCTAATCTGTGGTCGCATCTGTTGGATCCGATTAAGTAATAGACAAACATTGAAAAAACGCTGGATATGGTTTTATGGTATTAGAATCACAGAATGGTTTGGGTTGGAGGGAGCCTGAAAGATCACCTAATTCCAAGCCCCCTGCCGTGTCCAGGGACACCTTTCACTAGACCAGGTTGCTCAGACCTCCATCCAGCCTGGCCTTGAATACTTCCAGGGATGGCATACCCTCAGTTATCTAGGTAGCTTGTTCCAGTGCCTCCTCGCCCTTTCAGTAAGGAATTTCTTTATAATGTCAAATCTAAGCCAACTCTCATTTCAAATCTATTTGCCCATGTCCTGTCACCATGTGCTATTGTAAACAGACTCTCTCCATCTTTTTTGTAGGCTCCCTTCAGGTACTGGAAGGCTGCAATTATGTAATCCCAAAGTATTTTTTCCTTTTTTCAACATGGTGGTCCTCCTCTGGACCCACTCCAACAGATCGATGTTCTCCTGTGGTAATGGATCCCTCAAAAGAAAAAGCACCATGCAGTTCTTTAAACTCTGGAGGAGTTGTACACGTCCCTCTTTGCGTAATTTTCCATGTAGGTATCAAAGCAAGGACTTTCCAAGAATGACATGTTAGACTGAATAAAATATGCACAGAGAGGACAGGGTGCTTAAAGGAGTTAAACATTAACACAGATTGTACTAATAAAAGTTGCAGAGATAAGTGGTGTGCATTTGAATAAATCTGCACATATGGGAACTGGTATATATTAATTTGGAGTGAAAGCTGAATTTTCAGTTTGTTAACTATCTCTTTTTATAGTAAATCCATTTTGGCACATTTTGAAGGTGACAGGAATTTGCATCTTATTCAAGTTAATTAGAATCCTAACAGACACCACTTTACCAAGTCGAGACATTGCTATGGCTGGAAGAAAGACAATAGAAAGTAAGGCAATCAATTATAAATCAGTGATTCCAAAGTGAATTCGGTGTAGGCTAATAATTTAAAATGGCACTGAGAATAGCAGCTAAAGCACCTCAGGTATCAAATAAGCCAGTGTGGCACAGCATTTAACAGCACTGACCTATTTGCTAGATGCATTTGGCTGGCCTTTTGTTTATTTCTTAAGAAAATCACGTCAGAGAGTAAGACTTATATTTCTGTATGTATTATTTCTGGAGCAATTAAATTCTTATTTATTGTACATCATAGTATAATTTTTATATATGCATTTAAAGAAAATAAATGTAACAGACTTTTTCCCTTTTAGCTGTCTTAGAGACTGGCAAAATTGAAGTCCTTTTTATAGAATTCAGGCTCAGAATGCATGGAGTAACTTGGAAGTTACTCTGGAAAATAGATTACTGTTTTATAGAGCTTTTTCTGCATTTCTTTTGTGCTTTTGTTTCATTTGGCATATTTCTTTTGTATACTAACTCATAAATGTGATTTTATAACCCTTATTTGTAATTTTATGCTATTTTGAATCCAGCAGCTTTATTTGCAATATTGCTGTCTTTTTTTTTTTGTATAGTTAGTGTTGTCTAATGAACTTATAAATACTTCATTCTACTAGAATTTTAATAATGCCATCTGTTCACTTGATGGAAAATGGCAAAGCACAGTGAAGCAACTACCTTTTCCTTTTTCTTGACAGCTGTATTTTTAAAGCTTATGATTTAAGTTTCCACCATTTTTTTTTCTTTAACAGTAGCAGTGAACAATATTGGAAACAAAAGGAATTTTTTTTGGTGCAAATCTTACCTTGTGACTTACATGTATGATTTTCTTTAGGTGCAGTTTGAGTTTTTTGATCTATAATAAGCAGTATTTTTTATTTGTACTGGATCTTATTAAATAATCTTAGAGAGGTCAGTAAAATACATCACCATTGGTAGCATATGATGTCTTTGTCCAAGCTGCTTGCTCATCCTGGTATTTGTCCCTCTCTCCCTGCATGTCCTCCCTTGTTTTGAAACTCTGTTTTGGAAGTTTTTCTTTGGCTCTTCTTTCTGCTTTCAGTCTTGATTTATTTAATTATGTTAATGTATGTCTTTTGAACCACCAGCTTATTATGTAGTTATTAGGCTGTTTGGTGTGCTGTTTGGTGACTTAATCTCACTCTTGCAATTAGTTGTCAAAACAAGTGGACTGAGGTCTAGAAATAGTCAGGTCCCCTAGCAGCTCCTGAGGGCATTAGTGCAGCATGTGAAAACTGGGTGGCCTTGCACAGATGCCTGAGCAGATGTCAGACCCGAATGTGTTAATTAACACAGCTCTGGAGTTTCTGAACTAGGTAGATATAGTGTATAAAGAAGTGTCTAAGAAGCAGTTGTGTCATGGGGTTGTTTTTCCGAATTCCTCGTCCAAGCAGTTGTGTGATGCTTGCCTACGTAAGAAACTCGTGTTGGTGTTGACAGAACTCTGTGGCAGGCCTGATGAAGGAAGTTGGGAAGAATGATGCTGACAAATTATGAGATTCCTCAATCATGACTGTTTCAAAACTATTTTGAAGGCATGGTGAGAAGGGACTTAGATTATGAATTACCCTTTTCATACTTGCAGGAATAGATTTCTCGCTTGGTTGCTGGCTCTCAGTGTGTGATCATTAGTAGTTCTGTTAGATTGACAATTTGGGACATAGACACAGCTCCTTATCCCAGCAGGTGGCAACTTCAGCCGTGCTGAAGAGGTGCAGTTGGCTCTGGTTCCCTTTATTCCACCAACAGAAGTGGTACTTCCACTTTCTCTTACTGCTGTGTTAGATATAGTTTATTAGCTTTCCAGCTGATTTCTTTATGTATTTCCTGATTTCTTATTAAGTATTTCAATTAATTTACCATCTGCATTGGATTTTGTTAGTTAAATAAAAAATGCACATGAAATTAGTTTTGTCTTGCATGAGCACATCCAGTTCTTCCTTTACTAAAAGTTTGTAGATCTGAATTTGCAGTTTTCCTTTGGACATTTTTTTTTATTTCTTTTTTTTTTTCTTGACATCTCTCAGGTGAGCTGTGAACAGAGAATTATTTCTGAAATTTCCAGTGTAACCTCTTCTCTGTATGAGGGTATGTCTGAGGCACATTTGCCTTGCAGCCCCTAAGGATGGGATGATTTCTGTCACCAAGTCTTTCTCATGTTCCTAATTGTAGAGATACTGTGATTTGCCTCCCTTTCTTATGGTTTAATGATTGAAGGAGCTAGATTCTTGTGATGAGACTGTCATTAGTGTCTGATAGTATAGCCAGCCCTCAATTTGAACCCTGCATCAAAGTTTTCTGTACTGAAGGTTGGTATGCAGTTGATTTGTTGGCATAGTGGAGCATGAGGATGTGCTGGTGGCATACTCAGAAATCATCAGTCCACTGAGGACTGGGTTCTACCTGTTAGCTTTTGTGGAACCTCTTGGAGAACCAGTCTGGGTCAAAGGACAATCGGATGCTGATGTGCCAAGGCATTTAATGACTGTATCTGCTGATGCATGTGGACTGCTAGGTGCCATGACTTTGTGATGTGTTCTGGTGCTGAAGTGTCTGCTGTTGGCTGTTACAGCATGTCCTCAGGCTTACACAAGACCAGTTAGAGCTATATAAACAGAGCTTCATTGGGAACATTCCTGTTTTCAGCCAGGGACAACCAGTATTCCTCACATTTTTATCTTGTCTTTTATTAAACTCACTGTCACCTTCCCCAATTATTTCACCTAACCTTAACATTATCTCAGATGTTCACAAGTGGCTGAGTCTCTACAACTTAATGAATGAGCATTCTCACATGAGCAGTGGTAAATCAACACACCTACTCATCATTGGGGTATTTAACTTCCTTTCATTTCGAGGAATTGGGTCCTGGACTGCTTTGGAATTTTTTTTTTTTTTTAAATCATAGTACACATATCCCTGTCTTGGAACTTTTCTAAATCTGGCCTAGCATTTTTAATACTGCACCTGCTATTAGAGAGAGTTAAAATTTTCCATTTGTTCAAATGTCAGTAGAAGAATACTGAACTCCACAATATTCTGGATTTTTTTGTTGTTGTTGAGCAGCCAGAAAGATAATTTTTTAAATTATTTTTTTCTTGTATCATTCCTGTGAATTATAATTATCTGTCATTATCAAATCTTTTTAGAATAAAACTGACTAGTTCAGAAATTCATAAGGTGCTGTCATTATCTTTCATGGAGAACTGTCTATAATTTTGTAGTTGCATATTCTGTTCCTTTCCACTCACTGAAGTTATAATTTTATATTTTTTTAGCTGTCTTCACATTGCAAGCAAAATGTTTTACTCACAGTGGTGGTACTGATAAGTAGTAAATAGTTCAATCTTCCTTTGGTTTCAATCTGTTCATCATGTTAGTGTAACATGCCATTTTTCAAAGACTCCAAAGTCACGAATTATCTGCACATCATTATTCTGTAATATTCAACTCAGTCACTGAGGGCTTGATTATGATTGCTAACAAATCATCTAAAATATCCTAAAAGCAAAAAGGCTTAATTTGTAAATTTTAGTCTGTCTTTTTCATCTTCAGGTTTTTTTCCTGATTAATTTAAATGTTTTTTTCAGTTGCTTGGTTTTCAATTTCCAGGGTAAAGTAAAGTAAATACATCTCTAATACAAATGTACCTATGTTGTAGCAACAGTATGGTTTCTTCAGAGGGATTGAATTATTCCCCTGACATAAATGTGTTTCACACTGGATCACTGCACCCTCTCATGTGGTAACCTATCATCTCAAGCTCTAATGATCCCTTACCATTGTTGACGTTAGCAAACTTTTCCTCTGGGACATTTTCTTTTGTTTCCTTTGTCAGTTCTTCTAAAGAGAAGAAAACTACCCAGTCTTGATTTTTCTGCTAATTCTGAGGGTTTTACTGCAAAGTTCAGTAACATGACAGTTGTTTTCAATGTAGTCAGAGGTGCAGGAAGAAGAAAATCAGGCAGGCTGCAAAGCTGCTTGTTCTGCTTTTCATTCTCTATAATGATAAACACTGCAATCTGAAAATTTTAAATAACTTGAGAGTCCAATAGCTTACATTTTTATTTCATGGACATGTTTTTCCTAAAAAAACAATATTTTATGTTCTAAAGAGAAGGAGACAAGAATACAGTGATCAAAAAGTTGGGATGAGAACAAAATAGAAATAATTAAAAGCAAAAAGTTTACTAAAAATATTAGTATCCAATTCTCTATTTCTCCAGGGTAAGCAAAAGATTACATTCTTCCTAACATGTGTAAGGTTATTATGTTCTCTTGTTGTCACTGAGCCATATGCAGTATTTCCTGCTCCAGAAGCTGACAACCTGCTGAAATTTCTTGGTTTCTCTTTGGGCCAACAAGTCTTGGAAGCCCTTCTCTATGCCAGGGATGGGAACATCATTGCACTGAGCCCTGTGATCCCATCCCTTGCTTCGTTGGGCTCAGAGTGGAGTATGGGCTATATATAGATGTTGGGAAAGCAAGAGGAAGTGCCTTTCCTTAAAGTTGTCCAGGCATCATCAGCTAGGAAGAGATTATTCATAGTCTAGGAATAAGCAAGCCGAACTCAAGAGGCCTTGCAGGGTCCAAAAGGTATGCATGTTTTTAAAATATCCAAATGTCTTGCCATGGACAAGATCCAGTGGGAATTTCTCAGGTTGCTGGAGCTATGTAGGACCTGCTTCAAGCAGTGTTCTCTTTTAATCATCTCTTTCAACCCTGAATCACTATACATTTCAGAAATGCTATGACATTTAATACATAAAAGTGTTTCTGTTTTCCAATGTATGCTGTAGCAGTTCAATTGATTTTAATGCGATTGCTTAAGGTGTATGTCTCAGTATTTGAGCCAACAGCGATGTAATTTTTTGTCTCCTTGAAAACACTTGCTGAACACAAAACTTTGATTTTGAAGTTTGAATTTGGTATTTGAAAAAATATTCAAGAGTAAAGGGACAGCGGTATTCAAAAGTGAGAGGACAGATTAATAGTGATAATGCTCTTTCTTAGATACATTGATTGCAGTGAAGTCTAAGGATAGTTTTTACTTGGCAACCAGGGCTTCTGGAACCAAAAAAAAAAAAACAAAAACGGGGGGAACAAGTTTGGTCTGAAATGGTGTTACTACTGGATGGGAGACTTCCTTTTCCAAACATGCTTGCAAGATATGTAATCAATTTTAAAGAAAGTTGCGGTGCAGCTAGTGGAGTGAAAGCCAGGCAGAATTGTGGGTTGGACAAGAAAAGCAGTAGATTTGAACATAAAGGTATGGTTGTAAACTGGCAAGTGTGAAGAAGTGATAAACTGTTTGACAAGCTCTTCAGCCCATTGTCTTGTGGCTGCATTCCGGTAATAAACAATGGTGATTGCACCTCGTTGACTGATAAGGTAGGTGAGCTAACCAGTTTAACACTCTTGTCATTCAGCAGCCCTGTTGAATAGGATATGAAGCCATTAGCTAATTACCATAAAACACAATCAAAGACTTTCTTGGTAAAGCATATTTACTGCAGGAAATTATTAAGTTTCTTCCTGATGGTCAGAGCCCAGGTTCCAACATGATTTTTGCTGAGGTATACTAAAGTTGAGAGATTTATATAGAATTTTATGGAGCTTTTAGCAGATGTGATCTGCTTAGATTAGTTTAAATTGTAACATACATTGTACAGTTGAGGATTTTTATGATCATGGATGTGCAAGTGTGAAGCTAACTATGTATGTTTTGTACTACTGAGCAATTTTGGAAACAGACGAAAACCCTGGATCTTCCTCATGCCTTTCTGTTCTCACAAGGACTGATGATAGTTTCAGAAGATGCCTTTTGGAAGTTTTCTGCCCAGAATAAACCATCCTGCAAAATTGCTCCATTTCATCAGTTTAGTGTGGGCTAAGACCGTAGAAAATAATTAATTTCAAAATTTATCAGATTTAAGTGTGTCTAATGAAGTCAAATGCACAGTTTCCTGAATTCTAGTATATCTAGTGCCCTGGTTGCTTATATGTGAAGGAGTGAATTAACATTTTAGGACACCTGGCAGACAATATGTTTCTCTGCTTACCATCTGCACTGAAGTCTTGGTTCAGGCCTTGTTTATTGTCTGATGCATGTTACTTAAGAAGAGGAAGAATTGAGCATCCTTTTCCAGGTTTTTAAAAATGTAGATCTTATTGATCATGTAAAATAGCTAGAATTCATGTTTTGTCCTGCTTCAGGAGAAGAAACACAGTGTGTCACTGGTGATCAATCTAATGAATATTCCCTTTCTACGTCTATGTTGAAACAAAGTTAGTTTTCTGTGAAGTAACATAACAAGTGCTTCTAAATTGCGAGGTAAATCCAGACTGTTTAAAATCAGAAGTGCTCAGGTGCCCTTAATGAGATTGTGCATTAAGAAGCAAGAATGTTTTTGAGTGATGGCTTGAAGTTTCTGTTGCATATGTATGATAGTTAGTGCTTTAGGAAACCCACCCTCAGCTGAGGTGCTTTTGAAAGGTCTTACAAATTCAGTGGAGACATAAACTGCCAGATTCAAGATGTCTAAAACAAGGATGCAAATTGCAATTAAAATAGACTGACCAATTTCGTCTGACCCATGCCATTCTACCAAAGAGATAAAGTAAATCTGGTAAACTTTATTTCAGGGTAGTGAGATCAGTCTTTACCCAATCTACACAAATTGATGTGGAATTTCTATTGATTGATCTATGGGTGTATGATACTTTTCAAGGTGAAAAAAAACCAGCAAATATATCTCTGCTGGTATAATTGCATTAAAAACAACTTGTGTCTTATTATCTGAAGCCTAAAGCATATTTTCAAAAGAAAAATTATTAGGTCAATCTGACATCTGCTGTGTGGGGAAACATTCCTTAGGAAACTGTGGCTGTGGAGCTATCTGGGATTTCATAAACAGGATTAATCCTGAGCATTTGTTTGCTGTCATCAACAGCAATAGTGTACCAGCAGCAGTATTTAACTATACAGAAAAAAGAACAGCATAAGACCAGGGAGAAAGTCAATATTGTTTTTCCAGAAGAGCTCCTGTGATAAAACTAACTGAGCATTAGAATCATTGCTTACATGGCAAATGTGTCAAAATTTAATGTCTGAGATGTTCAAAACTTTCTTTGCATTAAAGTTTTCTTTGTTACTGCTCTAGCTTAGCATCTTGCAATTGTTGAAAACTTAGTGGCCTTTGTTTTGTTTTGTTTTTTAAATGCATGCATAGAAATCCAAGTATGAAAAGGGATTTTATTTTTTTAATGCGCAAAATGAAATCTGAATTTTTCCTATTAAATGAATGGTTACACAATTTAACACCTCTTTGCACACACCCCCAAAAAAGAACCCCAAGCCCAACTAAACCTCTCCTCATTTATACTGTGCCAAACTTCTGTGGATTTCTTCTGTCTGTTCCCTTTCTTATTTTCTGCTTCTTCCTATCTTGTATGACTGGGTTTAGTATGGAAGCTTTCCCAGATGGATGCTGTCTTGAATTACTATAAGGATTATTATGCATATCTGTAGTGTACTGTGCAGTTGTTAATTAGAATTGTGTGGGTAGTTAAGCTGGAACTGCAGTAGCTGTTGTCTCTTACAATGGTGTGAAAGCAATAGAATTGTGATGGTAGTCATTTATATTCCATATGTTACAATACATTGATTTTGTTCCAGTAGAGGGAGATCACTAGTATGATTTACCCATGTTTTTCAATATATACATTATGACTTGGGTAAGAGGACGCAGGGTTAAAGTTAATTGGGAAGATGAGATATTAATTTTTTTTTTTAGGGTATATTTATCCAGGGTACTAAAGGTACCAAACCGGTGGCAAAGTTAATTCTGATAAATGCTAAATACTTTACATGAGGGAAGTAATTTTGCACATGCACTGGAGGGGGTCTTAGTTATAATTTTGAGAAAGACATCAGTATTATAGAATATAAATGTTTGAAAATGCTAGCCCAGGATTTAGTAACTATCAAGAAAATTAGTAAAATGTTAGGAATTGTTCTTTTCAAATAGTGATAAACTCCCTAGATCATCCCTGTGTCATTCTCTAAGTCCTAGCTGTGTTTTTCTGAGGTGTAGTATTGCCTGTAGTTCTGGACTTCCCACCCCAGCAAGATGCAGTGGGACAGACGGAGTGTGAGAGTTACTAGCAGTGAATCAGACCAGACCTCTCAAACCAGGAAAAGTTTAGATGGGGTATGAAGCAGAGAAGGACTTGCTTGAGAAATGTGTAGAATCACAGGCTCTATAAATGAGGTGAATAGAGGGCATCAGATAAAATATACAGTGTGCAGATTAAAAAAAAAAAATTTTTTTCTTGTATTATGTATTTGAGCTGTGGAGCTCATAGCATTTTGAGAATGCTGAAGGCTGATGACTCAGGTTTAATAACCAGACAAACAAAATCTCATACCCTAAAAAGTGTGAGGAAGAAAACCCCATCCTTTAAACAGAAAAGTGTCACCGCTGATTGAAGAAATGTTTGATCTGTTGCTTACTGAAAACTGAGAGTACACTCCAAGGAAAGTGTCGTATCATCACTCTGTTTTTGGCTGTTCACATTTCCTGTTGCTCAGTGTCAGAAATCAGGTAGTAGGGGAGATGAATTTTGAGTGTAGCTCTGGCTGTTCTTGTAATGGGTATGCAGATTTGTCTGCTTCAGGAAGATAACATCACTGAACGTGGCAGAGCATGTGTTACACATTGCACTGCAAGCAGCAGAACTGCCTTAGATAGCTGAATTAAGTTTGACTGTGTCCTGTATGTGTAAATTAGAGACATATAATTTGGATGGGATTAAGAGGAGACTGATATTCGCTCCTAGTTGTGAAATATATTATTTTCCTTGGCATCTCTCTGTTTTGAGGGGAAATCTGTATTGCTATAGGGAAATTTTTAATCAGAAGTTGTGTATTAAATGTTTTTGCTAGAAAATCTCAGGTTTTTCTACCTTTTCTGTTTAGAAATTCATTTTAAATGGCAAGATATGAAGAGCCTTTGACAAATATAAACATATGGTATTTTCTGTGAGATAAAATCTATTTCCTGACTTAATTTTAATTTCTGAAATATAGTAATGTGATTCCTAGGAGCAAATAAAAGGTTACAAATAGTTCTCTTAATGTTTTCAGAAATAACTAACCAACTGGAGGTTTGTAGAGGTGCTTTTAAGCTACTTTTGGTGTGGTTAAAATTGGAAGTTGGAAACTCCTCCTGTGGCAGATGTGTTCTTGCTGTATAGTCACTTTTTCAGAAATTTCAGCTGCATTTTCAGAAATGCTACTCAATGTTTTAGCTCAGACATTGTACCTGTGTTTATTTATATGTATTAAAGCTACCAAAAATGCACAAAAGTCTGTTTGCATTTGAAAGGACAAAATATTATAGTTTGTGTGCATATATATATATATATATATATAAAGTATCTTGTAATTTACTTTCTTTTAACATGTTATGCCAGATCACATCAGTGATATTTTTTTTATAGCTACAAGACTTTTTTTCCACTTCCAAAGATGTCAATGGGAGTCTCATCTTTGATATTAGAACAGATGACTCAAGTCTGCTCACTTGTAGGATGTTGGTAGCATATATTTGGTAGCAAACGCCTTCAATTCTCAGACCATGCAGAACTAACAATACCCTTACTGAACTGGAATAAATGCAGTGTTTACCTGGCCTCTACCAGCTTCATTCTGAAATGTATGAAATCTTGTATTCTTACTAAGTCAGGATAGAATTCCTGAGTTCTTTACCCTAATTTCAATTGATTTTTAGCTTTAGAAGTTTTTAAAAGATTGTAAATGCAAGCCAGTCTCAGGATATTTCAATCACTTGATCAAACTATATTAGGAACGTTTTGTACAAATGTGCAGAAATAGTTGGAAGTTTGTTATCTTGTTCTTCATTTGGTCTAGAAACTTCCCAGAGTGCCTAATTGTTTGGTTTGTTTCCTTTTAGATGAAACGGCTCCTAAAGAAGTCAGCAGGGTAAGTGCTGTTCTCTATCCTCTCTAAAAAGAAGCGGCCCACTGTTCACTTGAGATGATTTTTCCATATACTCTGGTCAAGATTTCTCTATTCCCTGGTTATAGTGGATCTCCTGAGGGAAAAAAGTGCTGTACAGACTGTCTAGAGAACAGTTAATAAGGAAAATAAATATTAAGAACACTTGATTGGCTGTAAATAAATTGAAGGCTATTTTGCATTTGGAGTTCTCCCAGTGCTATTTTCATGATCCAGTTTTAAAAAGGTACTTCATGGAAACCAGGAAATTCATTGGACATTGAGCGTAGCATCAGACTATTTAATCTGTGTAACTGCCTCAATAGATGGCAAGCATAAGAAGGGAAGAAAAATGCCCTTTTGACATGTGGCATGGTACAATGAGTTAGATTTAATTTAAAATACTTTGCAGTGGTCTGCCTGAAATGTAATGCAAAATCCTAAAAAACCCATATTCAGTAATAGATTCCCAACCCTAGCTTTACATCTGATTGACACTGTGTCCTGCAGAATATCTGCCTGTGACTGAGGACTAATTGCAGGGATCTGTTAGGAATGAGTGCCTTTGCTGTGAATGAGAAAAGCCCCCAGATGGGTCCACCCATCCTGAGAGAGCCCTTACAACTTTCCCAGGTGGAATCATAGTCCTGTTTTGCTCTCCTTCTTGAATGTCTTGCATAAACTATTTCATGTTCCTAGGAGAAGCACAGTAGTGTCAGATCTATGTTAAGAATAGGGCAGGTTAAAAGTCTGCAAAAACTCGCTGGATGCTCTTGCACTTTGGAAAATGCTGGACTGTGGAAGGAGTGGAGAAGTAAGGCTGGTAGTGGAAACCTCAGTTTTGTAGCCCTGTGAGCAGAGGGCTGGGATGAGGCAGAACTGAAGTTCACCTCGTACATGTCTACAAAAAAGAGTTTAAATGTTGTCTAAAATGAGTTCATTCAAGCAGATGTTTTCCCTATACATGAAGTGCCATGGATTTATAAGGGTGTTGAGAATTTAGGTGAAAATTGGTATGTTTTAATAATTCATTAGTTTTCAACGTGGTTTTTGTTCATCCCTTAGTATGCTGCTGTTACAACAGTGAATACCTTTTGATGTAACCTGGAATTATTGTTATTAGTATATCTATAGGTATTGTTTTGATCTCAAAGTAACTAAAGATCTGCCTAAAAAATTTCAGAAGTTCTAATTATGTATGTGGGACGGTTCCTTTTGTCATTAATTTAGTAGACTAACATTTACTTCTGTAAAACAGATTTACAGAATATATATTGATTACCACATCTGAGCTATATAAGGCAAAAAAAGCAATTTCTGACACCCCAAGTCTGCCTTGCAAGTCACCCCCTGTGTCTCTCAGGCTGGTTGCAGCCATCTCAGCCCCTCCAAGTCATATCTAGTGGCTTTGGATTTCCTAAAGATGGATGGACTGTCACTGGAAGCCCTGGAATCAGTAGGGTGCAGATGTACTTCAGATGTTCTTAAGTAAACATTTTCTCCCTTGTTTCTTTAGCCATCAGTCGTTGTGCACTTGGTATGTGTACTGTGCTGCACTTATATGTGGTTTGACATTTTTCAAAGTAAAGTACTTGAAGGTACTCAGTAATATACCATGCTACAAATTAACAGGTTAGTTTTTTTGCTATATTTTTGAATAATGCCGTATATAATAATGTAGACCATTGTAATGCATCCTCTTTCTTCAGCAGCAGCCACTCAGATATAATTTTAATTAAAATATGAGGACAAATTAGAATTTAAATTAGCGAAGTTCTGTACATGAGTAATGTTTTTCAGATAAAAAGGCATGTTCATGCTGACTGAAGAATTATGAGTTTTGAAGTCATTAAATGTTACATTTTTAATTCCTGAAAACATCTGCAAGAAGCAGCTTGTATCATAGGGAAGGAAAAATTTAGGTTAGTGAAAGTAAATTTATTGCAGAATTGAATCACCGATTGCTTAACAATACCATGTTAGCTAGAAAACAAGATAGGAATATACTTCTTTAAAAATACTTAGTAAATAAAAGATCTTTATTGTTGGAAGGAAATTTCTGTGTTTTCAAGGGTTTTAGGTTGCAGCTTCACACTTTGAAAATTTAAGAAATTTTGAAATGGAAGTATTGAAATCCTGTTATATAGGAACTGCATTTTGAATATCATTTTTTATCTTCTTAGTAGAAAATTAAAATAAAGCAGCAAATTTGACTGTTGGCACTTAATTTAATGTTTTTGAAAGAAGGAGGGAGGAGAAAGCAGGAGAAAACAGGAAAATACTTCTACTTAATTTAAATTTTGAGAATTGTAGAAGAGAGAACAAGCTTTTCAAAATTTTTTTTTTTATTTAATTCTTTAATTATCATTCTACTAATGGCATTTTTTCAATATTTTGGTGAAATTATATTGAAATTATACGGAAAGATTTTCTCATTTGGTCTGACATAGCATATGATGGGTGGTGGAGGGGAAAGATTTCGTGATTCCTGTAGACTGCTTTTGGCACAAGAACAGCTCTGGTTACAAAATACCTCATGAGCATCTGTGACCAGTGAACCTGTGAACTTTTTTCTGAATAGTATTTTCCAGTGTTTATGAAATATATGTAACTGGGGACAGAATCTCTTTTTTGCATGATGTGGTATTGGGAACATCCTTGGAAATGGTGAGTTTCTTCTGCTTACTTATTGTGCAGATGTGAGTTGGCAGATCCCATCCATCCTAGCTACACAAGTGGTTTTCTGGGCAGAGGGATTTCAGAAATAAAACCAACTATTGAACTGCTTGGATAAAGAAAACTTAAGCTGAATACTTTGTTACTTTGCTGTTTAATCTGCAAAATAAATGAAAATAGGGGAGTGTGAGTTTGAGCACTAAGTGTACGTGTATTCGTGCATATCTAGACTAAAGATGTAGTTCTCTGACTACATTAGTGAAAACAGTGTGCTTTGGAGATGTGTTATTCTTTTCAGTTGGCAAAAATAACCCCATTCCTTCATGAACTATAGCCAGGATTCTGTTCTACGTGCTGCTAAGTTTCCCGTGATCGCTGTGTGCTCTTTTGTACCTCAGATTCTGAAGTTTAAATGAAAATACTCAATGTTCCTGATAGGATCACAGCAAAATTAGCTGTTCATTTTGCTTAATAACTTTCCATTCCATGTTTACTTGAACAATACTTCCAATGAAGCTGCCTTTTGGCAAGCACCTTTGCTTTGTAAACTCTGGCAATGCCAACAGCAATTCACTTTGCAGAAGTTTACCATATAAACACCAGAAAATTATTACCTAGCAAGTGACTTGCTCATTTAGAGTACTTTATTCTTGGAAACAGGAATGATACTTTAATCCTCTGCTTTCCCCTTTTTGGACTTGCAGCTTTTTTGGCAGTTGCGTTGGCACCAGCCAGCACCCAGCACAGTATGTCACTGCCAGTCACAGAATTAACAAGTGTGTTTTCAGTAAATAGTTGTAGTAATTGCAGTGAAGATGCACTGTGCGACTGATAATAAAGGTTTGGGCTCTTTATGACACATCGGCAAAGCAAGCCCGTTCCTTGTAGTATCTTATTAAAGATGGGATTTAAATGTTTTCATGCCATCCCAGAACTAAGAATAAATTAATCAAAAAGTTAAGGGAACTAGAAGAAATATAAAAATATACAAGAATATATATTTAGCCTTTAGAAGTGTTGCAAATGACATTGCACCTATTGTCACAAGAATATGCTTGTATAATCTGGTTTCTTTAAAAAGAAAACCTTGTGAATACTGTGGTAGTGATAAGCAACAGTGGTAGGAAAATGAAGTTTATTTTTAATTTTGTACATGGTGTCTTTAGAGTGCTTTCAAGTCAAGTATTAGGAGGGAATGTCATTTTATAAAAAGCTTTTTAAAAAGAGGAGCAGTGTTCAGCCTTGTCAAGTTAAACTGAAGCTCATTATGCTGTTTTATTATATAACCTGGAGAGGTGATATAATTGAGATATTCGTGAAGTTTTATGAGCCTTACAGTTAATAAGAGATTATATGGTTGCTTCTATGCAATCATAATGTTCTTTTCTCCTAAGTGAAGCCTTTGCTTTTTATGATGTTTTTTTCTATCGTGAAGCTATTTATTTTATTGTAACCATTTGGTAATAACTGATGGGAAGGTCAGAATGGATGTCAGTGAGTGGGGGCTATGGGGCAAGAAGCTTCTTCTAGGAAAGGTGTTCACCATCTCTCTGAGCCTTGGAAATCAGCTACATAGAAAGGCTGGGAAATGTGTGCCTTCAAAATGAGTGAGTCCTTTCTGTGTGGAGTAAGAGAGCTGGTTTGCATCATAATAGGGCTTGTGCTGCCAAACGTCATCTTGTGTTTTCTCCTCTTTGGTTTTGTCATGAAGGTGTTTGAGGGAAGAAAAAAATTCATTACTACCTGCGCATGGTGCTGCAATGCTAAACTTTATTTACCATGCAAGTTCTAACCCATGTCCTCTCCAGTCCAAACAAGAGGAATAGACGTCAGACAAATGCGTGTAGGAGCAGTTTTCTCTGAGGCTATGTACAGGCATTAAAATTAATCACCTCGGCTAAGACTGCTCTTTACAGTTGCTTGCTTTCCAGTGTCCAAGTTTAAAGAAAACTGGTTACTCCAGCCAAACCCAGTTACCTCTTCTGATTTTTTTTTTGAGTTTCCTTTCCAAGTTCGTTGCTCCTCTGAAGGCCATCTATGCACTGTAAGTTTGCTTACCACTTTCTTCAGTCCGAGGAT
This sequence comes from Tychaedon coryphoeus, assembly GCA_013398595.1. Lineage (NCBI taxonomy): Eukaryota > Metazoa > Chordata > Aves > Passeriformes > Muscicapidae > Tychaedon > Tychaedon coryphoeus. The sequence continues at coordinate 2,280,009 of WBND01000054.1, read as the reverse complement.
TTCACATCCTTTAGCTCAGCATTTCCACTTTGAAAAAAACCATTTCATTAGCCTTTTTTAAGTTTGGGGTGGGGGGTTGTGTTTGTTACTTATTTTTTAAATGAAGTCCAGATTCATATTTTTGTTTCTTCATATGTGCAGTTTATATGTTTTCAGTGTTATTAGAATGTAGCTATCTCGTGGTTGTCTATTTCCCAAAATAACAAGCACCAATTTCCATGCAAAATGGGAACTAGCCATCAGTACAGATAAACAATGCAAAATATTGCAGTGAAAGACAAGGCATACAAAAGGTAACAGTAGACATAATCATACTTGGCAAACAAGTACACAACCTACCTCACTACATAAACTTTTTTTTTTTTTAATTTTATTTTTGCCGTGCAGCCAAGTGTGGCCTTCTTTGTTTCTACACTGGATGTCTGAATACTCATTGCGATAAAGTGTAGTGACACATAGAATGAATATTTTAACACTTTTTAACCAAATGTCTCTTACAAGGCTGCTTTTGCCTTCAAGGGATTGGATTTAGTTCATCAATATATTGCTCTCTAGTTATGCATTCCTCTGTGAGAAAGGAAAAAAAAAAAAAAAAGAAACCTAGAAGAATGTTCTTCAGTTTAAAAAGCTACATAGTATGTGAGCAAATAAAGTAATAGTGCCAAAATTCTTAAAGAACATATAGTATTTCTTTAGAAAAGATACAAGTAATTGAGTATTGATTGTCTTTCCAGAAGATAAGTTATGGATGCAACTGAAAAATTATATAGAGCAAATCTCTTAAATAAGGATGGTAAGTGTGCATATGGGATTTTTCATGAAGCTACCCAAGAGAAGGGAAAGCTGATCTATTCCAGAAAAAGGCATCAAATATTTTCTTTATTTACTTTATTTTGTGACAACAGTTTTTTGTTTTTTTTTTTTAAGAAGTACAGAAATGTTGCCGTTGGGAAATCATTTTTATGATGCAAGTATCAATGGCATTGAGAACATAGGTATGTAAGACCTGTCTTTTTATACTTCTGGTCGAGTATGAAAATACCTAGGGTGAAATATTTTAGACTGACATCTCAATCAAATGTTAAGGTAATTAAGACTATTGAGACTTCAAACAAATGTTTTTCTCTTTTTATTTGGAGAGTTTTTTTAGTTCATCTTTAAATTCTTTCCCTCATGACTCCTGTTGCCAAGACCATAGTTTTATAGGAAAGAAAACTTGTGTTGGCTGGAAGTTTATGAGGAGATTTTGGTCGTTTTGGGTTCAGCAGCTGCCTATGTTCCATAGTATGCTAATAGAGAAGAGAGGAGCTGTCAGTTTTAAGATGACTGAAGAACCTTGGGTGAAATCCAGTCCCTGACTAAGGACATTCTTTTGTGTAAAATGTGGCACAGAATTACTTGAGTTTATTATCTGCAGGTTTTGATCCTGCCATTGACAGTTTAATTTAGGTGGTTTGAAGAAGCTGGTTATCTAAAACACTACCTGATGAAAACAGATAGAGAATGGGTTTTAAACTCCTGGGTCTACGTACAATATCCTTGCCTATGTACATCCTTTATGCTTAGAGATTTCACACTGCTCAAGAACTGAGATTCCTTAAAAGAACCTCTGTTTACCCCAACAGATCGTAGTCCTGGTCCGGGAATTCCTTCTTACCTGGACAGCTGAGTTCGTTTTTTTTCTTTCCTACGAACGTTATTTTGATCTCACAAAGTGTATTTGTTGTTTGTTTTTTGATGCTGCTTTTGTTGTTGTTTTGTGGTTTGTGGTTTTGGTGGGTTTTTTTTTTGTTTGAGGTGTTTAGCTTTGTTTGCTTTGCCTTTTTAAAAATTTTCTTTCTTTGTTTTTTTTTCTTCTTTTTTTTCTTCTTTTTTTTTTTTTTCTTTCTTTTTTTCTTTCTTTTTTTCTTTCCCTTTCCTGCCTGCTTACATGTCTTGGATCAAAAATATGCCATCAGTTTCAAATGCCTCTTCACCTTGTCCATGGCCCCTTGTGACAGCTCTAGAGTGCCTTGCAATTGGGTGAAATTGGTGGCACTGGCTCCAACATGTATAGCATCAGGTCACTCAGAGCAGCTGAGGCTCTTGTGGTACACTCCATCCAGGCAGACTGCACAGCAGTGAGAGTCAGGCACTGGTCCTCTCCTCCTGGCTCCTCTGGCATAGCAAATGAAATAAGGGAAACCTGGGATGGCACAGTTTTCCCAGGACATTCGAGTTTGGTTGTGTGGTTTTTTTGGTGTTTTTCCCTTCTCTCAATCCATTGAATTTTTGCATCCCCAAAGTACATTTGACTATCCCTCTCCACATCTAATGGAATTTGGGTGCTTGTTTATTCTAACTCTAGTCTGTGATAAGGTCATATGCTTTGAGGCCTACAAAAGGACCAAGTTCTGTTGCAGAACCCGGCATTTGTTGCTCTGGGGAAAGAGCTCTGTAATAGGGAGTAAGTGTTACATAGAAACTTACTCATGGCTATTCATAAGATATTTTAAGGAGTTACAGAGCAAACAGATCAACTTCTGGATTACGTCAGCATTTATTGACCCTCTGCTGTATTGATGGAGGCTTTTTGGTGCAGCAAAGGGGCTTTTTCTTTCCTGCAAAAGCATGAAATGCCTGTGGCACAGCTGCCCTATGAGCATCAAAGCATGGAAATAACCTTAATTTCAGGGTTTTTTTATTTTGGTTTTGTTACTTTAGATATTAAATTTTATACTTGAATATTAGTTTCTCCATGTGTCTTAATTGTTTAGAATGAGTACTTCAAATTCATCTCACTCTACAATATTTCTGTAGCTCCTTAAATGTTTATGCTCCTAGCCTTCTTGTTTAGTTCTAAGTCACAAAACAATTCTTTAATCACCTGTCATGGGTGGTTGTCCTCTATTGCACTGCAATATTCTAAAGACTATGAACCATATAAATATTTTTAAATAAATCCTGTAAAACCAACCTTATTTCATATTTAAAAGTTTTAATATTACTATTTATAACATGATTTGCCTTCTTAATTGTTATTTTCCTAGCTTTAAAATATACACAGATACTAGAAATATGATGCTGGTATGATAGTGCTAAACTAGTTTTTAGTCCAACTAGTTTTAGTTGAATTATTTTATGTAATGTCATGGAAATTCAGAATTTTGTAGTAAGTATACCAAAATATTTGTAGATGCTGAATCTTAAGTAGAAAGAAACCAGCAATGGGAAGAATGAATTAAGGAAAAAGTTGATCAGTATTATTAATGTTTAAATTTCAAATTAGAAACTCTTCTTACTTCATATAATAGTGTATATATAATAAATGTATACAGAAAATAAATACTCCTTTTTCACTAAGTGTGTTCAATTTTTTGGAGGTGTTGCTTTCCTGAGGTAAGTTTTACACCAAATATGCACAAGTCTTTGTTAGCAACCACATTGGGCAGTGCTTGTACCAGAGTTTCCTGATGACTTACTCAGTGTTTAACTACATGGTTTCATGTACAATACAAAGACTCTTGTGGCTTTTCGACCAAATGTTATCATGATTATCCAATCTAAAATGCCCAGAACCTAACAAAAAAGTCTTTCACTCTACTGTGATAAAAGGAAAGCCATTTCACAGCATGACAGAGTAAATCTTTGTTGATGATTGACCTAGGAATTAGTTAATAGTGAATCTGGACAGGCTGTGTTCATCTGGCCAGCTGTGGGTGCGCAGATGGTCAGTCCCAGATGTGACACGTGACGATGGTGGCACTGCACAGCTGCCATCCCTGTGGTGACATGGGTGCAGGCAATCCTTTGCCTGCAAGCACGTGTGGCAGAGGTGAGGATAAAGGGCACACAGCTATTATGTAATTACTATGCATGTTGAGCTGCTGCTTGATTAGAGGGAAAGCAGTTATTCTGCCATGGCTGTTACGCCAGTGGGCTCATTTTGATGATGCTTTCCCTTAATGTATTAGCTTTAACCTTTGAAGATTTGATTTAAATCCTGACTGTGCGTCACAGTATTCGTTTCCAAGTTCTGGGAAGGCATTTTTCCACATGATAAAGGCTTTGTGCATGTGTGCTTGATTAGCTGTTGTTGCTTTAGGATATGTGGCTACACATACTTTTGCAGACTGGGGTTAGCCTGACTGAATAGTACAGAACTGGACTCTTGTTCACCATTTTCCTGCTTTACGGCTACTTACGGCTACAGATTTTAAGTGTAATAGCCCCACTTGCGTGAAGCTATGCTATGGTTTTCTCCCTTTGAATAATAATCGTACAGGAGTAAATGTGGGACACAACAGAGGGCAGGCAGTGGAAGCTTGCCAGCTGCCATATGGTGCTAATATTGGTGATGGCATGCTGTATTGTAAACTCAGGACCTGCAGTAGTTTATGCATTTATGCAGTGTGACCTTACATTGCTGTCAAAATGTATAACTATCACATCATTTTACAGAAAGAATTATGAAGTGTCAGGTTTGTTATACATTGAGAATATTTGGACAGCCTAGACTCAAATGTTCTAATGTGTCCATGTGGAGCAGAAGAAGAGGTCGTGGCAAAGATTGTATATTCTCAGGAGCCATTTTAAAGTCAAGATTAAGATCTGCAGAATTTAAAGAAAGTGGGAATTGATATTGTCCAGGAAGCACTTTAAATTTGGTTGTGGAGCACTTTTTTTTTTTTTAGATGAAACATCAAAATGCATCCTATATATATATTTACATGCTCTGTATTCATGACATAGTGTATTGTATGCATGAAAATATGAGGTGGAATAAAAGTCATACCATGAAATATGTTGCATAAGTCATGTGCTTAATCCATCAGTGTCACATATAGGAGTTTACCTACATTTACAGACAGAAGATCTAGAAAAATTTTGAGCAGTTGCATATATGCACAAAAACATTGGAGTGGTAGTGGGCTAGACTGTGATACTCTGAGCATTTATGGTATTTTCCATAGTAGTTTATATTAGTCTGATCTATATTAAACTTGGCTCTGAAGTATGAATGAGCAGAAGAGTAAGCCTTAGTCTTTCAAGCAACATTAATTTGTCTAAATATCACCAGCTTAATTTTTAGTTTAAGCAATGTAATTTACTGCATCATGGCATTCAGTAAGTAATTGACCATATTACTTTCTTCAGTTACCACATTACCAGTTTTGGGCAGGGTAATGAATCTTTACTTAGTGCCAAGTATTGCTTTCTGTGAAATTATTGTTCGTGACGTTGTCATGCTACACATACACATTTAGAGCTGTTTCTATCAGCCCTTCAGAATTTTGGAAATGGATAAACAAATGCAGCTGGGCCCCTGAAGGGAGGCTGCATCTCCTTTCCTGAGAGATTTTAACCATGTCATGCTGTTCCATCATACCAGCAATCAGCACCCCATGGATCCCATCTAAATATCCTAACTGATTTGTAATCTGCCAACAGATTTGATTTGTGTGTGCCATCATCAGTTGAAACAAATGCCTATGAGGCCACAGTGGCTGGCGTCATTTTGACTTGTGATTTTTTTTTTTCCTTCACTTGGTTGGTGTTAATTGTTTCTGTGTTTGAAAGGCTGAGCTTCCTGAACTACCACCACCTGAAAGCTCTGGTGCTTGGCATAGTTCTGTCATTTGGCATGCAAATCTGAGGTGGAAGATGCTAGCTAAGCCAGTTGCTTGCTTCCTTTCTTGATGGACTAGGAGCTTTAAAAGGAAGGAGTTGGAGTCTACTTACTTGACAGTTGTCATCTCTCTCGTTTTCTTTAGATCTTGTCCATGACCCTGGTTTAGTTTAGGTGGTTATTAATTATCAGTGATGTTCTGAATGTGCTTTGAACAAATGTCTAATGAACAGAGTCAAGTGCTGTGCCTCTTGCCTAGCAGTGACCTTGTTCTTCAGGCAGCTGGATTAGGATAGTTCTGCCTGGCTCAGTATTGAAATCTTAACATATTATTTTTAAAGAATTTGTGTGTTTAAAACCTGCAAAATGCATCTCAGTTAATCTAAAATGTTCTTCTCATCTTTGCTTCCATAGTACCAGGACACGAATATGCAAGGCGTAGTGTACGAGTTAAACAGCTACATAGAGCAGCGCCTGGATACAGGAGGAGATAACCAACTGCTTCTGTATGAACTGAGCAGCATCATTAAAATAGGTAAGAAGGAGAATCAGATATCTCTGAGCTGTTACTCAGCATCGGTGCACAGCACATTTCTTACGTGGTTTAATTAATAAAGACAGATATTGAGGGATAACAGTGTTCCCATTGGATGTTCTCTCAGTGTGAACTTACTTCACCTTCTGTCCCTCTGTGAATCCCTAGCTGCACTTAAGTGAATTTCATCTTTGGAGGGAGTTACATATCCAATTGCAGTATTAGAGTGTCATGTTAAATGAATCAAAGGATCGACTATTCTGGTTATGAAGGTGTTGCAATTTCAGTAGTGAAAGTAAAAAAAAAAAAGCTCTCAGTAATATCACTGCATACTTAAATGTCTTTTGAAACAATTGAAATGTCACTGGAAGAAGGCATGTCTTTTGTGTGATCTCAAATTAAACTCAGTTGTTTAACTAATTTTTTTTATCTGATCCAAGTACCTTTTGTGGTAAGAAAATACTTCATATGATCAAAAGTTAAAAATTAAGAACAAACAAAACACTCAAAAACAATATAAGGGTAATTTGGTGTTTTTTTAGCCAGAGTGGATGTACTCAGGCTTCAATAGGAAGCGTCACGGCCGATTTGTCAGCTCTTTAGAAAGGTTTTACTGTCCCAGCTACTTCATCATTTTGTAATGATGAGTAATAGTTCTAGTTTATATATATGATGATTTAAAATATCCTTTTCTCTGCTGATTTTGCTTAAGCTGTCATTTGGATATTGATGTCCAACTCAAAGCAAATCAAATTTGTTAATACACAGCGAGACTTGACAATAGATTGCTTATGTTTTACAATTATGTTTTTTTCTTTTGTAAAGCAGACAGGAGGGTTTTTTTGTATATTATTTCCTTTACAGTACTCATTTGCTTTGTAGATCAAAGATATGCTTAGGTACTATAGCTGAAGAATTTAAAATCTGAATGCAAATTATTGTGCCCTCAACTCTTACCAGTGCTGTGCAGTTGACAAGAAGCAAGTAACTACACAGGGGAATTTTTGTCCTTTTGTCAAAGAAATTAAGAAAGCCATTTGATTTGATTGCACAGAAATAAAAAAAATTTCCCCTGAAATGTACTAAAGGATTCATGAGTTCATTCATAAAACAATAGGCAACAGATATGTCTTTTTACTGGCTAGAATGTTTATTAACTTTTGGAAAGACAGACCCATGATCCAAGCCTATCATGTAAAGCAGGGTAAAAAAATATTTTCTGCTACATACTGTTCTGATTTTGAGGGTAGATAATTGGTTGACTCTAAACTTTTGAGAGTTTAAGTAACTTGACTTTAGCCTGTTTCATACAACCATCTGAATCTGGCAGAAATCTAAAAAAGTATAAACTTGTTGGTGAGTGTCAGTATTTTTAATATGAGCTAGGTGCAGAAAATAGAAACTGTTTGGAAACACATTTTTATAGCAGTATTTGTAACTCCTCATTTCTCCTGTGATTTTTCTCTTAAGAAAAGGACAAATATAGCTTAACATTTACAATTGGCGTTTATTTTTCTTATAGAAATTGTAATGGTATCTGATGGATTATATTGTAAACACACTTTTTATGTTACTTCTGTTGTATGAATTAATTTTCATTTACAGACATTAGGCCTTGGAGTATAAACGTATAAAGAAGTTAGTTCTAATTATCTTTTAGAATGCAGTAAATTCCAATGAAGAAGGTAAGAACTCTGTGGTACCTCTAATTTTGTAGACTCTTGGAAGTTTTAGGGGACACAGCAAAAGAACTTAGCCTTTGGAATAGTAGATGTTTGTCCCAAATGGAATTGAATCCATGGTTTCAGCTCAGAGATGTTATATAAGTTGGATTTATCTTTGTGAGTACAATTATTGCTTTTGTTATTGCTTTGACAGCTACAAAAGCTGATGGATTTGCACTATATTTCCTGGGAGAATGCAATAATGTAAGTATAGTGGATTAAAATGCTGCTTTTCTGTACATTCACAAGTATGTTTTTTAATATAATAATGGTGGCAATGAAAAAAAATATATTCTCTGCATTTAGATCCTTGGTCTTTTTGTGTTTGTTTGTTTGTTTGTTTTTAAGATTTGGCAATAATGCTATTGTTTCTCTGACTTGTAATTTGACCCTATTATTAATTGTCGTAGAGAAGCAGAAAACTTAACTTGGATTTGTTATCTGCATTGCCTTTTTTTTGCATTTTGTTATCTCCCTGATTTTTTTTATTAATGTTAATTGGCAGCTGCAACTTGATAGTGAGGTCACGTAAATTTCAGATGTAGATTCTAGTTGGCATAAAATAAATTATACACTTAAAATTTATTAATTCTATTAGTTTCTGATGTAATAATTCAAATACCAGTGAGTCCAATATTTGTTCTTTTGTTATTTGAATGTTAGAATACCTTACATCTTTTTCTGTCCAGTTTAATTTCAGTTAGAATGATACTAAACTTCGTAGTTATTTCAAGAAAGAAATGTAGTTTAGTACTTCAGTCAGTTCCCTCAAATTAAATAACATAATTTGTCAGAAATTTTGTCTTTCATTGGTTCAAGAAACAAGCAGTGACTAGAGAGGAAAATATTTTTTGTCTTTTTTTTTTCCTTCTTGCTTTCCACAGCTAGTTTTAGTAGTATATTATTGTGTAGTCCATTAGCCAATTTCCTTCGCTCTTTTTGCAATATTTGAATTCAGAAAAAATGGTAAAAATTGCATTTTTGAAATAGTGGAAACAAAATTGAAGATGTACAAACCTGCATGTAACTTGATGTGGAAGAAGGCCCATACAGAAATTTCCTATAAGAAATGGAAATGAAGTTTTGCATTTTTTGTGATATGATAGTTTCATAGAATAAAGAAAACCCACTTTATTATTCAAAAATTGTTTTTTCTCAATGACAAATAAATAGCATATATTTTTCAGTAACTCTTTCACCAAGAGATATAATTTAAGAAACATGTTGTTCATCCTTTATGAATGCAATCTTTGGTTGTCATTAGTAGGTGGCAGTGTCCATTGTCATGGGAGGGAGCTGAAAAGCTCCCTGCTGCTGCCAGAGGCAGGAGCCTGCAGGAAGTTCAGCCTCCATCCCAAATTCACATTGCTGGGCAGCTTTGGTGGTAGTGACTGCCTGCCAGCTGAGCATGCTCATCTCTAAATGCTTTGTAAAAGATTACAGTAAAATTAACTTCATGGCTTGAGACAAAGAGTTCTTACTATGGTGAGGTTTTTCCTATTAGATTAGTGTGGCATAATATGGGATTACTCACAGCCTTTTGATACCCTGAGGGCCTGGGTATTATATGACCTTCTGGTTTTTGTTTTTTTGGGGGTTTTTTTTGTTTCTTTTTTGTTGTTTTTTTTTTTTAAATAACATATTAGGCAGATGAATTTATTTGCTTCCCAGTATTCCAGTACAACTCTTTCCTGAAAAAGTTCCAACCACTAAAAGCGCACATTGACTTTATTAACCACTGCTATGTAGCTGCATCACCCAAAATGGAATGTTCTTCATGTAGTTATTATAGGGACTGATCCCAAGTCCTTTGAAGTTAGTGTGAGATTTTCCATTCACTTTAGTGGGCTTTGGGCCAAACTCATGTTTGTAGTCTTGTAACTAAATGGTAATGCATTAGCCTACTTCTTACAAGAAATTGTCATTGGAAATTAATTTGGCTAGCTCTTGTCTCTTGAATATTTAATTTAGAGGATGTATCCAAGTGAGATTAGCCATTGCCCAGCAAACACTGGGAATGTGGTTTTATTTATTTTTATTAAATGTCTTTTTAAAAGGGCAACAAAAAGATTCTGCATAGCAAAAACAGGAATGAGCTAATTCTTTAAGCTGAAATTAAAAAAAAAATTAGAACCCTTTGATTAACCTGGACAAAGTACATGCTGAGTATCTATGACCATGTGTTGAAGAATAGCATCTCCTTTTTGGTGGCTTAATATTTTGGTGCTAGATTTGTGACTTGAATTTTACAAATTTGGCAAAATCCTTCCCCTACCTCCTCCAATTTAGCATTGGCTTTTTATTCATTAACTTGGAAAATATCTGCTTGTTATCCAGCTAGGAGATTGTGTCTGTACATCTTTTTGAGAATTAAGTTTTGGGAGGGAAGTGTGTAATAATAGAGGAATCCTATTAATAAGTAAACAATTACTTTCAAATTATTTTCTAATATTTAGTAATGTGTGTTCTGATTATATTCTGTAAGGGAACTTATGACCAAACATGAAGCACAAGCACTAACTCTACTTCATTTCAGTTGCTGCTTTAAATGTGTGTAGGTATAATTTGCTTGTTTAAATTAATCCAGATTTGAGAATTTTGACTTGTGTTTATTTCAAAAGAACATCTTTGCAATATGAAATATCCTTAACTGCATTTAGCCTGGATTAAATAGTGAGTTTCTAATTAGGATATAAGATAATTTCCTTCTAAAACAATGCTTAATTTTTTGCAAAATGAAAATAGTAAATGATTACTACGTACTTTTTGCTATTATTTCTTAATATTGAGAAAATTGCCATATCATTGCAGATTGCTTTTTTTCATGGATTACTAAGAATGCATAGTAAATCATTCTTTGGTGCCATATTTAATACAGGCAGAATTTTCTTTACACAAAAATTGTATTAGAACTGAAAGAAAATCCATTTAATTTGAGAAAAAGCTCTAGATGAGCCAGTCCCTTTCTTTTTCCAAAACATAGATGATACACTGAACTTTAAAGGAGGACATTACTTTAGAAAAAATTCCTTTGGAGAATTTAATGGCACAAAAGCAAGTTTGTAAAAATATCTGTCCATATAAAAAGTTTCTTTATGGCCTTATTTTCTTTCTCTCAATTGAAGTTTACACGCTTTATTACAGCTGGAAAACAGCATAAGGACAAAGTAACTTCTGGCTGAGACAGTTGAGGTTGAATGCCTTCAGGATATTTACTTGAGTGAATTTGCTTGAAATAGAAGATGCCACATCAATTGCAGATTCCAGCGCATTTCTTTATGGGAGTATTGCCCAGAATTGGTGCCAGAATGGTGCCTGTGTGGACAGTTCAGTTGTTTTAGCATCCTTGTGGGTGTTCAAATTGCTTGGAAGCACTACCACTCAGGGCAGTCCTTACTGCCCTACTATCAGAGAGTGCTCTGATGGTGATTCTGCTTTGCAAATGATTGCCCTCTAGCAGGTGAGCACCCCTTGCATGCCCAGCTCCTTTCTTCCCCGTGAAGCTGCCCAATATACCAGAATCTGGTCCTGCCTGTGCTGTGTACATGGTAGAATGAATTGCTTAATTCTACCATTCATTGTGCTAATAACAGTAGACCTTACTCATCAGGGTCATGATCTGAACAGACCTGTGCCCACACTGTCTCTGGTTTTTGAACTTTCTTCATATCTAAGGAATTGTCTTTGTCCATGAGTTAGCGTAGTTATGCAAATTATTTTTTCTTGAGGTACATAACAGCCATTTTACAAATACTATATACTGGAGAGCAGAAACCCAAATCAAACAGGAATGTTTCACAGCTCTCCACCAAAGGACTTGACTTCATTTCAATTTTCTTTTTTATTTCTTTTAGGGATGAATATATAGTTCATAATTCTCTTGCTATGACCTTAATTAAGTATCATCTTCAAACATGACTTAAAGGATTTACTAAAATCCTCATATTAGATACTATGTGTATAAATCAATTGCCTAAGTATCATGCTAGCTGGGCATGGATTTAAGCCCATAAACTGACATCTTTACGAGGCAATATTTCTAAAATACTTATCACAGTTACAGAGTTCCTAATGTATTACTTTATTAATCAATTTTTCAGATAGTTCTTGTTTATAGCTCTTACTTGTATGAGTAATTTGCCTCATGATTACACTGTGATTCCTACGTAAAGATGTATGACTTTGAATTTAACAGGCATACACTTCAAGAAGCTTTTACTTGGGTCTTGTGTTACTTAGTCCTGAGACTGCAAATTGTCTTGACAAACAGATAATCCTCGCTTCAGACAGAAGTTTCAAATAACTTTATTGTAAGAACTAATTATGTGAGGCCACAAATATGTGCACATACTCTGTGCTTCAGGGTATATTTTATTAAGCCATTCTTGAATTTCTGGTCATGCAAAAGTTGTTGCAGCTTGATGTGTATGCAGTGCCATCTAGTGAGTTTATGAAGTGGGTGATTTGAATTATTAAGAACCCAGAAAAAAGCATCTATTGTTTGCTAATCGTCTCCAGTTTTTGAATGCATAGATATCTTCTCTGAAATCTGAGTCTTTTACACGTGTTTCCAGGTGAAATTCTTCTAGCTGCAAGTCAATGAGGAAACTTTGGTCTCTATCCTTGAACCAATTCTAAGACCATGTGTATTTTTTTGTATGTCAAGTGGAAGAAATCTGTTGCTTTCTTATAGTGAATAGTGATACTAAACAGAGAGCAAAAGCTCTTGTTTAGTTACAGTGTTTGAGTTTGTATTTGAGTCAATAAATTATCAAGCTGAAAGAAATAAGTATCAAAACGTATTTTAGGGAAATTTTGGTCTTGTTTAATTTGCTATTCGGGTAAATGGACTTGTGGAATGTGTTCATGATGAATATAGTATCACAGAATATCCTGAGTTGGAAAGGACACATCAGGATCATTGAAGTCCAGTTTCTGGCCTGCACAGGACAGCCCAAGAATTACCCTGTGCCTCAGAGCAATGTCCAAACAGTTCTTGAGCTCTGTCAGGCTGGTGCTGTGACCACTGGGGAGCCTGTTCCAGTGCCCAGCATCCTCTGGATAAAGAACCTTTTCCTGATATCCAACCTAAACCTCCCCTGACACAGCTCCAGGCCATTCCCTCAGGTCCTGTCACTGGTCACACAGAGCAGAGATCAGTGCCTGCCCCTCCTCCTCCCCTCACAAGGAAGGTGTGATTGCAGTGACCTCTGTCTTCAATCTTGTCCAGGCTGAACAGACCAAGTGACCTCAGCTGCTCCTTAAGGCAGCTTCACCACCCTCATGGCCTTACTTTGAAATCCCACTTACAGCTTTAAATCTCTTTTATATTGTGGCCCCCAGCACTGGAGGTGAGGCTGCCCCAGAGCAGAGCAGGACAATCCCCTCCCTTGCCTGGCTGTGATGCTGTGCCTGGTGCACCCAGGACAGGGTTGGCCTCCTGGCTGCCAGGGCACTGCTGACTCATGTTCAACTTACCACTGACCAGGACCCTGAGATTCCTTTCCTCAGCATTACTCTGCAGCCTCTCATTACCCATCCCATGCATACATCAATATATACTATAGGTAGAATGCAGAATTTCCTAGAAAATTAGACAGAGTCCAGTTGGTGTGTTTCACTATCAGAATGGGAGGTTGTTTTGTGAAAATCTGCGAAGATTTATCTGGATATCTGGTTTTGCTTAATATATTCACTAACAACAGGTGGAGAAAGAATATAGGACTACAGATATGTTTGTAGGAACAGATTAGATTTCAGAATGGGCTTTGGAAAATGATCAGAAGAAACCAGACAGTGATTCAGCTAGGAAAAGTGCTCAGCTTTCCACATATGTTCCTCTCTCTGTGTTGGGCAGTTGATGACTCTGAGAAGGATTCTAGGGTTTTCAGTGAATTTGAAGTTAAAATGAGTCTGCAATAATCAGATGGCTGTGAATAATTTCCAAATTAATTGTTTGTTTGTTTTTCTTGGTCATCTTTGCCTGTTGTAATGAGTTTTGTTCTTGCTAAAAAAATCCAGGCCTTAGGGCACAGCATTTGTAAACACCTGCAGATAATTTTATCATTTGGTTGTGTGGTCTTACATTTAAGTTGTCTTTTACCAAGAGTAAAAATCTATTTCTGTTGCTGAACAGAAACAGATGTGAGCAGCAGAAGCTATTAAACTCACTTAGTATCAGCTTGATCAATTTCCATTTTCTCTAATTTTTTCTTTCCCCCAAGCATCAAAACACATAGCAATGCTTTAGTATGAAGGCTTTCATTTAATGTCAGTTGAATATTAAATTATTTCTCATGAAGCATTTTTAGGACCAGTTTAATCAGCAGATTGTGCTGTGCAAGACACTTAGATCAAGATCCAGTCACCCGTTCCACCAAAACGGTTTGTTAGTGGAGTGCTTGTACTTTCACATGTGTACTTTAACCTTCATTTTAATCATTAAACCTGGTTCTTATCCAGACCACTTTTCTGCAAGGAAATTTTAGAAAAATTGGTTTATGATCAACATTTGCTTAGTCATAAGTAGTTATATGAAAAGAAGAAGTAACAGTTTGTGAAATGATGATGATGAATACATGTATGCAGTTTAAATCAAACACTAGCAAACTTTATGTGGTATGAATGGTTTCTAGTTTTTGTGAGATAGGATTTGGTGTGCTGGATTGCAACAAACTGCATACCAACAGTGACTAGAAAATAGGATCAATTATATCTGTGATTGTCCTCTTCGTCAGAAGAGCCAAAGATTGAAATCAATGAGAACTGCAGGTACTTCCTTAGTGCTGTAAAAATATCTGTCAAGAGCTGAGGATGCTATTGTGTTAGGAGACTTGCTGTACTACTCATGCTTTCTCTTATTGGGATTTTAATCTGCTGTCTCTGTCAAGCATTAGATTTTTCACTAGAAAAACCAACAATGGGAGAAAGTTACACCAGCATGACAAGATGAACATGAGTAATTCTTCATGTGCCTGCTCTTAGCCGTTAGATATGAGGAGTGAAGAAGGATTTTTCAGCCACAGTAAGAGATAAATTACTTAATAATTTTACTAGGCTGTGTGCACAGGACTAAGGAAAGAGCACCAAAACCCATGGTATTATGGTTTATTGGGTATATAGTGATCTTGTTATGTGTCTAAAAGCCAAGTTGGTGGATTTACCTGTGAATTGAGGGCGTTGTCATCTTTATATCTCTCAAAAAACAGTTACAGTGCATCATTCTGCATTCCTGTAGACTGGCAGGCTTGCTTGCGCATTAGTATTTTAAAAAGATATTAGAGACTACAATATGCTGCCTATACCTAGAGTGCCTAAGAAACATGGGTCATAGAATAAAGTCATAGAATCTTTTAAGTTGGAAAAAACTCTGAGGTCACTGAGTCTAACTATATAGCTTAACACCACCAAGATGAAACAGTGAATTTTGCAGCATTTGTCTGTGTTCACCAGTGTTTAAACATTTTTTAAGGTCATAATTTATTGTGAACTTTGTTTTGCTTCTGTTTGTGTTTTTAAGAGCCTCTTGATCTCTGTGTTCATGATAGGTCATTAGTGGATTCCAAACCACGTTGTTACATCCATCAAAATTAATAGGAGTTTTTTTGGCGGTGGATTATATCAAAGTGAATTAGGTGATTAAACTAAGAGGGGAGGAGTCTTGAAGGTTTTAGGCCAAACCAGAACAATCTGTCCTGTCACAGATGGAAGGAAAGAAAGCTCCTCATGTGCTCTAGGGTTTCAGCAAGGTACAGGAAGTTCTTGATGTCAAACTTTAGTGTTCCTCTGCCAACTACATCTAAAGAATGAAGTTCACCACCACAGAAGTGAATATAGAACTTGTTGCAAGAATATTGGTAATGGGGTAGTTGAGACTGATGAAGGAATGGAGATTCTGTTTTTGTCTGGAAGGAGGGTGTACAGATCAAAATTGGGAATTGCAGAGTCCTGTGAACTGCCAGATGGCAGAATGCCTGAACCTGAAAGCTTCCGAAGGACTCTGTCTCCAAGCCAATGGTTTGTCCTTTTGATAGTTTTTCCAATCCAGTCTGAATCTCCCATTTTGGTTGCTTTCTCTTTCATCAGCAGTAGAGATCCCTAATGCTCTTTCTACACTAGTTATCTTATATTACTTTTGTCTGGAGAGAGACAGGACATTGCACTATCTGTAGAAAGCTATTTGTATTTATCCCTTTCTGATACTAAGGGGCTCTCTGCAAGTGATAATAGTAGCAAAAGAGTCTGTCAGCAGTGCACAAGCATCCTGCTGTCTCCTCAACCTTTTCCTTTTGCTGCATCATGAGTTATCAGTATAGTATTTGGTAAATCAGAGATCCTAACATGCTCATATTTCCTTTTTTATTGTCTGTATCTTGGTTAACTTGTGGATGAAGATGCGCTGATTTCTTATTTTGATTATTAATCATTGTTCATTATCATTACCAGAAATACAAACTGTATTTTTGGAAGTAAATTATTCAGACCAGCTGAGAAAATGCAAGTTAATTTGAAAGGACCCAATTTATTCATTTCTTCACTTACTTGTGAACCTGCAACTTATCTGATGTCTTTATGGCCACGCTCCTAGTTACCCTTTGAGCTAGTGGAAGATTATTGGGAGGTACATTTGCAAATTAAAAGAATGCTGGAGTCATTCACAGTTGGAAGAAAGTAGGTGAGCCCCAAATTTTGTTATTACTCCAGTACATTCCATTTCATAAGTATTTTCTTAAGCAAAAGAAAAAATTAAATATGAGCTGGATAGGTGATGTGAAAAACATATTTTGTGACAGTGATAATTTTACCATAAAGTTGTGTCTGTGGGGTGCCTCAGAGATTGCTTCAGTAACATGCCATACTAGAGCAGAGAACAATTTGTTTTGTTTGTTTGCCATTTTGACCTTGCAATTGATGGCTTGTATTTGAGACATTTCTACATAATTACTTGGCAATAAACATTTAAACTCATTCAGATTTAAATTCATCAACTATGGAATGTATGAACACTCATAGCAATTTATTAGATGCATGTATAAAGTCAGTGTGGAATGGTAGAAGCTTGTGGATTAATTTCAGCCTGTATATGGTTATGAGAAAAACTGCCTTTCTTTTTAATTGTGCTGCATAGTCAGGATAAGATTATCAATTGTTCTGCACAGCCATTTCTACCTCTACAGTCAGGAGGAATAGTGGCAAATTTAGAACCTGCTGGGTAGTTAGAAGAGTTTTTGATCACTGTGACCCCTTAGCCACGGGTTTGCAGCTTTCCATAGAAGCAGAATGGGATTGCTTCTGCAAAACTATTTTTTTTGGAGAATCTGGAAGTAAAATATATAATGTTTACAAACTTCTTCCAGCATAGGGAAACTTGTTAACAGCAGTACTTCATGGTGTTAGCAACAGAGAGGTTTACCAGACAAAATGATGCACAAGGACACAGGAAAGACTGTGCTGGTGAAAGCAGCCTTTGCAAGCAATACTTCATGGTGTCAACACAGGTTTTTGGCCATTGAAGATTTAGTGAAGGTGTTTTCTGAAGAAAAACATGTATGTGTGTGAAAAGCGAGTTCTTTGTTTTCTGGTGCATGTGGCTGTTTGGCTTTCTTCCCTTTTTTTTCTTGATTTGAGAAGCTCTCTCTTACAGGACAAATATTTGTGCATTGTTTTGTGTTTAGTGCTGAGCATGACTCAGGAAATGAGTGTGGAAAACCACATTTTATACACGTAATTTAAACAGCACAGTTCTTTGCTAATTGTGATGCATTGGTACCTTGGCAGAAAGAATCAAATATGTCTTAAGTATATAAGAAGAATGGTGTGAATAGAAGTGTTATTCTTTGGCATCTTCAGCAAAATCAACTTTGGCCTCTGATGTCCTGTTGATTTTTGTGTCATTCCACTACTTGGCTATATCAATCAGACTTGAAGCATTGTGTTGCATCTCTACATTTTGCACTACATTGCAACAGAAACCACCTTTTCAGTTTTTGAACACATTATAGCACTACTGTTCCTATTATGAGCAGGGTTCCTATTAAAATAGGAATTCTTAAGCCTATAGAATAGCAGATCAGACTTCTGTAAAGTTATGCATTTTAGTATTTTTATGCCCTTTATATTTTACTACCTTTCTTATTTTTTGAGAAATATTTTATACCAGAACACTGATTTAAATAAATAAAGGTCTGTGGTTTCCTCAGTTTTATTAGAATAGTGTACTTTTTTTTTTTTTTTTTNTGGTGTGCTTTTCTTGGCTATGTTATGTAAAATGTTCTTTTTCATTCTATTTAAGTGCATGTAAAAACTGAACTGGAGCTTATGAAGGCAAGCAACTGTGAAACTAAGTTTTCATTTAAAAATTATATGTATCTTAGTTTATAAGCAAGTAAGAATAAGTGGAGGTTTTTATTCTGGTGGATTGAGTAGGGTTGTTCTGACAGATCCAATATATTGATTTATTGGTTTGCTGATTGTTTAGATGTTGCTTTTTTTTTAAAATTACATTATTGTAATTCATATAGAAAATTAATATTCTGACTTTTCAAATGTATCTTACTTTAAGCAGCCACACTTACAAGAAGCTGTGAGCATAAATGTGTTTAAAAAATAAGGTTTAGGTTTAGGATAAGAATAAACAGAAAATTCCATTATTTCATATGCTTGTACTGTAATGCAAGACATCAAAATGGAGTAAATAATCTGAATATTTAGCGTGGCTGGTCCATGGAAGAAACGTTTTTCCTTCCAACTGAAAAAATACTTGTCAGTGCTAAAATAGTTTGGGGCAGCTCGATTTTTTTATTATTTTTAAGACAGTTTAGGGTTAGGGTTATGTACCACATATTAGTAAATGAATTACTGGATGGAAAACTCACTTTCATATCTTGCTGAATTTTTTGGGGCTGGCTTTCTACTTAAGAATACTCAGTTATTATTTTTTTCAGAATGCTGAGTGGTTTATTTTTGGAGCTTACTGAATACCCTAATAGTTGGACTACTGATTCTCCTTGGATAGACTTCAATCTTGCTTTGGTTATGAATTTTGTACTATTTATTAACCATTTTTTTCCCCTCAGTATAAAGTCCCAACTTTCTCATTCCAAAATGTTGGTAATACATTACAGCTAAGATATCTTCATCACTGCAGGAGCACCTTCATATGGTGCATTATGTTGCATCTCTTTAGTTTCTGAACAGTTTAGTGTAGAGATTTTTTGGAATTTTTTAGTACTAATGTTTTATAACAGCCCGTGCATGTTTGTAAAGAAAGGAGAATTATGAGAGGATGCACCTCATATAATCACTTTATTTTCTACAGCTGAGAGTAGATGATGGATTTTCACATGCAAGTTTTACCTGTAATAGTTCGTGCTAGAAAACAACTCCTGTCTCATTTCAGCCCTAATGAAAGCAAATTCTGAGAGTAAAATTAATCAGCAGCACAACCTGTGGCGATTCTTAAGAGGAATGTTAGTAATGTATTGTGGTGTGGCATTGTCATCTGTCTCTGGTACTATATAGCAAGAAATTTAAATATTATCTCTACCTTCTGAGTATTTTCTATTTAAATAAATGAGTGCGTCCTAGATTAAAAAAAAAAAAGTTTTTCTTACAAGGTAATGTTTTCTTGTGTGAGTCTGTGTATGCTGTGTATTGTGTGTTCAAAGTAAATACAATCCTACCCTGATATAAATAATTACTGACTTTAATCATCCACTGTTCTCTACAGGGGTTGTCCAGGAGTTACCTGGATGGCTTTAGACTGGGATTTTCTAAGATTTCAGAAGAATTATGTGGAGTTTATTAAAGTTTTTCTCTATATTCTACATAGGTTGTGCAGTAACTGTAAAAGTAATCATGCTTTCTAATTGCCTTTTTTTCCTTTCTTTCTCTTTTTTTTCCTTCTAACTAGAGTCTGTGTGTATTTACACCACCAGGAGCTAAAGAAGGACACCCACGACTCATTCCTGCAGGGCCCATTGCACATGGCACTACAGTATCTGCTTATGTAGCCAGATCCAGAAAAACGTTGTTAGTAGAAGATATTCTGGGGGTAAAAAGCTTTCTGTTTTTAATTGGATGATTGCAGCATGGTCTTAAAATGAATGTTTTGATGCTGAAATGTTTATTGAGATGAACATTTAATGATAGAATTTACACCTGTCTTGATACCAGGAAAATAAATCTGAGTTTGGGTTAGCTGATGGAATGATTTCAGAATATTTCATTTATTTCTAGCTTTAAATGTTTGGGGTTTTTTTACTTTGAGTTTGGGTTATTTCACTTCTTTTTTAGCTGTCGGGTAAAGGACATGATGGCACTACAGTCACTTGGAAAAAACAGCCAGTCAAAAGTCCTGAGGTCTTCTTGGTCTTGAAATATTAACACCAAACAAGAAGACTTTCATGTAGTCAATCAAATTTGAAAATATGATTTAATGCAGGGCTCACACTGACAAGAACATCAGTCAGAAATCTGGTTATTAAGCAGGATTTTTATCTCTGCATACTTTAATGCAAAGCTAGAATACTGGTAGTATATCTACATGAAAAGCGCACTAATGTAACTGATACCAAAATTCAATCCTTCTTCTGTAACAGGAGTTGGAAATTCCTAAGGTGATATTCCGATAGTTCTTGGCACTCTGTCCTTTTCAATTTTTTAAAACACTTCATCCTCTCGTTGCATCTCTGCAATTTTATGAAATTGTTATTTAAACTGTACTTTGTGTGAGCACTTAGGGTTATGAGAACACCAAGGAAGTTTACATTCTCTTTTCTCTTCAGTGTTTCCCATGTTTTCAAGTTCTGTCCAGAATAACAAATTTTGGATACTTTAACCCAAAAAAAAAAAGACATTGCTGTCTGTACTTTTGAAATTACTTGTAAAAATGTGTATGACCTTAGTTGGGCAAACCTGGGTATAAACAAATGCCGGATGCCTAATGTGAGTGCACTTAAATAGAGCCACAAAACCAAAAGGCAAAAACTGCTTTCCCTGTAGTAGTAGTCCGTGCTTTCTACTCGCCCTGGACTATTAAGATGTTATGTGTTGGTATGTTTTTTTCAGTCAAATTAAGGGTTTAAATTGTTACTGGCAATTTCCAATTAATATAATGATATCTTTACATACGAGAGTTCTGTGTTTTGGTTTTACATTCTTAGTAAAATCATGGAGTTAGTGAGGAGGAGTTTTGATCTTTTTTGTTGATTTAGTGTCAGTGATTCATTGACCAAACAGCAAGATTCATTTTGGTGAGGTGGTTTGCCTTCATGTGATTTTAGGAGCTTCTCAACTGCGAAAGGGAAGCGCATGCAGGTAGACTTGCCAGCCCTTTTTTTGTGGGAGGACAGAACTGAAAAAGAGAAAGCAGAAGGCTCATGTTTCAAAGTGCTTCCCACTCTCTTTTGTCTGTCATTTGTTCAAATTGATTGTCATCTTAGTAATTAAGGTAGAGATTACTTGCTGTTTTCTTTGAGAAGTGAGAGATTTTGATCAGCCTTGAAGGGGTGTCTGTCTTGCCTAAGCACAGCCTGCAGGGAACATCTGATGGGAATCAGGTACTGAAGGGCTGATGTGCAACCAAGTGGGTCTTGCACACTTCACACTGGGTGGTGACTGCCTCACTAACTGTGACATCCAGATGCTTTCTTAGCTCTGCCTGAGTTTTCCTACTTGGGCAAGTGAAGCTATAAGGCCTTTAACATTCCCTCTGAGGATGGAAAGTTATGTATTTGGGCCTTTTATAGCAGCTGGTTGGATTATTTTAACATTTGTTTCTGTATCTTTTGTACCAGTTTATTCAGGATGTGTAAGCAAAGGAAGAAGATGTTTACTCTTATGTGTAATTTTTGGGGAACACATTTTCCTCCTCAAGAGTTGGTAGAGGATTATAACTGTATAACCTAAAGCCTTAGCCTCAAGTTTAAATTTTTGTTTTCTTGCAAGTACTCTTGTCTGCTCTTTAATACTGATATCTGAGCAGTCCACTTTGTCATTGCAAATTCTTTGGGGCTTTTTGGAGGGAATGATGGTGGGGTGGCGGTGTTGCTTGTTTGGGTTTTGATTTAATCTGGACTGGCATTAATAAAGTGCTGGTTTTCCTGCAGTGTGATAAGAGAAAAAAGCATTGTATAAACAAACCCAAAGCTGGGTGTAATTCTGTGCTAATTGTGACCTTGCATCAATAAGGTTATCTGTATATGTAAATTAATGCTAAGACTTTAAAATTACTTTTTTTTTTTAGTAGATGTCTTACTACTGTGTATAAATTATGCTGAGAGATGAGTTTTAGTGAATTTTGTAATTTTTCTGCAGATTTTTTTGGATAAGAGGGGGAGGAAAACATCACTATGTCTTTCCTGTTAATGTCTTATCAGATTTTACATTTTACCAGATTTTACATTTTATCAGATTACGTTTGCATTTTCTAGGATGAGAGATTTCCCAAAGGTACTGGACTGGAGTCGGGGACCCGTATCCAGTCTGTTCTGTGTTTGCCAATTGTCACAGCAATTGGTGACCTGATTGGTATCCTGGAGCTTTACCGTCACTGGGGCAAAGAAGCCTTCCACCACAGTCACCAAGAGGTGAGCTCATCTCCAGCCTTTGCCCAAGTCCCCACGATGGTCAGGACTGCAGCACTGTCCCTCCCCCCACTCCAAACTTCCTTCTCTCGCTCTTCTCATGAGTTTATACCTTTTTCATGCTTGATTTTTGCTCTTATTAAAAAAGAAAATAGGTAGTGATTTGTGTTTTCAGTCAGAGGAGGTCAAATGTACAAGTACAGAGATACATCAAGAATTTTACCTTGTGTTCGTGTGTGGATAAACAGATTCAAGGTTTCTTTATTGATTATAAACTCAATACAGAGTTGTTAGAGAGGTTAACACAGGGCAGGTCAGTGAAATACAAGTATAAATCAAACATCAAAACTCAAAATCACTTTATATAAAAAACGACAATACTCAGTTATCCTGAGTCTCAATCTTAAATTTCCAGTACAGCTTTATTTTACATTATGGTAAGATTTTAAAATTTATCTTATTTTTGTTTTTTTAATTTTAGTTTTCCCCTTTGGGCTCAAGGAATGAGCCCTATTGCAAAACAGAGTGCTGCAATGTCATAGCAACAGTTTGTCAAGTCTCCATGCTGGGTCTCACAGAAGAAGTGATTTTACTTTAAATCAAATATGAAGCAAAAGAGATTTTGATATTTTCATTCATATTTTTACTGCCACATGCTTTCTAGCACCAAGATGTGTCTGTCTGTGTGGTATTTCCAGTACCAGGTATCCAGGTAGCCCCTCCGGAATTCCTTGTAGCAGAGGACAAGAGATGCTGTCTGCTGAGTCCTCATGGTCTCCTGGTTTCTTTCTAGGTTGACAACCATGTGCTGGTTTTGGGTCAGGCTTTTCTTTAGCTTTTAGGAGCTGATAGTTTTTGTCTCTCTCTAGCCTGTCCCAGCTCTGTGAGTTGTGAGGATCACTGTCCTTTGCCTGTGTATAGAAGTGCAGGTACCTGGATGACCTGCCAGTCTAGGTGACACTCATAAAGAAAGCTCTCTTCCGCTTTTTTTAACTTCTGATGCTTCCCTATCCAGATATTCCCATTCATACTCATCTTCCCCTTTCCATGATCGTTCTGCATGCACGATTAGAGAATCATGTAAGTCCTGTGTAGCTGCATTGTCCATACATGTCCATTTGCCAATCTGAAGTTAGGAGCTCTTAGCCAAATACAAATGGATTTGAAGATGGAGCAGGTGTTGCAAAGGCCGTTGCTGTACTAAAGGTGTTCAAAGTGCAGCTTTCTTCATGTCAGGGTGAGGATCCCTGTCATGTCCCATTAAGATGTCCGTGATGTAAAGATGAATTTCTCTGTGTGCCATCCCCCACAGACGGGAGCCTGGACACACAGTTGGGACAAAATGGAATGAGTTCTAGCCAGGTGTGTTGTCTCGACAGTGGCATGAGATCCACCATGGCACAGTTTAGCTGTACTGAACAGGAATTATTTGTGTGAAAAGGACAGAAGATATTCAGGCAAGAGATACTAAGACTAGTCCTCCCAAAGAAGGAAAACAGCAGTGCTATTTGTCAAGTGTATATTTTGTTTACCAGTAAGCTGAGTGCCCCAGCATTCATCTGATGTTTATATGTGTATATTAGTTGGGTAGTCAATGCCACTTCAGCTTGTTGTCACACTTTGTATTTTTTCACTGGTAGGCAGAGGTCAGGGTAGGGGACTAGATTAGTGTGGTGGTGCCACTGTTCTTTCTCAGAGAACAAAGAGCAGACATTCATACAAAACCAGGCTTCATTAATTCTGCAGCCTACACAAAATGTATTTAATTTTTTAAATTGTCCTATTACATTAATCAATCTATAATTCAGATAGGTCTCAGACATGTATTGTTTTGTGAAAATATGAATGTTTTATGTTACATGAAATAGCTTCCATAGGTAAAGTTCATGAATGTTCTACTTGGAAGAGACTGCTAAATGGAAGTATTTTATTAGCAAATTAAAAATATTTTAAGGTCACTTTCTGAGTGTTCTAAAGCATTCTTTTCATTTTCAGGTTTCAGAAAGCCTTTGGATGCCATTAGCAATTTTTATGAAATGTGTGCAAAGTGTTCCATTTAAAAATATAAAATAAAAAAATACCTTAGGAGGGTATGCAAAAGCTGACCTCTTGTGCTTTGGTTCCCTGTGTTCCTATAAAGCTCCTGTGCTTCAAGGACAGGAGATTATGC
This sequence comes from Tychaedon coryphoeus, assembly GCA_013398595.1. Taxonomy (NCBI): domain Eukaryota; kingdom Metazoa; phylum Chordata; class Aves; order Passeriformes; family Muscicapidae; genus Tychaedon; species Tychaedon coryphoeus. The sequence continues at coordinate 2,255,387 of WBND01000054.1, read as the reverse complement.
ATGGTAGCACATCATAGTTAGCTGCAGTTTACATGACATTTGTTTGAAATGTTGCCTGGAAACTGTCATACTTGAAACACTTGAGCTGAGGGATCAGGTCTAGTTCTTCTGCCACCAAAACAGTAATGAAAGAAACAATGCCTGTTTACAGCTGGAAGAAGCTATTGCTGAAGAGATACAGCCCCAGAAAGCTGTTAAGGCATATTTTACCTGTATGGCAGATGCCTTTCAACAGTGTAATTTTTAAAGCCCTCACCTTATGGGAGGGATGTTTGTTTTGATGTCATATTTCTGAGCTGATGGGCGCCCAATTCTGCTTTTGAAAACCGTTGGTAAGCTCTAAAATCAAAATGCTTGCAAGTACAGAGACTTGCAAAATAACTGTCTTCTCTCAATCTGTTACTGCCTGCTTGTCTGAAACAGCTCAGTGAATTTACTTAGCAGGTAGATAGAGAAAAGAGGCATGTCACTGATGTGCAGTTTTCAAAGTTTCTTCAGGGAGAGTTTCTTCTCTTTTGTTGCAGGTTGCAACAGCAAATCTTGCATGGGCTTCAGTAGCAATACATCAAGTACAAGTAAGTGTGAGTGGTTTTTCATTTTTTCATTGTTTAACTTGTCTTCCAGAACTTGTTTAGTAGAAGCATGGATTGTGATCATATTTAAGTGAAGGCCATTGCTACATCATTGATTAAAGCCCCTTCCTTGAACCTGGAAAAATATGCTAACATTTTTGACGTTCATTGAACTAGTTTTCCTCACTTGCAATCATAAATCAAATAAAAAACAATATTTGTACCAAAGGAAAGAAATTCAAACAAAATAGTAATTAAATAATGATTAAAGTAGATTTATCATAACAGCTTTGCAGGGATGTATGGTTGTTGTTTGTTTTTTTTTTTTTTTTTTTTTTTTNTTTGTGGAAAGGTAACTGCTAGGCCAACTGGTTGCTTTCCTCCTGCTTTACTGTTCAGTTTGAAATTAAAGTGTTGCTAGCAAAGCCTATTTTAAGCACTCCTTGCTGGCTGCTTCATGGTCCTGTAACTACTGCCACTAAGGATGCTTCATGCTGTCCCTAGCTGGGTGCCTAATGGAGCTTCACACAGTGTCGAGCTGCTCTAGCAAACCCCAGCAGCTTTGCTAATAGGTTTTGTTACTTCAACTAGCAGAAGATGGTAACACTGAAGCTAAACATATTCTCAACTCAGAGAAGATGCTAAAATAGATTCTTCTGTCAACTCCCAGGAGGAAATTCATGACATTCTTTTTTTCAAAGTGCCTTTCATACACTTGTCAGAAGACATGCAGAAGGCAACCTGCTTTTCTCTTCTAGGCTCTAATCTTTTCTGCCTCGGTGCTGGAAGTCACTGACTTTGGGGTGGTTATTCATATCTAGCAAAAATTAGCTGGCACAGATTTTGTACAATAGTAGAGTTGCAATTGCATGCAGTTGTAGCTTAACCTTCCTTTACTGAGAGGTCTTTCACACCTAACAAAACACAACAGGGGAAGTTAAGTTCAAGATTGTCCATCGACCATTTTTATTTCTCTTCCTTCTTCTAAGCAGAAGACTTGCTCTTCCTAAGTTTTCTTGCATGAGAAGAATGCAAGAGTTTTGATCTGGCATTTTGTATCTGCATTGCACAGATGAAAGATATTGCTAGTTTGAAGTGATATTTTTGTGAGTGTAAAATGTACAAACAGTAGAGGCTTGTTTTACTTTGGCCTCAGTGCTTCCTCTGCTAATACACAGACCTACAGTTGTGCTTCAGATACAGACTATGCAAATAGGTGAAGTAAAGATACAGTTGAAAGCTTTGCTTCATCTAACATTTTACTTCTAAAAAGAAGTATGCACACTGTTTTCTGTATTCATATTCATGCTGATTTCTCCCTAAGTTGAGCATATATCATCTATTGCTTAGCTTAATTAAACTTGCCTGATGTCAGTCTACAGTTGTGTCTATATGCTACTTTGCAGCCTGGAAAAAAAAAATTGTAGAAATGTGGTAAGGGGGAAGGGAAACAAAATATTTGATGTTCTCAGAAGATCTGAGGGTTTGGATAAGGAAATGTTCATTCCATAATCACAGCCAGTGACAGCCATAAGTGTAAAACCCAACTGTTTTCAGTGAGTCTTAGGATAGATTTTACTTGTGTTTCACAGTTTTAACTCAACAGCTAGATAGCTAAGATTAAAACCCAGCACGCAAATTAAGCTTTAATTTTATACAGTGCTGTAGCATATAAGTAGACGTAGATATATATACACACACACACACAAGTATTTTTTTTTTCATACAAATTAAATTAAATTTTCATACAAATTAAAGGGAAGGGACTTTAGTTTTCCTCTGACATCAGTGTTCTGGAGCAAATGGTTCTATGATCTGTGCTTCCAGGTGTGCCGGGGCCTTGCCAAGCAGACTGAACTGAATGACTTCTTGCTTGATGTATCGAAGTAAGTGTGATTTGCAAGATAATCTCATGAGTTTTTGATGAGCTTTTCTAGTGTGGCTCTTCCAATCTACCTGTGTTCACTCATTAGCAGTAGTGGAAGCTACTCACTGTAGCTCACGAGCAGATGCAAAGGCACACTAGAGAGGGTGGAAGAACTTCAGTTCAGGGACAAGAGCAAGTGCTATGTGTGGCAGTGAAGTAAACCTTTCATAATTTTTTTTTTTGTAGTGGTGATGCAAATGAAAATGTGACATTCATTTATACCTTACAGAGTTTGTGTATTCTTTTGGTGTTCTAGAGGTGTTTTTCTGCTCTTTTTCCCATCTCTTCTGTCAGAGTTAAATGTGGCAGATAGGCTTGGTGTCTCATGGCAATTTTAGAAGGCTTGAAAGGGCTTTATAGAAAGTTATTTAGTGTGCTTCAGCTTCCCCTATTCTCCCAACAATTTTTTGGACATGAATGCATGTATTCCTGAATATATGGACTTCAGACTTAAATCCTTGAAGAATCAGGGCTTCTATGTGGTTGCTCTTCCCTTGAATTTTCTGAAGTCTCTGTTTTAATTTTCCAAGACTTTTACTACATGTAATATGTTTGCTTTTAATTTCTTGTCACTATATAAGGCAAGATTAATTTGAAAGCACAGAAAGAGTGTGAAAGCTTGAGCTTGCACTTGCAAAATCAGTTTAGTGTCTTAGGTGATCTGCTCTTCCTTCATCTCTTTTTGTTTGCTATTGCTATTAGGATCTCTAAATAGCAAAGATAACCAATAAATTAAAAGATAAACCAGAGCTGTACTTTTGGTAAATCAGTGCTTAACAGTGCTTTATGAAACTAGTTGGTAGAAGAATTTCAAAGTGCATCACAAAATAGTGATGATACTGTGGAAAAATGAGATGTCTTGGATTTTTGCTGCAAACGCTTCTGTGTGTCTTGATGAACAATTCTCAAACTGATGAGATTAAAGGATGTCCAAAATTCCTATGCCATTGCTCAGGAATGTAGGCAGCCAAGCTGACCCAGCTGGAAGGGAGAGTAATAAGCCACAGGGAGGAGTCTACCCCTTGCAAGGAGGGCAAGCTGTTTGTAGCCAGATGTTTTTCTGAGCTTTTTTCCTCAGGATGACCTTTTTTCAATTTCAGCATAATTCAGAACATGCCTCCCAAAGGGCACTCTTACCAAGTCTTGCACCATTATATTCCTTTCCAGAATGCTTTTATGTTGCTAACATCCATACTGAACTAGTTTATCAAAAAACTATATTAAGCTACCCAGATTTATGGGCTGGCATAGTACTGAGATTATTTTAAAGAACTTTATAATTGTTTTACATTTTTAAGATAAAAATGACAATAAATACTGCGAATATTTATTATGTCTTTCTATAAGAAAGCAGCATTAAGAATTCTATAAGAATGCAGCATTATCAGTTGCTAGAGTTTTTTAGTTTCAACAAAAATAGAAAGTCTGTGTTTTAAGGCACGAAATCGGGATATCATTTAATAATATCTTTATGAACTTTATGTAGGCAAATATTTGTATCACCAAGAAAAGAATTAGTTTCCTCTTGGATGGGGTCTATATCTTTTAACATGTAAGGAGAATTTATTTTTCAGTGAGGAAACTGTTGGTGTACAATGTCACCGGGACATGTTCTGTAACATTTTAGAAAGGGCAGAGTATGCAGTGCTCCACCTCTTCGTGTCCCTGACGATGTAAGACCAGTGTATTATGTATCTTCTCTCCACTAGACCCACACAGAACTGAGCTGTGTATGTATTCAAGACCACAGGACAATGCCTTTTATCTGCTGGGAACATTGTAATCCAAGGGTTATTAATACTCGGCATGTGGAAGATTTAGCCTTTTTTTACTAATAAGTTTGACCTTTATCTTCAGATGTTCTTGACTGTCCTTGAACAGTTACCACTTTGCTGTGAAACTGAGATTCTTTTTTATTCTTTTTTCTTTTTTAAGTTACAAGATCATTCTCTTTCTTCAACTCAACCCATGTTGATAGAGAAGACCCATTAAGGGTTTCCTAAATAGTTGCCTTTTAACTAGTGTTAAGGATTAGATAATATGATGTGGATTTAGCTGAAGTACATACTTTATTCAGTTCTCAGAGCATAACATGGGTAAACCTAATGAGATATCAAAATATTTTGAAAGAAATTGATTTTTTGTTGTTGTTTTCTGCTTCTTTTCTTTTCCTTTTTACTTCTGCTTTTAAAATTTTCAGTGTGTTAGAGGTGCCAAAGCATTTTGATGCATTCTTGGTGTTGCTCAGCAGGAGCCTATTCAGTTCACGGCAGGCAATATTTGGTAGTCTTTTCCTTTTCCTACAGAGAAAATTCTATGTATAATAAAGAATATTCTCAATTCTGTAGAATAATGGCTTAAGGGAACTGAGCTAGGACAATTTCTTAATACCCTTGTGCTGTAGCAAGCCAGTCTGAGTTTCAAGGTGCAGTGGTTTGTCCTCATCTTTTCTGGCTCTGTGTTAAGCACTAGTGAACCAAGAGCCCCGACACCCATTTGAGAAGTGTTTGACTAAATGCCAATGTTTACTGACTTCTCTTTCTCTGCAGAACATATTTTGATAATATAGTTGCAATAGATTCTCTACTTGAACATATAATGGTAAGTTTTCTTTTTCACTTCTAAGTTTATTAGTTGTAGTTATTAAAGCCCTTCATTCTCCTTCCCTTGAAGACATTATGTCATTGAAATATACGAGCTGTTTGTAGTGAACACACAATACAAACAGCATAAACATGTCTACACAGAAAATGTGGTAAAGGATGGCTTGATTTGCCATTTTTGCAACAACTTCCATTCACAGCTTCCATAAGAAATGAAACATGCCTGTCTCTGAAGTAAATAATTACTATTACTATAATTACTATTGTATTCAGCGTGTTATCTTGATTCCTTTTTCCTAAATTCAATTTGCTATATGCTGCAAAACACTGCTGAAGAAGTTACTGTCTGTAGCAAGGGATAGAGTTTAAAAATTACTCCTCAGGTATTTTTTCTAGTTGCTGGATGAGATAGTAGTAGTTTGGATGAGATAGTATAGTTTGGAAAAACTACATCCATAACTACAGTGACAGTCAACGTCTTATAAAAACCACTAAAGCCAGGTGATTAGTTCTTCCCTTTGAAATAACTAATTAATGAATTAAAGTACTGTGCAGAAAAAGTTTGACTTCCTAAATCAATTTTGAATTCAGAATTATTTCCTGAATAGTGTTAATAAATGTGCGTGAACTGATTGTTTATAACAAGTTTTGAGTGTTCAATATGTGAATTATGCTTTTTAGCTTTATGCACATTCATTGCATTCTGCAGTTCTTGTTCCTAAGTGTAAACCTGAATCAGGTCTGTCATACCATTGTTTAAAATTTTCACATTCAAAAAATTGCTTTCCAACAGTACTCTGATACATGCCTGTCTTCAAAGTGATATTCTTAGCTAGATATTCAAAGACAGTGATGTTAGAATGCCAAAAACATTAAAGTGGTTTTATTTAGAAACGTGAATTAGTAATGGAAAATATTCTAGAGTGTTTGTGTTATTCTAGTTAGTACACAGTCAAGAATTTTGCACATAGGACACATTTCTGAACATTGACTTTTCCAGTTTAAATGAATCTCTTAAAAATAGCTTAGCATTTAAAAGAACTGGTATAACATAACATATGGCATTGAGAACAAATATTTATATTCTTCCCTGTTATTCCCTGTGAATAAAGATCTGGTGGAAAACACAATTGGCAGTAAAATATGCTTACTCTTTCATCATCTTTCCAACACTTGGCTGCATCATGATTCTGTATTTTAACCTGTGTGATGTTTCATACTCAGCTTCCTTTTAAGCTGTAGCTGCTCTCTCTTTCTTGAGCCAATTAGCTGAGTTGTGTTTGTACATTTATTGCCATTTTATGGGAATGTGATTTTATCATTATATGGCTTATTCTGTGTCTCACTATGAGAAAAGACCAGAATTAAGTTTCACCTCACTACTTCACCCTTTAGTGATTGCAGTTATGGTTTGACTTGTTCCTGCAATATTAAAGAAAAAATGTGTTTCTTTCCATTATTTTAATTTTTATTTTCATCAAAATGCCTCAGCAAAGCTAATGATATAAGGGTGTTTTTGAATGTAAATGCAAGAAAGGGAAGTAAAAGTTCAAGTTGCCTTACAAGTTTTCTTGCCCATATGCTTGAGTAGTTACAAGCAGCTTGTGCAAAAGGTGGTCCCTGGCTTCCCTGTTGACAGTACAGAACATAATTTTTGTACTGATACTCTTTCAACCAACGGTCAGGATTTGAGCAAGGGATTTAGAGAAGTAAAACTCTCTCTCCCATTAACAACTTCTAAATTAGTACTGTTTAAGTAATCATTTTTGTAAAGCATGAGTCGTGACCAAGATAAGTTGTTGAGTCATATGCATTAAACCACAAAAGATTAATTGTATAAAATCAACACTGTTGTGTTGTAGATTTTACAAAGAAATCTGATACAGTATCTGAATAGAAGCATTTACTGGACCTCTTGTCCTTTTGGCAGTTTCTGTTCACTATCTTTTGAGCAAATGGATAAGCAGTCCAAGTGGTTAAAGTCTTTAAGTTTCTTAGTGCTCTAAGGGGGAAAAATTGCACACATCTTTCTCTTAGATCTCAGTCTCCCTGACTTTTCTGATCTGATGGAGTAAATGGAAAAGAAGATAACAGAATCTTTCTGAACACTGATTCGGTTTGTATGGGAGGGCCCTCCAAGTGTTGGACTTGGGCTAGATGGTATCTGTGCAGTTCCTCCCATATGGCATAGAACTAGAGTCTCTCAGCTAATGATTTTTCATCTCATGTTTTGGTTTTTTTTTTCTGCTGAGGTGTAACATTTGTCCATCAACATTAGTATGAAATACTTTATTGTTTTATTTTTATTTTTGGAAGACAAGAGAGAAGAAGTGGGGGAGATAATTCATATGGAAGTCTTTTGAATCCTTAAAACATGCCAACTGCATGCATTGCACGCTGAGATTTTATTAGCCTCTTTCTGTAGCTGAATGACTAGGTAGGTGCTATATATAAAGTGGAGAGAGATCCACCTCAGATCATACTCTACCATGCAGTTATTGTACTTTGAGCAAATAAGAAACACAGGAGACTTATCTGAATTGGATAGAGCAGGTTCTTGTGCCTGTATTTTGGCATCTTAACACAGTGATCCTTGTTTGATTCCTGTCTCACTTTTTCCTCTTTTTCTCAGAAAGACTATTGTATGTCTGACGAATACTTCAGTGAGGGGCTGCTGTGTTCCCAAGACAAGATTCTGTTCTGACAGTCAGTGCCCCTGGGAGTTATTTTTGCTGAGATAAAAGTATCTTTGTTGGTTCAAAGTAAGATAGAGACCATGCAAGTCTGTTGCTGTACTGTGGTACTTCCTTGGTTGTGGCTGGTACCTTTGGGCTTTGGTTAGTTCATGCACAATTTCTAAGTCTCAACTCTTGTGCAAGTACTGTCCCTGACATGGGGAGGCTGCAGCCATTTCCTATCCCTCTGCTCAGGGCAATCCATAATGATGCCTCTAATGACAGAATCACGGTGTCACAGAATATTTCTGGCTTGGAAGGGACCCACAAGGATCATTTGGTCATTGTTGCATATTACAGGCATACTTAGTTTTTTAGAAGCAAACGTTACCCTCTCTGTTATATCTGTCTTTTCTAGATACTAAATACCAATACATTTGCATTGAAGATTAAGGCAAAAAGTCAAAATTGTTCTTAGGTCTTGCTCTAACTTATCTATTTAAAATCAAGTAAAGATGAATAGAATCTAAACATAGAGGGAGGAAAGCCCTATGTACTATTTTGGAAAGTCTTGAAAAACAATTAAATAGGAAAGCCTATTGTCTTTTAGGAAACTTTCAAGTCTCTGAAGATGTTCCTTTATGTCTCAAAGAGAACACTCAGATTTACAGAGAAAATATTGAATTCAAGATTTTACTTTTGAGTTGTATCCTAAAAGATTGCTCCTTCGAACAGATTTCCATACTGCATAGCTTCCCAAAACTTTTATCATATTCATGTTTTTATCAGGTAAATGACTGGAGGTAATCCAACTCATGACCATTAACTCTAGTTTTGTTTTCTGTCTGTAGATATATGCAAAAAACCTGGTGAATGCAGACAGGTGTGCACTCTTCCAGGTTGACCACAAAAATAAGGAGCTGTATTCAGACCTTTTTGATATTGGAGAAGAAAATGATGGAAAACCTGTCTTCAAGAAGACCAAAGAAATAAGGTAAGAATAGCTAGCAGAAGAGTGCAGTTTCATTATAACTATGGATGTGCAGGCATTGTATTACCCAGTTTCTGTGCCTATCTGCAGGTACCCTGACAATACTTGTCATACTGTGATATCATTCCCACCAGGACCCGCCTCCAGAAGGTAGTACTTCTGGGAATGACATTGCAGTGCCATCGAAACAGCGTCTCTGAAGCTATAACGTCACTCCTGGAAATGCCGTCTTCCGGAGGCGGTCCTTTTGGAAATCATGTTGGGAAAAAAACACAGGTGTTCTGAGGTAGGTAAAGGTGCAGGTAATAGTGCACCTAATCCATAGTCTGCCAGTTTGGGACTTTTGTTCCCAAGAGGAATTAAAATTTGTGCGATTCAAGCACATCCAAAGCAAGGAGATCGCAATTTGTACTTCTTATGGATGGATTAGGCAAATGTAGAATTGAATATGGATTGGTCATTGGCTTTCAAGATTTCAAGCTCAGCAGTTTAATTTTACTTTTCTCGTGTGAATTTAGATTTTCAAACTTTGAATTAATTGTGATACTGAACAATGCTTGAAGTAGTGAATTTGAAAATGTATATTGTCTGGTAATGACTACAGAGGATTCTCTGACTAAAAGTTATGTGTATTTCTGCTTCATGTCACAGGTACCTAATTTTTACGCTTATGCACTATTTTAATGAAAGAAGCTAAACAACACAATAAATAAAGTGTTTTTCACTTTTCATAAATTATGAATCCCTAATAGATCCAGACTAAGATTTTCCAAGGTGCACAGGTTTCAGATTTTCAGCTTCTTAAAAGAATTGTATGACTAAGTATCCTGCACTAAAATTTTCCTGAAATATTCAGCATTGATTTTTATCAGAACTTTTTTCCATTTCCTCTTTATGCTTTTAAAGTTCTGGGCCAATATGAGATGTGATTCATGTCTTCACTAAGACTCCTTTAGACAAACTTACTCCCACTTACCATTGTGTGAGTGAGAATGGAAGGAATCAAAATTGGTGCAATTTGCGTACTGACAAGCAAGGAGGTGGTGTAAATTAAAGAAGCTGGTCTGCTTTAACATGCACTTTCATACTCCTTCTTGATAATTGTTTTTCTTGCTTATATCTTTCTGTCTTTTCTGTATGCTATTAAAATGTTGATTGTAAGTGCAAGGGTGTGAGCCATTTCACAGGTACTGTATACTGAAAGTGAAGTGCAACTTAAATATCTGTAAGAAAGTGACACTGAGTGAGTCATCAGGAAGGAGCCTTAAGTTGATGTGATGTACCTATCATAAGAAACAGAAAAATCTAACTGAAAGTCAGGTGTGCAGGGTGAAATCCTGACAGCTTTATCACTAACTTCAATACCAGGCACCAGTGTACTATCAGGGTATATTTGGACTTCAAAGCCTTCCACATACGAGTCTTTTTATGTGTTTTTCTTCATGAATTGTGTACTGCTTTTATGTCATAACTTCCTTATGTCAAAAATTATATACTCACAAGACAGACATAGAGATTTTCCTGATACAATTTAGGAATATATTTGTTGTGTTTAGCTTTGTGGTGATTAAGGACACAGTTTGGTCCCTTAATGGGATGTTTGATTGTCGTGAAACAAGCTAGTCATTCCCAAGCCATGGCAAATGCATATAATGTTTAGCTATGAAACCAGTGGGAACTGGTCTTTTCACAAAATTTTGTTACCAAATCCACACATATTCACCACCCAAAGAGACAGATTCCATGTTGCCTTCATTGTGTCTAAAGTATCAATGAATATGTAAAAGCTATAATAAAATCAATACCTTTTAAATGTAAACACAGATCTCAGATTCTGTACAAATGTTGTGTTTGTTAGGGATAACCCCTTGGGTTATTGAAGACTTTGAAATTTGTCACTAAAATGGTCATGTTATGGCATGTTTTGTATTAAACTATGTAGCTATATCAAATGTTTTTAGAAAGTATCTGTTAGGATGTGCTTTTTGCTTTATTATATGCTACTAGTTGTTGTAAGATTTTTCTCCTCAAAGCAAGAAAATGACGCTGGTTGGGAGCACCCATTACTGTGCCCAAGACAGATTCCACTAGAAAAATGTATTTTCCATATTTTGGCTAATACACATTTTTATTTTCTCTAGATTTTCTATAGAAAAAGGAATAGCTGGTCAAGTGGCAAGAACAGGAGAAGTCCTTAACATCCCTGATGCCTATGCAGACCCACGCTTTAACAGGTAGGATGCCCTTCACCGAAGGGAAAGATAGCTCATCAAACTTCTTACGTAAAATTACTACTTACATTTCATATTGAGATGCATTCATTGACTTGTGGTCCTCTGACAAGGAGGTAACTTATAGATGTTTATTAAATGCTTTAGCCATCAGAGACACTTTTAAGATACAAATAAAAGTATTATTTTTATCAACTATTAATATAATGGAGAAAAATTTGGTTAGATTGTTGCCAATTTTCACTATCAGTCTCCCTGCATTCCCATCAGTTTCAGGGGAGAAAAAACCAGTTCGCTAACAAATAGCATGCCTAAGAATACCCAAATGTTCTTTAACTCAGTGTTTGAGGCAATATTAATTCTTTGTCTTGCAAATGGAGAATAAAGGATTAAAAAGCTCTTTCTAAGTATGACACAGTAGATAAAAATATTTGAGGGTGAAATTTTTGCGGGTACGAATCAGGTCTACTTGTAAGCAATTCTGTATATTGTACATCAACATTTCTGAGAATCAAGGAATAGATTCCCATTGATATTAACTCTTTTCTCTTTTTTCTTTCCCCTTTGTCTCTCCAGAGAAGTAGACCTCTACACAGGGTACACAACGAGAAACATCCTGTGCATGCCTATTGTGAGCCGAGGAAGTGTAATAGGTGTTGTGCAGATGGTGAACAAAATAAGTGGAAGTGCCTTCTCTAAAACTGATGAGAACAACTTTAAAATGTTTGCAGTCTTTTGTGCTTTAGCCTTACACTGTGCTAATGTAAGTTTTATTTACGGTTTTGTAAGTTATAATGAGAATACTTAGGTATTTTGATGTTAAATATTATTAAAATGATTTGTAAGTCTGTTTCATTGAATTAACATTGTATTCCTTGGTGAATAATCCTATTTTAAGAAGATGATAGGAGTTTCATTTGAAATAACCATACTGTGGATATATCAGTTTTAGGTAGCTAAACTGAGAGAGCAAGCTCTGAAATGTGAATGATATCTGTCTTCCCTTTTCTGCTAAAAAGTGTGATTCTTATTTACTTTTATGAATTCAGATTGCATTTTATAAATGTAATTGGGGAATGGAGATATGCTACCTATTATCTCAATTCCATATTCTTAATACTCAAAGATCAAATTTTACACTTATGCTGTGGTATATGCTTATAATTATCCATGCTTCTAGATGAGAGTGGGTAGCTATTTTCGTCCTCAAACTCTGTCCTATCAAAATTTACTATGGCTCTAGGAAACATAAGCAGTATAGAAATGCAGTACAGTAAAAAATGCAATGCAGAGGAACTGAGTTATGTTCATAGGAGTTAAGATAAAATGCAATGCCAGTTAAGCCTGGTGATTTACATTAAGTAATTTTGCCAGTATCATCCCAGTGGTATGCTAGGGCAGCAGATTTTATTACCAGGTGCTTCAGGTTGTTTCACTTGGGTCAAGGCAGGTAGAATGGCCTGCATATAAATTACACTTGGGACTTTGCACACTCAGCAGTGTGTGAGTTCACTATTTTGGATGGTGAATGTTGCCAATTCAGGGCCTACTGCTCCAAAGGATTGTTTAATTAGTACATTGTTATATCCCCACTTGTTTGCAAGCCATGACGTGTCTGAACCTCTCAGTAATTTACTGTACTTATTTTTCATACAGAATAGTAATGTAGGTATGATAGACATCCCATATACTTTTTACTTTGTACATAGATAGCAGTAATTTCCAATTAATGGAATTCATACAATGGCAGAAAAATATGAATTATGTCCTGTTATAGGTTTTCTGTATGTTAGAATTTTGCAAGGCATTTAGCTTTGTTTTTGACTCCCTGAACCTGGATTATTTTTCTTGGGAGAGTGCACATGCAGCTAAAAGTCAGTTGAGCCTTAGATATTTACCCAAGTGAGTAGATGAAGAATAATGTGATAGAAAGCCTGCTTTCCCAGAAGTACTGAATTCAATGTCATCTGTCACTTTTCTAATGTGTGAAGTTGTGCAGCCAAAAGCCCTATCATTTTTGCTGATGTGTATTGTAATAATCACTGCTTGAATACAGGAAATAATTTTTTTCTTTATTAAAATTCCACATCCATGCATGACTTCTTTTTCAGATGTACCACAGAATTCGTCATTCAGAATGTATTTACCGTGTAACGATGGAGAAGCTATCCTACCATAGTGTTTGTACAGCAGAAGAGTGGCAAAACCTCATGCACTGTACACTGCCTCCACATATTTATAAAGAAATTGAGCTGTAAGTATTTTTCCAATGTAGCAATAGTCGTATATAGCCCGTTAATATGTTTTTTTCTTATTTGTAGTGGAGTTTTTTAGGAAGCACTTTTGTTATTGAACTACAGCAATATCATGGTGCTTTTATCTCTGACTTTCTTATGCTTAGCTATACTTAATGACCCGTGGACAAAATTTATCCATCAAAGATATAAAATTATACGTACTCAGAATTTTTCCACAGGCAGGGGTAGATACAATAGTTGGTTTAAGCATTAGTTTTTTAACTAGGATTTGTAGAGATGAGCTTTCATTCTTATAGTCCCAAGTCACTGTCAGCTCAGAGCCAAGCTTGGAGCATCAGTACTTAAGACCAAATGCATGATCTCATTCCTCTGGATATGTTTTAGAATTAAACATATCTCTCCCAGCTCATTCCTGGGTTTTTTTGGATTGTGTGTGTTTTTTAGATTTGGTTTTGGAGGGGATGTGTGTGTATAGGGGGTGTTTGGTTTTTTTGTGAGTTTTGAGTATGGATGTGTGTGTGTGTTGTGCATCTGCTTGTGTTTATTGAAGAAGGAGGAAATGATAATTCAGGATTACAAACCCTAGGTGCTAGAAGGTAGAGTTGTAGCCTAACTTTGGAGGAGGACTTCCCATCCAGCCTTTTAGGCTTTCTCTGACGTGATTTAGTTATTTTCAGCTGCTGTATGCTGAAGATGAACCTCTATCTCTATTTTATTGACCAGTCTCCCCACTCAGTGCTAACAATGGGAGCCATCACATTTTTAAGTCACTCTTTTTAGTCCAGGGCAATAAATTCCACTCTAGTAACCAGGTGCCTAAAATCAGCTATTGAATCACAAAATCTAAGTTGTCTTTTTAAACCTCATCTCCAGAGCTCACTCACTTCTGTTCAACACTGAGCATTGTAGTTGTGAGCAACGTGAAAGCCTGTGCTTAACAAGGACTGCTTGTAGTTAAAGTTCATTACATGCTGAAGTGATTTGCTTGAATGCCAGGGCCTTAACAGGATTACACCCTAATAGAAGCTTATTCTTTGCAATACAATTTCTTGTGCTTTGTTAGGTGATATTATATAACCCACCTCCTCAGCAAAAATGAATTTTACTTGCAACGATGACAGGTTTCATTCTAAATTATATTAGCATCCTTTAGTTCAAGCAGAATACATTTAACCATTTTCCAAGCAATTCAGCTGCCTTCAGTCCTCTCACAGCTGCTGTGCTGTTCAGTGTGCCAGGCAGTCAAGGTTCCACAGAGAAAAGGTAGAGGACTTGCAGCACAAAAAGTGCAGGGAAAGGGTTAATTAGTAATTGAAGGAAAAACAGTTCTACTGTCCTGGGTTCCTAAAATTAGGCCTCAGTATTGTTATCAGGGGAGGGAAGAAGTCTTCAGGTAATTCAGAAAAAACTGAATTTTTAAAGTTTTGGCTTGATTTCTATTAGCCAGTAAAAACTGACTTTTTCCTCTATCAATATTAGGCAAATCTCATGCAGTTTATGACAGAAATTAGTGGATAAAAAGACAGTAAATATAATATTAGAGACCATCTTTACTATTCCTGGGAAGAAAATCCTGAATATTTTAGGAATGCCTATAAACCTCTCATTGTCCTTCAGATTTTTTTTGGTCCATTACTTAATCTGTAGATCCATAGATAAAGATATGTGTTTCTGTTAAGTAAACAAAGCCAAAAGCTATTTGACTCAATCATAAGGGTCTTTTCCGTCATAAATTACTAAATGGTTGTATGAAAATATGAACATAGTTCCATTTACCTTAGGAGAAATACATAACTTGACATTACTGAAAAATACAGCCTGTAAATTCAGCTTTCTATGTATTCAGAAAGAAGTGAATCTTGCTGCGTATACATTTCCTAGTAATTTTCACTTTAGTAACAGTGAACAGTTGTTTCTAAACTGAAACTTTCTTCTTAGATACCATTTTGATATCAGTCCATATGAAGATGTTTGGCCTGCCATTTTTGTCTACATGGTTCACCAGTCCTGTGGGACAGCCTGGTATGAAGTATATTTTTTCTTTATTTTACTGTTAAGTCTGTGTTTGTTTATTTATTATTTTTGAGCTAATTACTTCCTAATTCAAGGTCTGTCTTCTTTGATGTTTATTTACTATGTTTGGTCTGTACAGGACTGTAATAAACAGTGTGAATTTCTTGTCCCACCTTCTTGGTCCTTAATTATTAGAATCTAGGAGCAGTGAGGTTAAAAAACTCATTATATCATTCTAACAGTTGTCCTTCCAATATACAGAAAAAATATTTGGTTTTGAGATGAATTTAGTTTTCAGACAGAAGATGGTAAAGACATAAAAAGCACTCTTCCCAAAAAGGACACAAAGCATACGAAAACTGATTTTTCAGATATGTAGTTGCTGAAATTAATAATGTATGTGGTAAACGTATACCACAATCAGATCTTACCTAAATGAATCAGTTATTTGCATAGTTGTGCATTAATTATGGAAGTGAATTATTTTCAAATTAAATGCTTCATTTGCTGTCCTTTCTCTCAGTGTTCTGTATCATTACTAAGATCAGTAGTTGGGTAAGTATGGCCCATTGCTATAAGAAAGAAGGTGCTCTAAATTACAGGAAAAAACTACAGATGATCAATTGAAAGGGCAAGTTCATCCCTACAGAAGGGAGCAGCATTCTGGAAATGTTTGCTGGTGTTTCATTTTATTTTGCTAAGTGAATGAGTGCCCTCAGAGTGTGCAGTCAAGCCAGAGGGTATTTCTCAGTCTTCCACAATGCTGCCAGATGGGTGACTCCTCTGAACACAGCTCTCTGCTGCTCATTGTGGTTGGCTTGTTTCCATTCCAGACTGAATGGCTGTGCATGCAGGCTTGGGATTCATGTCTGCAGTCAGGTTCTGTTCTCTTCTCTCTCTGACTCCCAGTCTCTTCTTTTCAATGAATAGCTTTGATGAGAAAGAATGGATGCCTACTTGATGTTTTTCGAATGAGCCTCAGCTTTCACATATAAAATTAGGGAAACAAAAGTGAGGAAAATATTTGAAAATGAGACTGTTGGAACAAGACTTGTATTTAGTTTCTGAAAGAAAAAAATTCTCAAACGCTTGAAACAAAACCAAAAACTTTAGGACTAAAATCTGATTTTAATATATTGACAAATAAGGTTGTGCCTTATTCACCTATTTAATGTATAATTGTTCTGTCCTTGGAGGATTTCAGAGAAAAGTATATCATACTCACTACATTTTCTCTTCTGAAGAAATAATATTTTACTGCTTTAATCAAGTATACAAAATACATCAGTGGATGAAATAGTATTTTCTATTGAGACATCACAGATAATGATTTTTCCCTTTGGCTATAATTGTACTATTGTGTAATAACCATTGAGTTGAGATTGGATGTAGATGGAAGTGACTATTGTGATATTTTGAATTATGATATACTATTTTAAAAAGTAGTTCTATTGCTGTCTTTCTAGAATTAAAAAAAAGGAAGTTTAAGGTTTTTTGAAAGACAATGTGCCTCTGGTTTTCCAAATGTTCAGCTTTTATTACCCCACAAGTACTGCAAATCTAGAACATTAGCACCACTTTCCTGATATATCCAAGAAATTATTAAAACCTGGAACTTAAAAAGAAAGTCAAATCCCAGCAACAGGAAAAAAATTTAATAAAGGAAAACTGCCTTTTTATGAGGGAAAAGAGTAATTGATTTAGGACTTCACTTGTCACCAAACTATATTTTGTTAAGAAACTGTGAGATGTGAATTTCTGTTAGTCTGAACTGAAGAAAACAATCTACAAGTATTGGAAAAATAAAATCATTCGTTTCTCACAATGTCAATATGGAGCATCTCTATTTAAGCAGGTTTATTTCTTCTGAGCCTTTTGCTTAAAAACCGTGCATTTTCTGTTTTGTTCACAAATCATGTTTTCAAAGGGTCCATTAGATGAGGAGTTGTATTATATCTCAAGTTGAATAAGCAATTGAAAGAAATCACTTCAAGCTTCTGGGAGCAGGGAGGGTCATGCAATTGTGCTGGCTGAGGTGGGTAGCATGACTTATGTTCCCGAATTTAACAGATTAAACTAAGAGCATTGTCAGGCATCCACGCTCCTCTGTCCTTGCCAAACTTGAGTGACTCTTCATGGCATCCAATGAGTCATCCACAGTGAGAGTCAGTCCTAGCAAGAAGGGTAAACCAAAGACATCTTTTCTCCTCTGCTGATTGTTTTTCCTGCTCTTATTTCTCTTCTCTGACCAAATTGTTTTCTTCCTAGCTTTGAACTTGAAAAGCTGTGCCGATTTACCATGTCTGTAAAGAAGAATTATCGCCGCGTGCCCTACCACAACTGGAAGCATGCAGTTACCGTCGCACATTGCATGTATGCCATACTGCAGAACAACCAGGGGCTTTTCACTGACCTGGAGGTAGGTGGCATGGTGGTATCAGTCACCACACCTCATAAGAGCTGTCAGCTGTTGAACAAGTACATTTTCTGTGCTAGAGTTTTTTTTTGTCAGCTCAGGCAGAGTATATGTAATGGTCTTCATTGAGGAACGGATGTGAGTAAAGAATTTGAGGGAGGAGGATTACTCAGATTCCCAATCCTTGTCATGTTTTTCAGGACTGTCCCTTAAAAAGCAGTGATAGTTTTGCTATAAATCTATGTCTAAGTTTTGGGGTTCTCCCTGCCAACTTACAACCATAGTCTTTATTTAACTAACTTCAGATCCGTTGTGAGGGAGGTAAACACCCTGGATCTTGAATCCTGTGAGGTTTGGGAGACACTGAATAGGAGGACAAGGGTTGCAGATGTGGCTGAGATAGACGTCAGTAAAGGACAAGAAGACAGACTTTAAACTGATCACTAAGTGATAACTAAGTGATCACTAAGATAACTGGTAAAATGGAAGGCTTAGAATGCTAATACACAGTATGGAAAACTGTCACTTGTTTTTCTTCTGAATTATGGTAGGTACAACAGAGAGTGTTGTCTCTTATTAATGTTACATGAAACTTCTGACTCAGTGGACCTGTTTTCAGTCGCGTATAACTCTGCCAAATATTATCCATTTGGTCTGAACTTCCCAGGCTCTGTTAACTTCGTCAAGTTGATTCAATTGGGGGAAATTTCAGGCACAATTGTTTGGCTCTTTAAAAGAGACATGCTAGTAGAAATCAAAGTTTTGTTCAATGTATAAGAGTAAAATAGAACTCAGTGAACTTTCATTTGAAAAGGTCTAGTTTTTCCTGCTGTAAAGCAGACTTGAAAATTGGCACTGAAATGCGGAAGTTTTTTAGCACATGCTGAAATTTGGCCAAGCTATACAAGTTTGAAAAAAATAAATCAGTATTTAACAACAAAAATCTGCAGAGTACAGCCTCAGGGAATTTTTAAAGCTCTGATAACATTCAGTACACTAACCAAGTAATCTCCATCTCTTTGGAGATGCAGAGTAAGAAAGAAAGGGAGAGCAGAAGAGACAGCTGTTAAGAGAGATGGCAACAGTCTTTTTTCCCTACAAACTCCAGCTAGCCTTCATCTGTTTGAGTGTCTGTGTTCCAGCTCTTTTCAGCAGTCTCCTTTCTTGATACTGGAGATGAATCCAACAAAAATACAGGAAACTGCTGAAAGAAGGTTTGGAGATCTAGGGATGGGCTGACCTCAGGTGAGGGATGCTGACACAAACCTCAGTAGATTCAGAGATGGGAAGACAAGTATAAAACACTGTAGAGGAGACACCAATCTGGAGAAAAACAGAGGAAAATGCAGTGGTTAAAGATTTGGGATCCAAGCAGGGACAATAGGTACCAGAGCAAGAGCACTGTTATTAGGCATTGTACAGTTCTGGAGCAAGAATTGACAAGAATAACTTCCTGAGACATGGAGACTGAGACCAGCTGTTGCTACACAACTTCAAGGAATAGAGGTGTGTTATGTTCCTAAGGGTTCCACCTCTGCTGAGGATCTATGTGGACACGTGCTGCTGCATAAGCCAGGATTTTTTTGTATGCTTTTTAAAAATGCAAAGTACACTTCACAAAATGCAATATCGAAAAGACATCATTCAAAATAGAAGTGAATGTCTCAAAATCAGAAATACAGTTAGTGTTGCTACAGCCTTATTTCTGCACATGGTGTATTTGCGATAGTATTTCTAATTGCATCATTGCTATTTTTCCACAGACTCATGGATCTCTTAGTATAGTATCCAGGTTGGATGTTGTGCACTTAATAGATGGTTAATCTTTTTCTGTTTCATTTTATAGCCTTATCCTTGCTTACTGAACACTCATCAGAACCAATTATAAGAAAAAGCTGTTGGGTCTCTGAAGAAATTTTCATGATACTTCATGAACATTAATGAATTTTTTTTTTTCCAAACACATAAGCTATGTGAAAACCTTTTGAAAAAGAGATTTCAGGGACTCTATTCAAGATATTAAGGATTAATTATATAAAAACCCAACGTACTGTCTTTATTTGTTTACATTTGTGTTGTCCAGCATTTGTGACTCATGTTAGTGACTTCCTAGAAAAAACCCCACTAGGAAATTTAATTAACGTCTCTAGGAATGTTGCAGATGCAGATCTGGTATTGAACATCAGTGCACCTGTCTTGACCAGCAGATCATACACCTTGTATGTTTCTTCTTCCTCAATAACTGCTCCTTTTATTGTTTTAATAAACATGGTAAGGATTCAGTGGATATCCAGACTGTTTGAAATGCAGATTTCTTCTGAAGCACAGTCCATCCAACAGTATGTTACTGTCAAATAATGATTTTTGAATGCATAGTATAATTATAATTAGACCAAGAATTTTAATTCAGCACATCCTTACTGTCATGTTTCTCTAATTTTTAAGAATATTTCTACATGTGCAGTTGAATGTTAGCGTACTGCAACTTGTACAGTTTTTTGGGTAGAGAGTGACATCTAGGGGCAGGAAATACATCTAGCTTTTCATGCCTGTGTCAATTTTTTTGTAGCGAAAGGGTCTTTTAGTTGCATGCCTGTGTCATGACCTGGATCACAGAGGTTACAGCAACAGCTATCTTCAGAAATTTGATCACCCCTTAGCTGCTCTCTATTCCACATCAACGATGGAACAGCACCACTTCTCACAGACTGTGTCCATCCTGCAGGTAGGATTATTGAAATTGTATGTTCTGTGCATTAGTGTCCAGTGGTGGAAAGAGAAGTCACATCTGTACCAAATAGATTTTCTAAAGCATGCTTAGTTTAATTTCTCTATCATAGTGCTAATTTGAAAGAGTAGAAGATTTATTACAGCAAGCTGGGTTTCACAATTAGCAACCCAAGGATTCAATAATGGGGCAAAACACAGATTTCTCAAAATCTTGAAGTTATAAAAATATTGTGTATTTGAAGGTCTTTACTTATGGCCTGCCTTTAAAGCTTTTAGCTTCTGGTTTTCTGGAGGTTTTTGCCATGACCCTGTGTAATGGAAGCTTTGAAAATGAAAAATCATTTTCTCAGATACATATATATTTTTTGTCATAATGTATCTCAAAGTCTTCAACCATTCTGAAATTTTGAATAAAAACTCAAGTACTAGCAGAACTTTCTATGAGAAACTTGAAAACCCGCTGTAATAAATTCTGTGAACGTTGAATGTGTGGCGTGAAAGGGGAGATGTTAATTTTCCATGCATGAAAATTGTGAGCTTATTTCATTATGTTATCCTGTGCTTTTTTGTTACTTGGCAACTTGAAATAAAAAAACCTGAGTAAGGTAATATTCTGTGAAAGAGTTCCTAATATGAGTTCATGTGTTTTTATGTTTAATGAAGAAAAAACTGCAAGAAAACATGCAGACAATTATTGGGAAAATACAGGTGTGCTACTAACACATTTTCTCACAAGTGAAATTTTTATAATTCTTAATTAGAAGAGTGAGAACTCTTACCTGTAAACCATTGCTAGTCCATACCATACTTGTGCTCACTAGTTCTAGTTTTGCATGCACACTCAGGTTACAGCCTTGCTACTGTGCCACTAATTCATTGTTAACCTTTCTTTCTGGTTTTTCAGGGGGAGGTATTTATTTTCTTGAATACATAAACACCTTTTAGGAAAAAATACATATTTTGTCTTGTATTCAGAATCACATCTTGTGATTATGGTTTTAGGTATCATATACATTTAATCACAGAATGGAAGCTTTATCTCTGAATGCTCCTTCATGTAGGAGGGTGTAATTGAATCCTTCAGTGGTGGTATGGCATTAGATGTTTAGTGTTCATTCTTCGTGTGAATTTGTGCACAGTGAGCATGTTCCTCAGTCATTAACACTTCACTGTCCCAACCATTTTGCATTTTTCTGGCAGAAATGTTGTAATCAATGAAAATCCCATTTGCCATGAAGGCAGGGAACCCTTTTGCTTCCCTGGCACCTCCAACATTTGGTGTCAATGTGAGTGAGGAAAGGGGAATAAGTGACCTAGGCTGTAGGATGGATTCAAGACACCAGCTGCTGAAGCACCCATGGGTGGTCATTAGCAGCAGAGGCAGACTAGAGCAGCCTTTTGGACTTGCTAGGTTTTCTTTGAATCAAAATGTCGTACTGAATTCATGGACTGATGGAAAAAAAAAAGCCAAACCAACCCACCAAGTTCTTTAGTGTTTATCTGAGTAAGTTTTAATTTTACATTAGTAACCTGCAGTACTTTTAACTGCTTGAAACTTGAGCTGCTTTGCTCATCCACCTGCAGTTCTAGTGTACACTATACGTAGGACACAAGATTCTATTCACTAGCTTTAGCTCAGCAGGCAAAGAACTAAATTTTTGGAATTGTACTTTGTATGTACTACTCAAAAGCCTCAGTGACACACTCATAGCTGGCAGCTTCTGTCAGCACTTTACAGAATCAGTTCTTTTTGAGTAGTCTGAACAGAAGCTGTCACAGTGGTCTTTCTGAGAGTGCAGCTTCTAATGCCCAGTAGAATCCAGAATAATTTAAATATTAGGACAAATAGCCTAGTCCCAGGAATTAGACAGCAAGGCTGGGGAGTAAAGGGTAAAACCCTAAATCATGAGAACTAGTAGTAGTAATTTTTTGCTCCCAAAGTGCTGATGATGGGTTAAAATGTTCTGAATTTTTTTTTTAAACATCACGTTCTGTGACTTAGAAATCTGTCAAAGGAGCATTGAGACGTAGACGGATTGTATTTTCTATTTATTATTCACAATAAATCTACTTGTCTAAGTAAAAGTCCTGGAAAATTATGTTTATGTTCCGGATAGTGAGAGAAACCAAGCCTATCTGTACTGCAGAGGATTTTTTTTGAGCAAATTCTGTAAATGCTTGATGAAAGTCAGGGCAACTTTTTGAGCTCCAGCCCAAATGCCAATTAAATGTCAAAATACCTCTGCATTTGATATATTTTAATGATAATTCCTTTTTCTGAATGTGCACACCTTGACATGGCTAGCTCATTCTTTCTTTTTTTTTGTTTGCTTCCTCTCAACAGTAGGAAGACATTTGACAAGCTGTTTTCCAAATCTTAGAGACAGCACATAGTCTTGACTTTTCAAAATGTGATATAACTTCATGCGTGATCACAGTGCATGGATATTGTCAGTTAAATGCACAGTAATACCTAGTGGAAATTGAAAAGTGATGGCAGTGGCGTGTTACCAGAGCCTCCATAGAGGAAACTGTTATCTTTAGTTTATGAGTCATTCAACTTAAGGTTGAACAAAGCAGCTTTTCCCCTTAAATGTTCATATCCATTAAAATAATTAACTTTATTTTTATATTGAAAATTATGTCAGTAAATGCAGTGATTTCAGGCCCATTTAGTTTGGAACACTAGGAAAACAAAATTATTTGTATTTTTAACTTCAGGTTTGTTTTTTTTTCCATACTCTGTATTATGCAATATCAAAACTATGCTTAAGCAAATCAGGTACTCAGTTTACCAACTTGACTGTGCAGACTCTGAACCAGAATTTAATTACTCCAAGTTAACACTGTCTGGAAGTGTTGTGTCTTAGTGCTTTTAAATGAAAGAAAAATATTTTAATCATTTTTTTCTCTAGTAATACCTTTAGGCTTCAGAAGGATCAGTCCCAAAAGAAAATTGATGGCTTAGTCATAGTTTTTTTTTCATGACAGTATTTACAAAGGAAAAATAAAAATGGGAATTTCAGGCTATTAACATTTGAATTTGCAACAAAACTTGTCATTGGGCTGTAAAACTGTCGTAACCTGTCTGGTGAAGTAAAGACTAAAATCATCTCAGAATTAGAGCTTGTGCTTTTTATTGGTTTTTTACTTTTTCATAGCTGGAAGGGCACAATGTCTTCTCCAATCTGAGCTCCAGCGAATATGAGCAAGTACTCGAGATCATCCGGAAAGCCATCATCGCCACAGACCTTGCCCTGTATTTTGGAAACAGAAAACAGCTTGAAGAGCTGCACCAGACAGGAGCATTAAACCTTAAGAACCAAACACACAGGTAAAACAGCAAACCAGCAGTAGATCCCCATGATATTAGTCTAGAAAGACGAACTTTATTTTTTCATAAAGAATGACCTCTGAATGGTAATTTTCTTACATATATGATCTCTAAGACCAGCAGTGTGTGGAATTCCACATATGTAACACTAATTCCATTGCTTTACATTTGTGTAGACCCTTATGTGGCCAATTACTTCTCTATTTTAACTTAGGGAAAGTGCACTCCGCATTTAGTGATTGATTTTTCTGTGTATTTTTGTATTTCCTCTGGTATATTTGTCTGTTGGTACAGTTTTATTGACTGCCATCACGCTGACATGCAGGTTAGCAAGTTCTGTGCTTTTTCACATGGAATAGGCATTATTAACAAAGATGCAGTTGTCCTTAAGGGCCATCTTAAATTCTTCATTGACTGAAAACAAGTCAATTTAAATTAAATTGCCAGTTTTCTTTATAAAACTTAGATTCACGAATCATAGATTTGTGCTAAAAAAATGGTTAAATAGGATTTTTTTGTGTATGTGCCATATTCTATTAATGATTTTAATACTACTGATGTTGTTCAGTTACTCTGTGAACAGGTTTGTCAGCATATAGGACAGAGTTATGCATTGGATTCTTGTTCTGTCAGAGTTCAAATTCATTCCAGCAAAGCAGTGACAGCATCTTGAGACTGACTCAGAAGTAGTCTTTCCACTTTTTAGGAGCTTTTTTCCTCTCTCTTTAAACTAGAAAGAAATGCAGCAATAATATATGCCATCTTTCTTTTTATAGACTTGTACTGTCTATTCAGAAAATTATAGAGGGGCACGTGGGTGTTTTAACAGGCAATGTTAAACTGTGCCCTTGTCTATGTATGTGATTGTGTAGAGGATGGTCAATGAACTCTGGTTGCAAACAGTGTAGGGAATACAACAAGAATGCAATATACAATCTGTGCCATGCCTTACCAAAGAATCACAAACAAATGAGGAGGAAACAAAAGGTGGGAGAAAATTTATAATGTGTATACATAGCTGCTGATTAAACTGAGGAATGGCAAATGAGAAATTTGCAGAGCGATCTTTAATTCTTTACGAGACTTACAATTTTGTGTCATTTTATTCTATTTAGAGATAGAGTGATTGGCCTGATGATGACAGCTTGTGATCTGTGTTCTGTAACAAAGTTGTGGCCAGTTACCAGACTGACAGCCAATGATATATATGCGGAGTTCTGGGCTGAGGTATGCGTGATTCTTTTGTTTATTGTCCTTAAAAACAGAAGCATCCAGGAGGGAAAAACCCAACTATAAGTATTTTTCAATCAACATCTTGGTGTGCTTGCTTTAAAGAGTTCACTGGTGCATGCATGTGTTCGCTGCTTACTCTGGAGCTATTTAAAGAGCTGAGTTAATTTTCAGGCAGTGTTTTTTCTCCCTGCTCAAGATCATGTAGAAAGTATGTCCTAACATAAAGTGACCAAGTGACACAACATAAAAGTCATCACTAACTGCAGTTTTTGTAGAAATGCAAAATATTAAGCCAGCTTCCAGGTCAGCTGCCTTGAAACATACTTATATAGCTATAGTTGTGAGTACAGAAAATGCTAAAGCAAATATGGCAAACATTAAAATTTTTTTGAGTCTTCTCTGTGAGCCAGCTCAAAAAAGTGTCACAGAGAGAGCTGGGTCTTCAGTACATTGAAACTTACTTGACAGTTAATGTTTTATTGAGAATTGAAACAAGGAATTAAGCTATAGTAATGTAATCATGTTCATAAATAAATGTGCAGTCTCTCTCATGTCCCAATCTGAGGCATAAATATCCTAATTGTTTAATTTTTAAAGTGGAGGTGACTGCTCTGGGGATAAGGAATAGATTGCATATTGTTGACATATGGAGTGAAGTTACTCAGCTTTAGGAGGTACATTGTCATTTCAGAGCTACTATTGCATGTGTGTATGATAAAGTGTTTTCCTTTTCTGTTATGTGCCCTGTGGAATCTTGCAGTATTCAGTGGGCTTATTTCTGTTTTACACAGTCATAAAGTAGAAATCAGGCCCATGGAGTTGGTGTAGCATGCATATAGTGTGGAGATGGTTACGCTGCCTGTTGCATGTTCGTTATGAAGTTCCAGATGTGTGCTTCTTGTGGGTGTATTTCGTATTCGCATGTTCTTGTTCTCTTAATTATAAACAGCTCAGACTACAATGAAATATTTGAAAAATGCTGGCTGTATAAGCTCAGAGATCTAGTTCAGCACTCACTTTCTGAAATGCCTGCACTGGGAAGTGAGTGTTCTTAGGAGTGGTAGAATGGAGGTATAATGTTGATGTGCCTCACTGGTTACAGACTTAACTTTTTTGCTTATAAGTAAAAAGACTTTCAATGGAAATCTTGTGAGATCAGTGGAGAAAGAAAGATAAAAATGATTTTCCAAAGTAAAAATTAGTAAAGATGGAATTATGGATGTAATTGTGCCTGTCCAGATGTTAATTTTCTGTAATTCAAGGAGGAGTTAATAGAGGTGGATCTGTATATATTGATATATATTGAAAACACAAAATTTTTGACAGAGGGTACACTGTAAATTCATCTGGCTTCCTCTGCTTTTCCTTGGATGGGTGAGTTGTGTTCTACTGGTCATTACATTATGTATTTTGAAAGATGAGACTAACTGAGCAGATAGAGCAGAATAGAATGAATTCTTTGTGTTTAGTCTTCCAGTTGCTTTTTATTATGAAGACACACTTGGAAACAAGAAAAACCTGTGTATGTTGACTTACAGCATCTGCTGTTATCACTTAGGTGAATGTACAAAATTATTCTCTCCTTGGGTATTTTTCTAAGATAGCCTCAGAGTGATAGCACACCTTATTTTAAATTCTGTATTTTTAGATTGACATAGAATAGAAGATGGAAATTAATTCAAGTCTCAATAGTCTTGTTTTTGTTTTCTTAATCTCTCTCTCTCTCTCTCTCTCCCTACTTTTCTCCAGGGTGATGAAATGAAGAAAACAGGTATTCAACCTATTCCTATGATGGACAGAGATAAGAAAGATGAAGTCCCTCAGGGTCAGGTATGAACTCTCATGAAAATGCTACTTGTTTATTAATAAAACATGTATGGAAATAACATTTTGTATATTAATGAATATTGAATTTAAAACTGGGTTATTCAGACTGCTGAATTCTGTGTTCTGCATGTGACTATGTTATTTTTAAAGTAGCAGTGGAAAACTTGTTTTCAAATTTTTGCTTAAAGGACAACGTGCTGTTTGCTGTCATCATTTTTTCCCTTTCTTTGTACTTGTAGCTCTAGCTAAGACCACAACCACCTTGAATTTTTACAAGTGTCAATAATGCTTTTTGTCTTAAGTGGTGTTTCAGCCCTTAGCTAGTGTCCAAAGGAGGAGGGTAAGAAAGATGGTGAAGGGCCTTGAGGGGAAGCCTCATGAGAGGCAGCTGAGGTCACTTGGTCTGTTCAGCCTGGACAAGACTGAGGGGAGCCCTCACTGCAGTTACAGCTTCATTGTGAGGTGAGGAGGAGGGGCAGGCACTGATCCCTGCTCTGTGTGACCAGTGACAGGACCCGAGGGAATGGCCTGGAGCTGTGCCAGGGGAGGTTTAGGTTGGGTATCAGAAAAGGCTTCTTCACCCAGAGGGTGACTGGGCACTGGAACAGCTCCCCAGGGAAGTGGTCACAGCACCAGCCTGACAGAGCTCAAGAAGGGTTTGGACAATGCACTTTGGCAAATGGTGTGACTCTTGGGGATGGGCCTATGCAAAGCTGGACTTCGATGGTCCTTGAGGGTTCCTTCCAACCCATCATATTCTTTGATTCTGGTATTTTCATTGAGCCAGAAGGTCTATAGGATGACTGTATCTTATGTCCTATTTTATTTTTTGACAATTACAATCTCGTTTTTCTATTGAAATAAAACAGTCCCCCTTAAAAACTAGCAAAGAAAAGAAATTCCAAAGAAGAAAAAAATTTCCAAAACAAAGAGGAAGAAAAGGAGGCAGTATGTGAAATAGTGTGGATGAGCAGACATCCCATCTGTATGTAGCCTTGCCTTCTAATGAGCTGCAGTTTCTTTCTGTTGGTTGCACTGTATGTACTTCATCTCAGAGTCTTGGGGTCACAGCTCAGAAAATGTAACTTATTTAAAGTACACAGAGGACTTGGTTGCATAGCAGTATGGGAGGAATCTTTGTGTTGATGAAGTCAAGAGTTTCTCTTCAATTTCTGAAAAGGTTCAAAGTCTGGACTATTAAATAAAGATATTATCAAATGCTTTGGCCATGGTACAATACATAGTATTTCACTAAAAGGTATTTAAACATTCTGCCCAAAGGAAGGGATCATAGTGCACTATTTTAACTGTCATAAGAGTCTGGGATAAGTGAGTAGTGTTCTAATGAATCTGAATAAAATCTGTCATCCTTGATAATACATAAGTAGCATTTGCTAAAAATTTCTTCATGTCATGACAATTCAGCTGTGACATTGTAGCCATCACAGGCCCCTAAGCCCGTATGAGTCAGATATCATTTAAAATGTGCTCATTTGATGTTCTCTAAATATGGTAATGGTGAAAGTATATTATTGAACTGCATGCATGAGAAGCAACTGCAAACCAATCATTGATCACACTGCACACAATTCACAAATGTGTAAAGCCCCTGGCATTTTAAGTACATTGAGCTATGCAATGCATAGCCTGGAGGACGTCAGAACAATCCATAATATGACCATATTTTGTGTAATCTGCATAACCTTCCCTTTTTAAAAAATAAAATCATCACTTAAATAATGTTTGGAGGAATGTCTCCAATGTCTCCACCTACTTCCTGATGCTACTGACACCAATCAGGTAGACATATCCTGAACAAACGAAATGAATCAATTGAATAATAAAATGTTCTGTAGAAAACCCTATCTGAAGCAGCAATATCAATCATAAAAGAAAGACATGTAAGCAGCTTGTAATTACCAAAGATTTTACTGTTGCTGCTTATTTCAAAGTACCTGGGTATTAAAAGTAGATGCAGAAGTGTGAGTAACTAATGTAAATAGTAATTAAGAAAAGAGCTTTGAGCTGTTAGCTATTAGCTTCCAGTGTTATAGTTTGGCAACAATTAAACTATTTTTTTCATTCTTGTTTTTCATAGATTGGGTTCTACAATGCTGTAGCCATCCCATGTTACACCACCCTTGCACAGATCTTTCCTCCAACTGGGCCACTACTCCGAGCATGCAGGTGAGTAAATGTGCATAACTTATAGCTTGGTCAAGGAAAAAGCAAGAGTGCTTTGCAAGTTTGGCTGGAAATACAGATTTTTAATTTTAGAATTTGCATTAACAGGGATACACATCTCACATGAATCTATTCAGAAACACAGAGGTAATGGCTACTGTCTAGGACTATCCACTGTAGATCTACAGACACAGCTGATTAAAATGTGTTGGATGCCAAAAGCATTTAGAGAGAAACACTTCAGTGTGCATTCCTTTCTGTGCTGGTTCAGTGTAATGTCCCTCTGTGTCCTTGTTACTTCAATGTGGTTCCCACAAAAAAAAATTAGCTAGTATTCTCTTAATTAAAAAAATGTGTGTTAAGGATGTGGTTTTATTTCATATCAGATAATTTCTATTAAAAAACAGAAAAATAAATACCCAGAAAATATTCAGTATTTGAGAGCACAGGAGTAGTAACATTGGGGTATGGGGAAAGCAAAGGTAAGTTTCTCCTGTTACACAGTGGGTGTGGAGCTTGGAAAAGAGGCAAGAGTCCTTTACCTGTTGGCTGCTCCTACACTTGAATGATGGTGGGTTGCTTTGTAGGTAGTTCTGTCCAGTAACAATGTCCTGGGCCTTAGCAATCTTTGCTGACAAAAATTTTGCTGAAATCAGTGTATGCTTCATGAAAATGTTCTGGTTTCAGTTAATTCATATTTTCTAGAAAACCCCAGTCGTTTCATAAAATCCCAGCAATCTCTAGTCATATCAAGTGGTTAAAGGTCTGTTTTTCTATGCTCTTACTAGTACTCTCTCATTTTTTTTTTTTTTTATTCTGGTCCTTAAATTCTATCTTACTTTGAACATTTTCTTTGTCCTGTGTGGCACAGCTACCTCCTCTTGTGGATTTTGTGGACAAAATTATTTCTGTTAAGTAACAGAGAGATCCCTTAAAAATAATGTATCATTCACACACAAGCACTCTTTCATATAGCTGTGAGAAGAATATGTAGGTCTGTGTCAGGGGTGTGGAGGACTACCTCATGAAAAACAGTGAATATCTAGGAGCCATCATTAATAGTCAGCTGCCTCTAAGGCACCTCTGCTGGGCAGGGCTGTGCAACCCTTAGATGGATGTGGAAGGAATATTCAGGAGAATTAGAGACTATACCTCTGAAGTTATTACATTAACGGGATTACAGCTGGAATTTTGTTCAGTGTCTGTGAGTTAAGAAGAGTAGTTAAAGACATGAACAAACAAGAGAACATGAAGAGCTGAAGGAATGTTTTGAGACCTTAATAGAGAGAGACTAAGTAATGTATTTGGTTTATTCAAGAATCTCACAATGATTTGGGTTGGAAGATCCCTTGGAAGAGATCATCTAGTTCAGTCTCCCCTCTGTGGGAATGGACATCTGCTAGAACAGGGTCCAGAGCTTCACCCAGCCTGGCCTTGAACACTTCCAGGGATATGGCATCCACAGCTTCTCCGGGCAAGCTGTTCCAGTGCCTCACCACCCTTACAGTAAAGACCTGATCAAAATCTAATTTCTATTCCACTTAATGAAAACTGGGCTTTAGAGAGGCTAGGTGGAGTGCTTAAGACTGCACAGTATGTTTTAGGGCAGCAACAATCTGGGAAGATCTTTTGATTTTCTTTTTGATATCCCAATGAGGCTTATTTGTGGAAGTAGCCTGTTTTACTTGGTGGTTCATATTTTAGAACTCAGATGAGGATATTTAAAGTTGAATTGTGGATATCAAACACCCACGTAGGGATGTGCTCTAGATAAAGGTTCTCCCTAATTCTGAAGATCAAGCATGAATATCTTTTCAAGAGTTGGTTTCTCTGCAGAAGGTGTGATCTCTGAAGTAAAAGCAATCAGGCTCCTGGCAGAGATGATATGATATTTTTCTATTCCAGAAACTGTTTGTTGTTTTTAATTCAGATTGTTATAATGGTACTTCTGGGAGCTACACTGGGACAGTCTCCACACTGGATAGAGCTCTAGACAGACAGCTCCCTCTCTTGCTGTTGTGTATTCTTTAATTTAGATTGTGCTAATGCAGGACTGAAACGTAGATGAGTAGATACAGCCTCTGAAGGACTAAAGAGCTTCTTGAAAACCACATCCTGGCATAAACTCTTCTCAGGAGCAGTTTGGTAGTTTTGTCTTAGCCTTGATATTATCTTCTGTTTTTCTTTGAAGAGAATGAAGTTTGAGGGTTAAGACTTGGAGATGGAGAGTAGGAAATCAGAACATAGGTATAACTTCAGGTGGCCAGTTAGAAAAAAATGATGTTATTGCAGGGTCTAGAATACTCTGGAGTGTTTCAAATGGCTGATTTTGCACTATCCTTTTGTTTTTCCTTTATTTTTGATGGGTACCTGTTATTTGGTGTCATCACAGGCATACAGCCTCATTCTTGTTTGGTTTTTCCTTTGTTGTGGACTGAACCAATTTTGATATCACCTCTGCAGCAGCAGTGCTCGTTCTTGGAACGCAATATTTATGCTGCTGTGCCCTTGAGTTCTTTGAAACTCAGACACCAGCTGCAAATAATAGCAGTAAAGGCTGCATGTCAGCGTCAAGGCTTTTATTTTTAGAACCTCTGGGCATTTATTTCAGGCACTAGGAGCCACAGCTTCATTGGGAGCTCAAAGGCAAATGAATCATATTATCTATACCTTACAAAAAATTAAATATCCAACACTGATTTCCCTAAAGTAATGTAGCAACTAACAGTCTAGAAGATTTT
This sequence comes from Tychaedon coryphoeus, assembly GCA_013398595.1. Classification (NCBI taxonomy): domain Eukaryota; kingdom Metazoa; phylum Chordata; class Aves; order Passeriformes; family Muscicapidae; genus Tychaedon; species Tychaedon coryphoeus. Next base: position 2,223,652 of record WBND01000054.1, on the reverse strand, counting down.
TTGTCTGGTAATTTATTCCAAATTTTTAAATGCTTTCTTCTCATACTGTGTAAATCAAAACTATTAGCCCACCTGTGTTACAGTGTTCAGAATAAATCCTGGGTAACTTTTGTAGCCCATGTACTCAGTAGGCCTACCAAAGTATAAATGGTAGTGTATTTATTTGGAGGCTGAAATGATTTATTTTTTTTCTCTTTATTTCAGACCAAATAATTTAAAACTATTTTCTATGTACTTTTGGGTCTCTCAATTCTTGCTGAAATTGATATAATTTAAAAATATTTTGGCTGCAATTCTCATTACTTTACCAGGTCCAGGTAGGAGGCAGAAATAGTGATGTTTCATTTTTTCTGATCCTTAGTGCCTGATTGTATTAGCTGAGATTCAATGTCATGATCATGCTGGCTTCATAACTTCCAGTTGGCCCAAAGCACTGGCATTTTCCTGAAGAAAATGGTGTGGGTGTTACCCTAGAGGGCACCAGCTTTCTTTGGTAGACTTCATCAGATCCTGCCTTCCACTACCCTCAGAAAATGGAACATTTTCTCTTCTTACCTGTAAGATGTGCTTTCAGGCCAATATTTGCTGGTTTAGCAAATATTTTGGCAAGGCTGTGACTAAAAATCATAAAAGCTCTGCCACGTAAATTCTGATGTAATATCATGGTATGACATACCATGGGAGACCTTTTAGTACTGTTGCCAGTCTGCTTGTTTACCACAGGCATCTGAGAACTGCTGCTTGAGTAACTAGGGATCTGACAGAATGAAGATGTAATAGCTGGGTTTCCTCTCTTTCTCTCTGTTTGAAGACTGGATTGCTGAGGCCATGTTTGCAAGGCCTATTTATCATCAACATAGACTTCTCTGTCACTAGAGTGATACTGGTATACAGCAAGTAAGACTGGGTTTGTACCCCTTGAGATCATTAGAACATTACCAGCTTGATTTTTCATCATTTTATGGCTTATGAACCAAATTTTGAACTTAAGGATCGGCCAGGCTGAGAGGCACTAAAAGATATTTATGTCTCAAGGAATCAGTACCCTTTAAATGTAGTGGACTGATAATATGATCACCACAATAGTAATTGAAAATTGATACTGTGGTCTTGACAGCATATGAAATGTGACATGCCAGCCAGCCCTTTTGCAGGAGTTTCAGAAAGCTTAACTGGCTCCTGTGCTTCAGAGTGCTGTTTCAGAGTCTCTGCAAACATGTCTGTCTTGGGTCACAGCTGGGCTTTCCTGCAGCCAGGAGGGCTATAAATTTGGAAGCAGGCATAGCCTCTAGCTTCAGGGCTTGCCTTGGGGAAGGGAGGTGTACTGTAGGCTGGGATAGAGTTAATGTGGATATGAGTCAGACAGAATTACAAAATGGCATAACTGAAGTTGAAGGCTGAAATAATGTACAGATGATAAAAGCTTAATGATATACAGGTACTAATATACTTACATAAATATAA
>WBND01000054.1:2180421-2216017 GCA_013398595.1 Tychaedon coryphoeus | reverse complement strand
TTTTTGTTGTTCTTGGTTTTTTTTGTTTTTTGGGTTTTTTTTTTTTTTTAGTAACATTGCTGGCAGGACTAAATGATTTTAACAATATCATCTGTTAACATGCAGCTGACATTAATAATTTTTCTTTTTTACAGCATTGTAAACCCTGTGAATACAGGTGAGAATATTTTTGTAGTGTTCTTTCTGTTCCTTTAGCTGTGTTTCTGTTGCTTTTAGAAACAACATCAGTTGTTAATATGCACTACTAAATTAGCCTATTGGTAATGAAAAAAATAGGGTTTGTAAAATAAAGAAAAATTAAAAACCGAGACCAGATAAAATAAAGTAAAAAGAAGAAGGAAAAAAAGACCAAAAACCTTTTGGAATCACCTAAGAGGGTCAATAGTTGTCAGACGTCTCTGAAAATTTTGCCATCAATGTAAATAGCAGTAGTGAATGTGGTACAGTGATATATATGGATATTTTTGATGAACAAGTTCATCAGAAAGAATAGAAATGGTATGATAGCTAATGTTCATTTCCAGCTAGTGAAGTCCAAGTTGTTTTCTGCTACTGTCTTGTGGAAAGAAAAGCATATTCAATATCAGGTGCATTTTACATCCTGAGACAAAAAGAAGGCCACCTAGCTGGAAAAAAGATGTAGTGTTTCATATGAGTAGTGTGAGAAAAAAAGCAGCAAGATGTGCTTTTTCTTCTGGACATTGAAATATACTCATGCTGAAGAGAAGAATGTTTTCAAGTTATTTGGAAAGACAATGGACATCTGTTACGATGCTACTTATGGACTTGAAGGAACAAAATTATTCTGTGACAGATTTCCATTATAAAATGCCTTGTGCAAGTTGCCAGATATTGGATAGTTTGGATTTTTTTATTTTTCTTTTTTTTTTTTTCCAATTTATTTAAGCCTCTAAACACTTTCTTTTTTTGTGTTATGCATATTGGGAAATTTTCCAGGTTATGTGCAGTTTAGAATTCAAAATATATGTAGAGAAATATATTTACTTTCCTGTCAAATGAGGACAAATATCACAGGGCTGTGATGCCCTCAGGTATGCTGCTGATGAGTACCTCCTTTTCCATTTTCTCTGGATGTGAGGGGAAGATTAAGAAATCACACTGAAAGCTTTCAAGCTTGCATATATGGTTGCACTTTTAATGTTTGAGCTGCTGCAGTGATGTATAATCTTAAAAAAAATAGAAGTCCTATAACTAAACAGTGTAGCAAATTTTGTTTTAAATTTTTACTGACTTCTATTTGAGTACCAATGGCAAATTGGATTGGGTACCACACCTGTGTAGTTCCTGTTCTGCAGTCATTTTGCAGGTCCTGTTCCAGGGCTGCTGGTGAAAATAATTTTTTTGGATCCTTTAAACTATCTCGATCAGCTCCAGTCATCAGACAATTTTTACTTCTTGCTTTTTTTGTATCATGAATTTTGTGGTAGAGCAATTTCTTCTTTTTTTTTTTTTTTTTCCTTTCCCCTTTGAGGACTGTATGAGTACAACAGACTGTCATCTCTAAAGCCTCTTCTGTCATTTCAGTTTCTGTGAGCTGAGTTTATTCCCAGTGATTGAAAATTAAAAGTGTAAAGCTATTCTGCAGGGCTGTGTTTCCAAGGTTTATTTGAAGTATGGAGAACAGAGTTTCTACTGAAGACTGAGTTAATGGGCTGGAATTTGCAAAGGAGATCTTTGTTTCTTCCTGCCCTGAGAGAAATAATTTTCATCCAGTATTACATACCTGAAAGGCTTGGAATGATGTGGGTACTGTCCCATGAGAGAGTAAGATGAGGACTGATGGAAAATGAAAGGTGGGACACACATATAGAGAAGCCACTGGTCAGCCTAAACTAAAAAAGCTGATCTGAACTCTCAGCTCTCCTGCACAGTAAATTTTGCTGTGGACTGCATAAGGCCCTCATGCAGAATCACTGTCTGCCTCACAGAGGCATCATGTAATGCTTATCAAGAGCTTTCTGAAATGCTTCAGATGGTGTCCTCATGTTTGCATAGATTAAATGAACGTACTTGGGAATCCTGGTGCTTTCTTTTAAAGCTGAAGTAGTATTATGAACCTGTTTAGGAAGACAAGAAAGGACTACAGAGCAAGATCAAGATGATTTTTCATTTACAGGACCTTTTACCAATTTCTTGAATTTAATTGATCCTATGTGGCCTGTCATACATGAAGCCATTTTTGTATCTTGTTCCTTTTGCTGCTAGCTCACAGTAAAACAGAATTTGCAGGATTTGCTTGAGTTTCCATTTTGTTTGATATCTAACTTCCATCTGACAAAACACTTCTGACACAGATATTTCCCCTCCCCAGGAATACTGATGCTATGGGAAATGCTGTAGCAGACATTCACATGGTAAACAGGAAGGATTTTTTTCACATTCTTTCAACTGGAACGTGTACCAAGAGAGGATCTTTGTCATCATTTTCAGTCAAGTCAGTCAATATAAAACATACCATGGGAAAACTGGAGTGGAACATTATTCCTTTTGCAGATGTGGGAAGGCTTTTTGTCAGGGGCTTATCACTGACTCTTTTTCTGTGTTTTAGTAGCAACTCTGTATTTTAAGCAAGAGAGTCCTGTGACTGAGAATGCTATAATTTAATGTTTATGCTGCTGTAGTCAAGGCTAATGTGGTTGACACAGCCTGGAACTGTCTTTTCTATGAACTTTACAGGGTAGGCTGATGCTGTAACCTTCTTTCTTTTTTCCTTCCATAATACTGCCGTTTTGTCCTGAATTGAGGGGAATGCTGGAAACTTCAGCAGAGAGAGAGGATGGGCTGGAACTGACAGAATTCTTTTCCTTTCTAGAGCTTGTGTCTTCAAGTTTGCTTGGAGATAAACTGGTTGGGAACATCAGTTTCACTAGTGCTACTTTCACCTTAAAAAAGAAAGTAAAATAAATAGAGTATATTATGTTCTGTATAAGTTTAGAAATTATTTAAAACCAAGTATGAACTGTGTCATTCCCCACAGAACATTACAGGGTTAGTCCAAATTTTTCACATGCTTTTTCCTGTTCATGTCCATGAAAGCAACTATTTTTAAAATGCATGGTTTTCCCACAGCCTATGTTGTTCTTCAGCACTATACCCACATTGCAATGACTATCTGCTTAAAACAGAAGTAAACTAGGAGAAAAATGTAACATGCTCTAATTTCTACATGCCAAGAAACGATGAGAGGGAAATGCTTGTGAAAATTCCTCTAGAGAGTGATATTTTGGGGAAGAAAGAAAAAAAGAAAAAACCCAAAGCTTTTTTTGCTCTGAGAATTGTCTCATTAACTTGATAATAAACTCCCTGGATACTTCTTCTGCAGGTTATATAGAATCCAAATAGCTATTGTGATCATTGGAAATAATAGAATCTCAACATTTATGGCAGCAACAGGCTGAGAATATGCAGAAAAGTGCTTCCTAAATAAATGATGACAACATACAAAGGCAAAACAGTGATGTTTTAAAATGCTGAGAAATAACTTTTTCAAGGATTTTTAGCGTGTGGCCAATCCCCAGCTTGCTGAAAATTATGTGTTTGCAGAGCAGGGAGAGCTTAAAGAAGCTGCAGTCACTTTTATCTCTTGTAGTCACATACAGCTGTGACTGTGAGGGGGTCTCACCTGGAAACTGTTCTGCACGTCACTGTCACTGCACTAACAGGATCAGAGGGTGTTCTGTAATCCTCTCTGTGTGACAAAGGTGAGTACCAATGGCAAGGTCATCTCCGCCTCTCACCAAAGCCACAAGCTGTAGACACAACCAAACCAACTCTACCCCTTTCCAGAAAAGTCTTTGAGACAGGAGACTGTGTGGTCATCATCTCAGCATTATTAACTGATAGAATAGGAGCAGAACTGATTTGAAATCCTGCCCAAAGGGCCTGAAGCTACCTGTTCCCAACTCTTTTCCAAAACAGGTTCAGGGGTGATGAAGCTGAGCTTCCTATTGATTGGCATTATTGTCCTTAGATTTGAAAAATTTAAGTTAGGTTTTCTGTTATCTTTACATGTGGTTTTTGAATTCTGCTCTGTTCTCCATTACAATTCATCCCTTGCCGTGCTTTGGCTATGATACACAGATATTCTGTAGAAGCTGGCTGAAAGAATGAAAAGTTATGGAGTGGATCTCAGTCCTTTCCCTAAAGAGCCACCTCTTTTATCAAATATGGAACTTTGTTGTTTAGGAGGCTGTTTTCTGAAGTTTGAATATAATCAGACAATGCATTCAAAAGGTTTATGGTGGCAGAATGGAGGTGCCAGGGAGTGGGAGGTCTACTGTGACGTTGCTGAAAAGTCACCTAAGATATCACACAATGCCTTACAGTTCAAACTTCAACTTTAGAACTGTGGTATAATAATAGGATCTATTGAAATCCCTCATACTGTATGAATGCTGGCAAACTTTTCCTTTTGCCATTCTTAATACACAAAGTACTGCAACTTGCCAGCAGTTTCTCAGAACGAGTCTGGGCACATTGTTTTCCTCTGTTTAAGATGTGTTGTGTAGAGACACTTTACCTCTCTCTGGCATGAGGAGCAATGCTTCCTAACAGACAAGCCTGGCTTTCAGGACTTTGGACAACATACGTATTATTTTCTGGTGCCAAAGTGTGAGTAGCAAACTGGGATGGACACAAAGAGCTACATAGCAGGTATTTAAAACTATCTTAAATTTTGTCTTGTTAAGGAATTCTGATTTTGTTTAAGGATTTAAGATAAGAAATTCTCTTAAATCTAATTCTGGGGTTTGGAGCTGGTGGTGACATGAGCCTTCTCTGTGAAACTGATGAGACTGGATTCTGTGACTGTTGAATATCTGGAATATGTTGTTTTTCTCAGATTCTGTAAATACTTTTTGATGGATGGGTTTTATTTAAGGGCTCCATTTTTTCCCTTTTATAAAGCCTGTCCTGCACAGCAATCAGGTTTGAATTATCCCAGTTTGATGGTGAACCTCCCTCCTCTTCCTGCTGTTTTCCCTCTGTAGCCTAGAGCCTTCTGTTCTGTCAGGGTGACGTGAAAAACTTTGACCTGGATTCTGGCAGTGCTCATGTCGGTTTTCACAGAGGGTCCTGCTGACTCCTTTCATAAAGATTAGCCTTAAAGTGGGGCTGGGACAGGTAATCATGGTCAGCTACTGAAGTTAATACCCATGTAGACACCAGAGGTAGCAGTGTAATTAGTGCTGGTTGGCAGTGACCTCAGAAGACCTGCTCTGATAATTAGCAAATGCTGATTGCTCCCATTCCCCAGCTTTGGATCTTGCCTTTGGCACAAGTGCTGGTGTGGGCCCATTGCAGAGCAGAGATTGCAACTCTGACTCAGTACAGATCCAGCCTGCTTCTGTGCCAGAGATAACTGAGAAAGAGTCTACCCTCATTCTGCCTCTTCCATAAGCACAGCCTGCCTCTGGTTAGTGCCATGGAGCCTCTGAACTGCTCCACAGATCTGAGCACAAGGCCACTCCAGCTGTATTAGTCTGGTTCAGGCTCCTCACTGGAAGCAAATATAACCAACCCTTCCAATGGATCCCCTGCCATATGCTTGATGGTGTCTTTTAATGTAATAACAATATGAAATTAAAGCAAATTGAGCTCGTGACTGTGACAAAGTACATAATAACCATAAGATATTTGCATTTCAGGGCATTTGAGGGAAAGATAATATCCATAAAACTTACACCAATAGATCTGATTTCTTGGCAGCCTTTTCTGTTGTTCATTGCTAACAAAAGTCCCACTGTAGAAATAAGAGTAATGGAAGGAATGCTGTCGCTTCTTTTCCCTTTACACAAGCGTAGTTTGAGAATCAGCAGCAATAGCTCAGTGGTAAGAGAGGCTTTGGTTTTTGGTGCCATGTTTCAAGAGTAGCAAAGCTCTATATTTGTGGTCATCATACACAGAAGAGCTGGCTGGGAATGACCACTGCTGGGCACAGATGGGAGGTTTCATGTTTATTCTAAACTATAACTGTGTCCAGCTGTTTTGTGACTCCTGAGCATAAAACAGAGATTCTTTGAGAGGAGGAGCTCAAGCGGTTCTGTGCCAATCTGCAGAATGGATGCCAGCTTAAGGACAGCCTTTGGAGTCAGGCAGATATGACCAGTGCTGTGCTCAAAACGTGCTAAAGTGGTTGTCATCTAGTTTGTCAGGAATCAGGCATGCAGTGCAATGCTGCTCAAACTTCTAAGAAATGGATTTAATTAGGTATGCTTTTAAGATTAATATACAGCATCAGTATAGTGGTTTGGGTTTGTTTATTTATGTGATTGTAGGATTTTTTTTTCTTGTTTTTGTTTGTTTTCTGGGTTTATTTTTGTTTTGTTTTTCCATTTGTTTGGGTTTAGATTCCTTCTGTCTGCACTGGAAACAAATTATGGGATTGTCAAGCTAATGCATACATGGTAGGATAACTGTGCTAAGGAAATAAGGACCTTGATCATGGCCTTAAAGCCAATCAAACATGTGTCTATTGCTATCTGCCAGGGAAAAAGCTGTCTTCCGCTTTATTTCTCACGTCCTCTCACTGTGTCATCAGCTTGTCTATACTTTGATTCAACAGCCTGATGCAGGTCTAGAACTCTGGTCTGACACTCATGGAAGCTCAGTTTCTCTCTGTCTTTGTTAGATATCAGGCTGTTAAGGTTTTCTGTCACTTTCTCTCTTTAACCTCCTCCACAGACCATTTACTGTGTGGTTTTGCCGCCTCTTTGATTTTAAGTGTTCAGACTTGCTTATATCTTGTTTCTCTGGTACACAGTCAGTTCAAGTCACCTGAAATTCTTCTGGAGAGGCCCATGTCTTGACTTGATTCTGCCTTTTAGTCTCTTGCTAGATACTGGTGTGTCTGTGTGAGGATATGGGAATTCAGTTTTGCTGGATTTGGCCTTTTGCTGGTACTCTATTCTGCATCTACTCAATGCTTCATCTTGGTCCAAGTTGAAAAATCTTCAGCCACTGACTGCTGTGAGCAATACAAATACCCCTTTCCTTGAAGATTAAAATATTTTTGATAGAGAGGACTTGATGCTCTGTTGATAAAAGAAGTTTCCTTAGCACTATATTTTTGGAGGTTAGCCAGTGTGGAGGAAAAACCCAAGCCTTACTGGAGGACTAGATGTGAGGTTTTGGTCCTTCAGTATCTTATTGTTTGTAATATCTGAGTCACTCAATCTCTTTAGAAGCAGATGAAGCCTCAGCCTGCATGGAGGTGTGAGGATGGTAGTCAAAGTCCTCTGCACTCCTGTGTTGACAGGAAGGCTGGTGCAAGGCTTGGAAGGGAAGTTGTACCACTGAAAGAAGCATCAGTGCACAGGTCACTGGGAAGGGGAAGAGGCTATCCCAAAGCCCTGGCTGAGGGCATTGCATGCCTAGCAGCCGCCCTCCAGGATGGTTTGTAACTGGAGTCTAGTTCTGTGCAGGAGAAAGGAGAGCTTGTGGTAAGTTTGGGGGCCCTGGCAGAGGGCAGTGGGGTGCAGACCAGTGCCTGACAGGCCAGTCTGAAATCAAGCCTGGGTCCTGGCCTTAAGTCCCAGGCAGAAGCATGACCAAGGGAACACCAAGCCCAGGAGCTCGTCCCAGTGCCAGGTGGGAGCCCTGGGGACAATGGGGCACCCAGACTGTGTCTGTGGTGATGGAGGAGACCTGTGGTGAGTATGTCCCCAGATCTCTGCCTGGCTGTGCTGGCAGCAGGAGAATCAGGTGAGCATACACTGGTTCCTGTCAGCCAGATGTGGCTGAAGGGTCACAGGTGGGAAGTTCAGGAGGAAAAGCCACATGGGATGAAGCAGGAGAGGCCTTTGTGCCAGTCTGAGGGTGTTGCATGAAATTTTGCTGCAGCAGGAAAAGCTGAGCATAACCCTCAGTGATTGACATGACACACACAGCAGGCTGCCCCTCCTCAGTGTCCTTATCCAAAACCTGACATTGAGCTTGGCACATGTGTGTGTGTGTCTTTTGCTATGTGCATCCCAAGCTTCCCTGACTCTTGGGAAGCTATGCTCAGCTGTGCTGAGCTGCTTTGTCACGCTTTGAAACTCTTCCACCCTCATGTTCTGCAGGCAAAAATATCCCTCTGCCTCCTTCAGGAGTTATATCAAGAGGAGAAATGAAAATTTAGTTAACAAATCTTTCACTTCAAAAGTGCCAATTATGTGGGGGTTTTTCTCAGATGGTCTAAATGATAAATATAGCTAGCTAAATTCAGAGTAACCATTTTCAACCTGTGTTTAGCACTGAAGTGGGCTGCTTCTATTTTCAGGCTGAAGAAGAATTTGTGAGCCTGAAATCCCATCCAAGTTCTTGTAAGTATATCAGTCAGTCTAATAAAAGAGATTACCTCTTCCTACGGACCTTGCCTCACTTACATTCTTCAGGCACTGTGACTACACCAACAGTGCTTGCTTATCTTTGCTGCTGCTTCTCTGCCACCTGCAGTGTGCAGCTTGAATGTACAGGACAGAAGACAAGGGGAAGCACATCGAGGTATTTCCTGACTTTACAGTGTTTCATTTGCAGGCTTTAAGATCTTTCTGGAAGCATAGCAAAAGTTAAGTTGGAAAGGAGCTCTGAAGTTCACCCAGTCCAGCTCTCTTCCATATTGGACTAATAAATTTTGATTGGATGCTCAGCACAATATACAGTGAAGTTGCCAACACTTCCAAGCATGTAGCTTTCACAACCTCTCTGTGCATGTTACCAGTGATGAACCACTGAACTTCACTGAACCACTCTTTGTACACAGATTTTTTCCTTACATCCAACCTACCATTCCTGCCTCTCATTACTGCTGCAGTCTCTGGGCAATACAAAAAACCTTCTCCTGGGGTGGCCTGTGCTTCAGCCTCTCAGCAGTTTTAGTGTTCCTTTGCTGGACTTTCTCTGGTTTTTCATTGTCTTGCTCTACATGATGTTCCAGGCATGACCTAGCTATGGAAAGTACAGGGGAATAAGAGCATTCCTCTGCCTGCTGGCTGTGCACTTGCCTGTGGGGTCTAGAATGTCATTAGCTGCCTTCATTGCAAGGCTGGCTCTTGTGCAATTTGCCAAAAAGAATCTCCTGAGTACCCTTCTGCAAAGCTCTTACACACTGAGCTCATCCCTAGCATGAACAGCTGTGTGGGGTTGGAGCACTCCAGCTGTAGATGTTACACTGATTCTTTTTGGTCTTCAGGAGGTTTCTATTGGCCAATTCCTACAGCTTGTCAAGGCCTCCCAAACTCTTTGTTTTGTTTTTTTTTCTCTCTATCTCCCTACTTTTTGTTAAGCATGTGGTTTCCTGTCCTCTTGTGCTTGTCCCTATGTGATGCAGACATGTTCAAAGACACAATTCCCCTTCAGAACAGTGTTTTCTTGTAGCCTGTAGAGGTGTGGTGGGATTGGTTTTTGGAAGCAGACTAGTGTTAGTTGCACTGGAGATGGTCTTGGAAGGGGAAGGGCCTGTGCTGCCTGGTGCCTTTGGAAGCTTTTCCTTGACAGGATGCAGACATATGTCCTTAGCAGGAGCTACAGGCCCTCAGGTACTCATCCCTGCTATCTGCTCATTGAGAGACTCATTAAGGAGAAAAAAGTAGAAAATTCCTGCTCTTGAACTGTTCCAGAAAATAATTTCTTTTTTGCTTTCTTTTGCTTCATGCCTTACCTTGTACTTAACCTCATCTCCTACCACTTAAGTCTTAAAGTTTCAGCTTAAACAGAGACTGAATTAAAGGCTGATTTTGTGTAGAAGTTTTCAAACTACTGTGTTCTGTCCAGAGAGGAAATCAAGGGACAGCATCTGAGTATGAACTTATCTCAACCCAGCTTGAGATTTCCCTTCAGGACCAACCCAGGTCTGAGCAGGAAAACACAATTAGTCCCCTTCTCTGCTACATACCTAGCCAGCCTAGTGTTACATTTCTAGAATAATAACAGGAATCTCCACAAGATGGTTTTATGTCAGTTTAAAGACAGAAAAGAGGAGTAAATATGATCAGGCAGATTCTCCTCAATTGCTTATCCTTTATTCAACAGGAGGGGCAATATGCTTTTTCTCTTGCATGTTTTTATGAGAAAAATCACAACCTTAGAATGTTCATTTCCATCCCTCCAGCACAAGTCAATCATAGGTACAATTTAATTGTTCCAGAATTAAAAGTGACATTTTAGAAAGAAACAGGTATAAATTGTTTGCTAAGGAGGGAAATTAAATTTCTTTGCCCCTCTTCTTAGTGTCATGTTGTTGATGAAAGAATAATATAGTTCTGCTCTATTAAATAACAGTTTATAAAATTTACTGTGCCTTTCAGTTTCACTATCTGTTTTCCTGGGTGGCAAGAGCAGTTAGGGTCTGCTCTTGGTCACCTCAGGCTGCTCACCTGGAAGCTGGTAAAACTGGAAAAAGCAAGACATGGTCTGTAATGTTGGTGATATTTTTTTTAATTCTTGAACTCCTAAAATCTTTCCAGCTGTGCTACAAGCATGTTTTCTGCTGTGCTCTCTCTTGTAGTCTCTTCTCCAGGCTAAATTGAATTCTTGCACCCACGTACATTTTCTTTTCAGTTATGGTTTCAGCTTACTCTCTTCTGGAATCCTCCAGTTGTCTTGAATGTTTCCTGAGGCACGGTGACTGAAACTGAACATAGCATTTGGCCAAAGCCTCTTCTGTGTTGGGAACACTGACAAAAGTATTCCTACTTGCTATGTGTTGAGCACTGATTGTTCTGTATACCCCAAAATGACATTTGTCTTGCTCACCACACTGACACTTGATTTGTGCTGACCAGCTCATCCACCATGTTCCTGAGTTTCTGCTGAGCCAGCTGCTGCTGGCCTCTGGGAAGCTGCTTATTTCTGCAGATATTGAAGTTCATCCAGTTGTTCTGAGAATTTTCCAGTTTATCAAAACCATTCTCAATTCCAATCCTCTCTCTCAGAGTATCCCCTCTCCATTTCACATCATCTGCAAATTTAACAAGCATTTACTGTGTATTCCATCATCCACAGTGTACACAAAAATGCTGGGAAAATTAGATACAGATTCAGGATAAATCTCCATATAGAATTGCTTTTTACTTCTTCTACTTGGAAAGGGAGTCTTTATAAGTACTCTTTGAATACAGTTGTACGGAGTTATTGATGTTTTTATTTTGCACCCATGCTAGCCTGTTGATCCAGATAATTTTCTTTTCTTTTTGTTTTGCTTACTTAAAACAGTAGTATGAAAGACAATGCCAAAAACCTAAGTAAAGTAAAAATATGCAACAGCAGCTGCTTCTCCTGCACTTATGCTCTTGAACCGTCATACTGTCTGTTATTCAGCTACTTATTAACTCCTTGTTTGTCATGTGGAGGCTTAGAGCAAGCTTACTTCTTTTCCTAGCTTTTTTTTTTTTTTGGAAGTGGAAGGTAAAGTTTGATGAGCTTTTCTAGTAATTTCCTTTCTCACTTCCTTACTTCTTTTAAGCAAAGACCTCAAACTTACAGTGTTCTCACAGCTGGTAACTCAGCAGTCCACAGCTATCCTCAAAAGTAAGTGCTAACCTGTTTGAGACTATTTCAAGCAGTTTTTCACATATGGTAAGCAGATATTCATCAGGTTTAGCCAAATTAGCAACACTTTGAGTACTACCTAATGTGGTCTTTCAGGCTATTAGGTTTTCTAACATTTATTTGGCTTTCTCTTGCTGATGTTGCCTGTCATCTTTCCAGTGCTGCATGAGGAAAAAGGAATTATTGGACATAAAATCACAGAAAGGGATCAGCCTTAGGGCTAATGTAAGTGAACTGGCAGGAAAAGTTGCACTCACAAGCAGCAAAATTCATGGGGAGACCTAGGGAAAAAACGTCAGAGACTGTGTTGCCAAGGAATGTGGGCAGAGGCTGAGCTTCACAGGAACCCACAGGTGCCTCCAGGTTTTGGAGGCACCTATTTGTATAATGCTGTGGATAAGGATTGTGGAACCCTTAAGGCTGGAAAAGAACTTTAGGACCATCAAGTCAAACCATTAACCTAGCACCACTCTTCTCACCCCTAAAACCATTTCTCCAAGTGCCATATCCCCACAACTTTTGAGCACTTTCAGGGATGGTGATTTAACCACTTCTCCAGGTATCCTATTCCAATGCCTGAACACCCTTTCAGTGAAGAAATTTGTCCTAATAACCAAGCAAAGCCTTCCCTGGTACAAAGGCCATTTCCTCTCATCCTTTCACTTGTTACCTGGAAGAAGAGCTTGACCTTTACCTTGGTACAACTTCCTTTCAGGCAGTTGTAGACAGCAATAGGCTGACCTTTTGAGTCTCCTGTTCTTCAGGCAGAACAACCCCAGTTCCCTGTGCTCCACGTCCTCCACAAGGTTCCATTGCCCTCTCTGGACACACACCAGCACCTCAGTGTGTTACTTGTAGAGGGGGGACTGGAACTGAACACAGGATTTGAGGTGCAGCCTCGCAGCAGGACTGCCCTGGTCCTGCTGGCCAGGCTGCTCCTGCTACAGGCCAAGATGCCATTGCCCTCCTTGGTCACCTGGGTACATGTTGGCTCATGTCCAGCTGTCAGCCAGAGAAGGTAGGAGAAAGCAGCATGTTTTTGTAGGCCATACCTGTGTAGAATAGTTTTGTTGTGTGTTGAAGGATTTTGTCATCTAAACTTTTCCGTTTTTAAAGTACATTTTATCTTTCCTCTTTCTTTTAAGTGTGTGCTGCGACAATCCATTTCACCGTAGAAAGAGGCTGTCAGGCAAGGAGTCTGGCTCATCTCTTACTGTGGAAAAGGCTTACAGAACAAATCTTAAACTTTACACCTCTGAACACTTATATCATAAGAAGTTTTATAAGCCTTCAGAGAAAATAAAACAGGGATGATGGTACTCTGCCAGGAAACAAACTTGTCCTATAATAGAAAGAAATCAATTCCCAGCTGAAAATAAGAGAGCAAGGAAGATTAAAAGATTTTCAGGTAACTTTTCTTCCAGCATCCTTCTGCTTCCAGAAAAGCCTGAATTTTTCTGCCCTAACAACAGATATCCACAGTCACCTGTGACTGTGGAAATACTGAAGTTGAAAACACTTAAAGGGAAAGAGGAGGGAACTGACAGATTCCATGAGAGTCATCAAAAGAGATGGGTTAGATCTGTCAGAGGTTATGGTTGTAGAACTTGTCGAAGAGGAATGCCAGTTCATACCTTCACACTTGGCTGCTGTAGTTAAAAATGGACAGTTTAGCAAGCTCTTGCATTTCCAGGAGAATTTTGTAGCAAACTATGAACTATTACCAAATGATTTAATGGCAAAATATTAGAGCAGCATGAAAGCAAACTGGCTAAAGTAAGAAAAAGAACCTCCAAGTGGATGGAAAGGTAAATTTTGTGTTATCTTTCTGGATGGGTTGGTTGTGTGTTCCAGGAAAATGAAAGAGGTTTAAGCAATATCACCTCTCCCTTCTTTTAAAAGACCCTATCTCTTGTGTTTGCTTACTTGACCACTTGTAAGATACATCTACTACATGTTACAAAACTCAGAGCCCAAGTCTGTTATGCCACTGTTTGCCATTCCACTGTCACATGGAAATGTTGTGTTAAATATACAGGAAGCAGGATCTTGCAAGCTAGTGCTCTGTAGGACAAAGTCACTGTTGGTCAGGATCTCTGTAGGAACTGTATATTCAGAGTCTTGTCCAGCAGCACGTTTGAAATATTGTGTAAAAGAAGCTGCCTTCTCTGTGTGTGCTGCAGACTCTGTACAGACAGGCAGGCCCCTTGTGCTGGGTGGGATGGGGAGTGAATTTGATCACTGAAGGACATATATTTTACAGAAGATGCTTGTCTTTCTTAACTTGCTGCCCTGAAGGAAGTGTTAACAATCTCACCAGCACCCAAAGCCAAACACAGGAGTGAGAGTTAGATACTGGATTTGTAGAAACTAAGGATGGAACTTAACAAAAACTTTTGGGGCTTGGTAAATGAAGAAATGACTAGGCCAGTGTGACCTGGACAAAAACTGACTTTTCATGTAGATAAGAGAAATATTTAAAAGAATTTGGTACTTTTTCCCTCTCGCTATAGTACTTCTAACCAGGTTTTCATCCTTTGTGAGAAGCCAGCTTATTTATAAAGGGCAATTTACAGAGAATTTAGCAGTGGTGTTTGCTGGACTGTGGCTGCTAACAGGGAAGATAGAGATTTGGCTTGAAACAGCCCTCCCAATAGAAGCTCAGGTACACCAGAAACTGGAAATGATCAAGCAAATAAGCAGAGATTGTTAGTCTTTTATACCTCCAACATACCTCCATTGGATTTTAGAAAGTATCACCTGCCACACAGTTAATGAACTTGCCACGAAAGTTGGCTACTTCCCATCTCAGTCAATATCAAGCAACCTTCTTCATCTCTGAGCTGGGAGGCCAGAGTAAAAGGAAGAGGGGATAGGTGAGAACAGAAGAGGAAAAGTGCAGTATTATATCAGGATAACAACTTGATCTTGGAATTCTTGAAGCATTTTTTCCCAGTAAGCTTTTTCCTCAGAAACAATTTGAATCAGTACAACTTTTGTGAGATAGAGCAACTCTGGTACAAAGCTTAATAGAAAGCTGTGCTAATTAGCAGTGATTTTAATCTTTGCCCTTTGATTAAATGATTGAACTTTCTACCAGCCTTGGTTTTAAAGAAGAATATTCACAAAGTAAAAAAATGCCATCGTATACTATGTACCTAAAAGGCTTGTTGTGAAAAATTAAATCTTAGGCACAGAGCACTTTGAAGTGAGGCCAGCAGCTCTTGAGAAAAAGTTCCCATGGCAGAGGAGCCCAGCACAGGTTGCCTAAGAGACCCCCTTCTTTCTCTAGCCCAAATTTATTATTCAGGCTTGGCAATGTATGCCTATGAGACAATAAGTGTAGTATTTATACTGTTGTATTCCTTAGCTGGGGGTTCTTGGGTTATCTTTATATTATTTATGTCTTTCTGAGCTAACAGTTACTTTTAAGGAATGCAGTGTGTTCCAAGGTGAGCTTCTTGTCTTGTCCCTTGTTCACACTTTAAAATCAAACATATCTAACAAACTTCATGGGCTTCATAATTTTTAAAAAATTAATCACTTGTGGTCTCAAAGAGGATGGCAAATTTCTTCCTCATTTTGCTCCTTCTCCCATTGTACACAAGTGAGCAAACAAGAACACAGAATACAAGTGTTGAGAGATGCCTGTACAGAAAGTTGATTTCCAGCCTTCTCAGTGATTTAAACTGACATAATTTCATTCTATAAGCCTCAAGATGTTAACGGAGAAAGGAGAAATCACAAGGAATTGCACACCTCTGCAAACCATCTGCATGTGCACAGGCCACAAGACTGGAAGAAATAGCACTGGGGGGAAAAGGTGAATTGGAAATACTCATGTTAATTGATTTAGGAGCAGCACATGCGTTCAGGCACTGCTTTCACTTATTCATTTAAATTAGGGTCACAATTGTGTGTCTATGTGTGTATCTTGTTTCCTTCAACTTTTCTTGACTGGCCAGCAAATTGAACTGCATGGCTACAAAAGCTGTGTGATTTTGTCTTTAGTGCATTCTCCATTCTGTTTCTGGCCTTACTGGTGAGACAAACCCTTGCATGTGTCCCAGTGTTCCTACTGTGACTTTTTGCTTTTTAACTAACTCCATAGCAGCAAGCCATCAGTCTTTCTTCCTTCAGTGTCCCCCAGGTTACAAGACAGTGGCATCACATGCAATACTTCGATTTTTCACTTGCTGAATTCTCTCTCTACGGTCAAGAGAGAAGGGCAGACAGCATTTAGGAAAGATAGATGAATTCTTTCCCTGATTTTCTCTAATTTTGAGTAACACAAACTGACATCACACATCTGATTATTGCTTAAGCACTTTGTTAAAAACATTATTTAAGAAAAAACAAAACCCAAAGATGCACACACGATCTCCCGTTCCCCAAACAAAACCTCCAAAAGCCCAGCCTTCTAACTTTGGAGCCCTAATGTTGCAATCCTTAAAATGTTTAGGAAAAAAAATTCAGTTTGTAACCTACTGGTGAATTCTTTTTCCACCTTTCACTTTGATGGTTACGTATGACTTACACCTCTTATCTGACTTAACAAGCAGGTTTCTATTGTTTTCCTTTTGACTTTTTCACTATGCTAAATTATAATACTTGAAATCCTTTATTTGGGACGAAATCTGTTTGTTTTTATTTTTGGGGACTTAGGGTGTTGATTTGCTTGTGGAACACAAATATTGTAGCTGAAAATTACACTCTGATTCTGTACTGTGTGATGAGATGGTAGTCATGATAGAAATTCTATATTGGTATTCCCAGTGATAACTGTGGGGGGGAAAAAGTCATGCTTCCATATTTTTGGGTGAAATAATTGCACATTAGTATCCAACATTTATAGGCAAGAGAAGGGAAGAGGAGGACAGAGAAATCACAAAATCCTTGAGGAAGGGGAACAACTTGGGTAAGTGAACTGTGCTGAGAATGACATTGCTATAGTAGAAATCCAATTGATTATCTCTAGGTGTTGAAAAAACCCAAATGTGGCAGAATAAGCAAACCTTCTGTCACAGCACAAAAGGTATGATTTTCCTGGAGCCAAACTGAAACAGGGCTCTGTAATCTGGACTGTTAAGCATTTTTTGATAGTCTTCTTTCCTCTCTATTTAGAGCATGAGCTCTTCTGGTCTCTCTGCTTATAATACATTAAAAAAAAAGGTAGTATTTATTTGTCAATATTAGCTCACTTCCTTGGTGATGCTACAGAGGAATGCAGTATTTAAAGCCAGATGTGGGCAGTCCCTGACCTTATGTTTGACATTGGAGATCTAGTGCTCACCCTCTTCTTTATTGTTGACAACAGTTTCTGTAGGAGCAACCCACAGCAGAGAAATCTGAGACAGCAGCTGCTTACAAAATAAGCATAATATTGTCTGGATAGACTGTGCTGGGTTTCTGAAGTGTCAGACCTATTGTCCTTCTGTCTCCTCTTTGCTAGAGCCACATCAGGCTTCTGCCAGGTTTACTGGAGGGCTGCTGCTGAGCAGAGGGGGGCATTTGCCTCAGGCTTCCCCTTTTTCCTGCCTCTCCCTCCAGTGACATCTCAGTTCTGGTGGAAGGAGCATACATAAGGAGAGGTGTCTTCCACTGTGGGTGTAGAAGGGAAGCACAGAGGAGATGTCAAGATCTGAGGGCAGAGCTATACCTGACTGCCCCTGGCCAGCCCCCTCGGAGCCTCTTCCCGTCATGCTCATGGCACAGGACCCCATCTCACTTCATCCTGGACCTGTCACTCCCTGTCCATTTCCCTGTCTCACCCTTTTGTGTGTTTTCTGCTTTTTGCTTTCCTTACTCCAAACCTAGACCCCTCTGTTCCTGACAGCTTCTTAGGCCCGTGTTCTCCATCGACCCAGAGACAATCCTGTGGATTTGCTCTGAGGATTTCACCCTAGTTATCCTCTCTTTTTAGCAATGAGCCTGGGAGTACCTGTGTGATATTGACAATCTGTTGAAATGAAAATGAAAGGTAATGATGAACATGGCACAGCTGACAGCGTAAGAGCTTTGTCTAGGTTGAGTAACACACTGCTCAGTGGCATTACACCAGAAAGGATTGTCCAAAAGCAAGGGGCTTGCATGAGTCTGAGTCATTGTATTTACTGGCTGTGACCCATGCAGAAAACCATGCATAATCTTTTTATTTATTTATTTATTTAAAATCAGTAAGAAGCCTTTAATATATTTAAAAATGGGAAGATCTTTGAACGGCTGCAGCCTGCCATAGAGGTTTTTTTTTTTGTTTGAAACCCACCATAGAGGTTTTTTCTTTTTATGCTAACAGTTAGCCTAATCAACAGCTCATTCAGAGGTTTATATCAGAACTGAATTTTACTTAAAATTTCATCTTAAAAATTATTCAAGAACTTATAGCAACCCTTCCTCCAAAAAACCCACCAAATTAGATTGTACAACTTTTTACTCTTAGTCCACATTTTACTCTTTTTTTTATGCATTATCATAGGGTCTGAAGGCTTAGGGCAAAGGGATGAAATACAGAGACTCAGGAAAAGTGTACAGGTTCTCATGCAGAAAGCCAGTACTGCTCTGGGAAGGAACAAATAATATTTCAAATACTATTTACCCTTGTAGCAACAACAAGGTAGATGGGATAGAGCAGAAAAAAATGAATAGAGTTCTGAAAGTTTTTTAAATGTCAGGTCTTGAAGGAAAGCCAAAGGATTAGACCTTGTGGATGGACTATTCTGGGCAAAAATCTTTCTTTTGTACTAATCACTGTGGGAGACATGGTTAAACTCGGAGCAGGACCAAGGCTTTATTTTGCCATTCCCAGCTGGCCAGCAGCTAAGAGCTGAATGTCATCACAGTGACAGTCTTCACGCAGACTGCAGCCTGCACTGTTAAACTTCAGGCTGTGTCTTTTGCTGAGGTGTTGGTTTTGCTTCCTATTGTGGAGGCAACAAAGCCTGATTAGCTTTCTACTGCTGCCTGTGCTCTCTGGACAGCCCCAGTGCTTCCATGCCACTGGTCTGTGCCCCTCATATTCTGTATCACAACTTCCAAATCTCCTTACCACTGCTCCAAGCTCCGATCTGACTTGCCACTCTCAATATTTGACCTTGTGTTTGTTTAATTCTAGAACTCTAACCTATAGGCTTGGAAGCTGTCCTGGCAGCCTAACAGTTTTCTTGTTCTTGCCCACTCCATTGTCTGAACCTGAAGAATTACCAAGCCACTATTTCTCTAAGCTGCTGGTTCTCTTTTTACCCATCTCTTTTTCTGGTAAATGTAACTCTAACAAGACTGGATGACTCAAGAGGTCTTTTATATCTTTGCAATTGTTGTTTCCAGTGTATTTAGTGTGTGTGCTATACAATATTTACAGATTGCTTTAAAAGGCATTTTTGGATGATTCTGCAGTTAAGATACTGAGTGTGAAAGAGACTCAGGCTCGTTAGCTTTCATAAGGCAAGCAGAAAAATGACTAACAGTGACCCAGTAATCTACGGGTCTGTACTTGTCTACAGAGAGAGAATTCATGATGTGTTACTGTGGGATAGTCAAACTGGCATGAATTTAAGATGGATCAGGGCATAGTGTGGAATATTTATAGCTCATGCACATGCAAATTTTATCTAGGCTATTCAGAAATTGATTTTTGTGCAAGCTTTTATAAATATTTCAGAGATAAAGGGGAAGAATATGAAATTTAGTCTTCTGCCAAAGTGGTGAAAGGGAATCATGATAAACATCCCAGAATTATCTAAAGGAGTTCTTGAGAGATTTGTCAGCTGTTGGTATAAAAATCCAATGCCCCATAAGACTGTTCAGTTTTGAAGAGCAGTCTATTTCCAGAGAAGTCTGGGCACATGTGCTATCCTAATGTCAACTTCCTAGATTTGCATGAAAAGCAACAATTGAAATTTGAGTCATTTTCATGTATGACTACTGACAGCCTAAGACTGAATTTTTTCTCTTACTGTGGATCAGTCCTTCCTATGTGTAGGGAAACCACCTTTGAAGGTTGGGCAGAGGAAAAGGTTTTTTTTATACAAGACTGATTTTTTTTTTAAATAACATTAGTTAATAGGTGTTAAAATATTTGGTTGGACTTTTGAAATCTGATGATGGAGAGAAAATAAGAGTATAGATATGTAGGCAGAGAATTGTGATATCTAATAATGTGTAGTTGCTTCACTCATACAGTGAACAAGAGGCCTCCTTTTAGGAAAAGAATCTTTTAATGAAGGAGAGAGTGACAGAATCCTGAATGATTTAGCTCCTCACAGAGTGTTAATTCTTCTCTCCTTTGCATCACTGAGCATTCAAACCTGGAGTCACTTAGCTATAATTCACTGAACCTCAGTTTCTCCCTGCCCTATTAGAGCAACATTTGACCCCTCTGGGCATGTGTAATAATCTTCATTATTTGTAACAACTATTTGCTTACATCTACCTTTGTAAATGATCTTGAAAAGATATTTGTGCAACTTTTCTCCTGTTTTGTTCTAGTCTGAGCTGAAGAAATAATTAAAAACAGCGCAAAGGATGAGTCCGAATGCAGAAAACAAAAAAAGGTGAGTGATAGGACAGTTCTGAGTTGAGCAGAAAAGAAATATGGTACAAATTATGGCAATAAGGTTCTAAAAGACCAGAAGGACAATCAATCAAAAATTGCCTCAGCTGTTGAGATTTTTCCTGTCTATGTGATCAAAATGTGCTGATATCTAATGAAATCAGGTGTTTAATATTTCTTATACTTTTACTCCTGGCCTTATCTGAAACCAGTAGGTGTCAGTGGAAGACTTTCTAAAGTCTTAGAGATGTCTCAGGGGATGAAATCTTTCAGCTGGCAGAAACAATAACTGGATTTCATGCTTATGAGGAGGAGGTTAAACCCTGAACCACGTGTTTTCAAGTGCCTTCCTAAGCTTCTTTTCAGCCTTCACTGTACCAGTCCTGAATGCTGTAGTTATCCACACAATAGCCCAGTCCCTCTTGGAGGTTTGCTCAGTGCTTTGATTCAGCAACAGCACTGAGTTTTACAGTCTATTTATGTGTTGCTCAAGAAAGTCATGTTTCTTGATAAGCAAGTCTTTGATCTGGAAGGAATCTGTATTAGGATCTTCAAGTAGGATAAAAAACGTAAATCTGGAAAGTTTTGGAAGAGTAAAAAAAAAAAAAAGCTGACTGCTGATGAACTAGAAAATGCTGTGAAATGTCACCAGGATAAAATATAACTAGTCTGACCGTAGCACACCTGCACGTTATGACTTTAGTGAAAACCTGTACTGAAAGCCATTTTCTTCCAGAGCATGAGTACATGCTGGATAATAAATTATAAGATGGTAAATAAGGAAATAGCTGTACTTGTAAAGTTCCTCTTTGAGAGAAAAGAAAGATCCAAATCTTCCTTCTGTGAAGTGTCAGGAACAGTGCTTGAACAGCCAAACCATCTGTGGTGGCTTTTTTTTTTTTTTTCTTTTCAGCAGATAAACTGCCCCAAATTTCTCACTAGTGTAACTGTCTTCCTATCAATGAACATGCTAAATGCAGCTGCTCTGATTATGCTTGTTTCTACAGCATGGTACAGATTCTGAATTCCATTGCTTTGCAGTCAACCA
Organism: Tychaedon coryphoeus; assembly: GCA_013398595.1. Taxonomy (NCBI): domain Eukaryota; kingdom Metazoa; phylum Chordata; class Aves; order Passeriformes; family Muscicapidae; genus Tychaedon; species Tychaedon coryphoeus. The sequence continues at coordinate 2,194,871 of WBND01000054.1, read as the reverse complement.
CTTAAAAAAGCGTAAAATCAGTCATTGACTCTGGATCTCCCACAGGACTAATGAATAAAACAAACAGAACTCTTCAGGCCAAGGCATAACTGAGAAATAGTTTTGCATAAAATGAGCAAAAATATATTTAAACAATGGGAAAAGGTTTCTCCCTTTCTCCTCCTTGCCAGGTACTAATTTCAGTAGTAACCCAGTTAACCTCAAACTTCCCCTCCCTGTCTTCCTCAATTACACATTGAGGAATTAAAACTAGCCAACTCAGAAAGATGTTGCTGTTCTTCTTTTTGTCTTACTGCTGTATTTAGAAGCCTAAGCCAAGAAATTTGGGCCACATGTGCAAACATGTGGTGGCACTATAGGGAACAAAGCTTTACAAACATTGTTCAAAGATTGTTTGATGGGGTTTTTTGTTTGTTTTGGTTTTTGTTTTTTAATGTGGGATGGTAAGCAATTTAAAAAAATGTTCAATCAACATTAACCTGAAATGAGAACTTCACAATTTTCTCAAATGAGAAGAGAGGCTTCTGAGTATATTTTAAAATTGAATTAAGTTTTCTTAATATTTTCTAAAACAGAAGGCATTATTTTCTTCTCTCTAGATAACATTTCTTTGAGGCCCTTCCAGGACCAGTCCCTTATTCTGATCCACAGAGTTGAGACTATGCTCTTCTATCATTTACAGTGCTTCACATGCAAACCAGGATGTTTGAGAAGCTGGTGGCTGTTGGGCCCCAGGGCAGGGAGCAGCAGGAAGCATGGCCAGGCCCCTTCCTCACATGAGGCAGAGCATCCCTCAAATTTGGCTCAAGCTGTCTTCCTCCAGCCTGCCTCACTTTTCATCAAAGCTGTTGGCTCCCACTGGACCTACTGACTGGGTGCTGATGCTGCACCACAGACCAGAGGGATGAAGAGAAGGGCTGGCTGCCACTTACGAGCTGCTAGGAGAGTAGGAAATTTAGGTGTTCTGTGACCTTTAATGCTGAAACATCATTACTCAATATAGCAATTTATAATACAGTATAGTCCTGCATCTGACACCCTGGCACAAAGCTGTTACAGGTCAAATATGGCCATTGAATTACTGCAGACTCTGAAAGCCCCTCCCAGCTCCAGGGCACCCCCTCAGTCAACAGGATTTTCCTGACCTGCTCATTGCAGAAGTGAGACAAGCCAGAGAGCAAAGTTGTAAGCTCTTATACAGCAGAGAAAGGCCAATTCTTCCTTTCTGTGTTCTCACTCTCTTCACCTGTGCCTTGCCTTCCTCCTCCCTTCCCTTCTGCAATTGCAAAGCCTTGGAGGTGTAACTCTGCACCCATCTTTCCTGGCTATTCCATTCTCCATAGCTTCCCTTGCATAAGGACACAGGTGTGGGAGACACAAAACAAGGTGATCCTCAGCTGCCCTGCCAGCAGGGAAGAAAGCAGTTTATTTGTATTAATACAGAGCACTGGAGTGAGTGAAGGGCACTATTTGTGTATGCAGTTCTTCTCATTCCCTAGATGAGGAGCTGGCCTGGAATGCAGCCTTGACTGCAGCAGCATGGACACTGACAGGCTGCTGACAAGCTGTGAAAAGCCAAAAAGTTCTTTGCCTCAAATAAGACCCTGTCTGGACAGAAGCATGAGCTGGCCATGTAGGATCATGTAACATAACATTATTGACTTGTAGTGAGGTGGATGGGTGAAGTGACAGTGAAGTTGACCTGTGAAATTCTGAAGTGCATTCTTTTTCTGGACTCTTCTAAGGATTACAACATGTTTATTCTGCTCCTTGTGTGCTATTATCTGTTCTTTGTGTTGGGACTCAGTAATTTTCTTCCTTGGATCTGTTCCCATTGTGTCCAGAGCCCAACTTTTTTTGCATGAAGTGCTAAAGGATCTTGGTTGGGATGACTGTGAAAGGTGAGTGGCACAGGGCATGTTCCAGTGTTCCTTTCCTGGTGGAAATAAAGTGTGGGTACAGTGGATGTGTACCCAACTGAACTGGGGACAATGTTGTGGGTGCTTGGCATGGTTAATTCAGGCTTTTATGTGGGTATACATATTAAAAATCATATGGACACAGCCTTAGATGACAATTAGCTTTGCACTGCAAACTCTGTTCTTTAAATTGTGCATGTCCTTTTTTACTTCTGGAACTTGAAGCAGACATGAGACAAAGAGAATAGCAAAAAAACTGCTCTCTGTTTCAGAGCAGCTTGAATCTATGAGGTGTAAAGTTCTTGATAAATGGGAAGAAATGAACACACTAGCACTGTGAAGAAATAGTGCTTTATGCTGTGATGGTGCATATAATGGCAAACACTCTTAGAAAAATACAAGCAAAAAAAAAATCATGAATTCTAAACATGTCCTAGTAAGATTTCTGGAGAAGTACTGGTGTCCATGTAGGTACTACCACATGGATTTTAGCACTGAGATATTGGCCCTCAGTGAGCTTTATTTTATCCTCACACACAGTACGTGCCTAGTTTGAGTGCTTCTAGCTCACCACATAATCTTAGCCTCTGCCCCTGAATGGGAGGCTTGTAGGCTGACCCTCACTGTGTCAGATGATGATCTACAGCCATAGGGGTTATTTCTGTATTCATGCTACAAGTTTGGGGATTTGCAAGTAAATATACATTAAACAGCAGCATCATTATTTTTAACTTGTTTGTTTCTTAGCCTGGAGAAACAGAAAGGTTCAGGGTGGAATTTTTAAGTATTCCAAGTTGGCATAATCTATCCTTGAAATGAGTGCTGAAATGCCTAGTGACTTTAAGGAGGAAGAGATAGGACTGTCTCCTGATTCCCCTTTAAATCTCATTTCTGGATACTGAAATAGCCAAACATTTCTGAAGATTATTCACTAGTATATAGGAATGACCATAGCTGCGAACACATTTCAGATGCAGACAGGAAAGTCAAGTTTAAGTCTAGATTGAATCAGAAGTCTCTAATGGATTCTTGATATCAAGTAATTGATTTTTACCAAAATGACAAATGTTAACATGAATACTTGTTTGCAGAATAAAGTTGTTACTTTTTTTTTGTAATTCACTAGGCTCCATCATTATTAGTTCAGATCTCATGGTCATTTGGTGCTGTACAATGCAAGCAGTGAGAGATAGGCTTGTATTGAGTACTGTGTAACCCAAGTTACAGAATTTACAGAAATTTGTTCATGTGCTAAAATTTGCACACTGAAAGTGGCCTGTGTGAGGATCACTTAAACTATAAAAGACAGATGCTTGCAAATTTCTGCAGGATTAGTGCATTCAGCATTTACAAACAGTACTCCTTCTGTACTGGCTGTTGTGCAGTTAGAAATAGCACAAAATTTCAATGAAGGCACTTGAACATGTCCCTGTGACTGGTTACACTGATGAGAGTTCCAGCTGTGTGAAGTGAGGAAGGAATTTCATGCAGCAGAACATACAGTCAGCATGAGTAGGGGATAATGTGTCACTCCTAATGGTGGGCAAACAGCAGTTGTTCATGTAAGGCTTATGTCTGACTAGCATCTAAAAGGTCAAACATAGCTCCAAATTTTCTGTCCTCTGAAGCAGTTATACCTGTTGACAGGAGGTGAAATCAATTAATTAAGTATACTATGAATAAAACAGGTGACCAAAAGTCACAGAGAAGCTGAAAAAAACTGTGAAAAATACAAAACATGAAAATTGGGGGTGCAAACACAGCCAGTGTTCTTGTTATATGTTTGATTATCTTTAAATTCAACTACATATTTCAAATAATTGTTTTTCCTGCCTAATTTTTCAACCAACTCTGTGCACTGCTACCGAAGAGTACAAGAAAGAAGTCTATCACTTGTTTGTAAAGCAATTAGCAGGCCGCCAACATCAGAGAGCTTTGGGGACTGAACAAAACTCTTGGTTTGTTGAGAAGATTTACTTAGTATCAAGATATTAAAACAATGAACAGCAGCATTAGGTCATGAACTCTTCCTTTCTTTTTCCTTCTATTTTTTTTTTCCCCCCCTTAGGAAACAGGAAAACTTAGGATCCATGCGCCTTATGTAAGGTTCCTGTGTAAGCTCTCAAAGATGTACTTCCCCATGGCATGATAACAAATGAAATATGAAATATGGTCCTCTGAAAAAAAAATCCACTTTGAGAAGTTCTTACTTTTGCTTTTTTTTAAAAAAATATGAATATTCAGAAGGCCTTTAAATATAAATTGCTGGTTGATAGAGTGGGTTTTTTGAGGGGCTGAGCTTGTCTGAATTGTAATGAAAGAGGAAAGTCAGCAGATGGCAATGTTGTATAGTTGTCCCAATAGGAGACAGCCGCATCAGCAAGGGAGGGAAACCTCTTATACTCCTTAAGTAGCCATAGGGGAAAATGAGATGGCCCCTGCAGGCCTTTGGAGACTTGGCCCTTCAAGCATACTTTGGCAGAATCCTTGTGTGAATCCTCAGTCTGAGTTTATAATACCATTTGTAACAGCACTTCAGCATTTAAAACCCCTCATCGAAGGGGAAAACCCACTGTAATTTAAGAGAATTCAAATTAAAATAGTACATTACCGTATTCTTTTAAAAACATTCCATAGTACTACCTAAGTACAACATGTTCTTTGCCACAGAGGTTTTATTTTTAAAAGATAAGCGTGTCTGATGCGTTTTCTTTTGCTGGAATGTTAACAGATCCGTTTAATGATCTGCTATTGCCTTTTCATGCTCAAACTGTAAAAGTCTACTCATCAAACACATTTCTCCAATGCCAAATAAAAGTTATCTCCTTAGAACCCAGTGTGGTTCAGGCATACAGCAAACTAGTTTATACAGGAGTTACCTTTGTTGGCTCTAATCCCAAGTGACTGGAAATCTCTTTGGCTCCAGCAAGTTCCAGATTAGGCTACTGTGCTTTGCCCTCCAGAAAGTGGAAAGGTATGGATATAATGGGATAGAATTCCTTATTTTTATTTTTTTTTTAATTTTTTTTTTTTTTTTGTGTGGGTTGGTTCGTTTAGTTTTTTGTTTTGTTTTGTTTTCCCCCCTAAACTACTGTGGAGAGCTATTTGAGTACTTTGATCAAATTATGTAAATTAAAGCTGCAAAATGTCTTCCCTCCAACTGTACTGAAGGTGCTGGAAGGAGGTAAAAGCCTGTGGTAGATAACTCTGACATATAAAATTCATGGAACAGCTCAGCAAGAGGAACTTGGAAAGACTTCTGTAAAATATAGGAACGAACAGATGTCTTGAGAGAAGTGAGTAATAGTTTGAATAAAACAATTTTAGGTTCTGCTGCACACTCTGAAGTCTGAAGCTCTGTGTTAGTAGCCAAGAAAGCAGGCATCACTTCAGATACAGTTGAAACATGAAGTACAAAGCTCATTGCATTCAGAGCTTTGTCTAGCAGCTCAATCTAAAAGCCAGAAATGGTCATGGATGCTGAACAACAAAATCAAATCATTGGTAGTATAGTACTTGCTGTAGCAAAAAATGATGCTGTGGTGTTTCCTTGTTTACATTGTGAGACTGGTTTTACTCTCTGTTCAGTTTCCCTCAAGGTAAAAAGAAGAGAGGCAAGAAGAGAGGCCCTGTCTCAGGCTCAAAGATGTATGTAACTTGAGATGTAGTGCTAAATTAAAACTCCTGTCACAGAGACTTTCTTACTGTAATTTATGTCAAGGTTAATGGAGTAAAAAGCATTGGAGTATTTTAAATGCTGATCAGACATGTTGCCAATTAGTATTGCTGCAGATTTTTTGGTATATACTGGAAAGTATTTCAGTGTTTCTCACTATTTGTGTCTTTTTTACAGGAAGTTGAAGGAAATAGCAGAGAAATTTTAAATACACTGAAAATCACTCAGGAAAATCAAAGGCAAGTATGAAATGTTCAAATATCTATGTCAGTGTGGTGGCACAGAAAGTGTTAGAGTGATGGAAATGCCAGTCAAAACAGCTTTGTGTCAAAGTAAGACAAATTAGTTACTGATAGCAGATGCATTCAAGTGTTCATTGCAGAACATACACAGTAGCAGCTGGGAGTCATAATCAGATATTATAGATTTGACTTCAATGTGGCTCAGAGTATGAAATAATAAAAATTATGCACAGCGTTTAATTAAAAATTCTGATTGCTTCAGTTTTTTATTTACAGAATCAGAATATTCAAAGTTGGAAGGAACCCACAAGGATCACCAAAGTTCAACTCTTGGCCCTGCACAGGACAGCCCCAAGAGTGATGCTGTGTGCTCAAGAACATTGTTCAAACACTTCTTCGACTCTGTCAGGCTTGGTGGTATGATCCTGCAGGTACAGAACAGACACATTATGGTGCTTAAAGACTTAGAGGTTTTCTGGAAGCATCCTGCTGATGGTTTTTTACACCTAAAATGAAGGAGTTCAATACCTTTTCTGTTCTGACCTTGCTCACTAGTGCCAGTTTTGGTAACTTTTGTGCAGTGCAATTTTCTTCATATTGGTAACTACCTTGAGATTCTTAAACTTCTTTGGCATAAACATTTCTTTATTTGAAAGGGGTGTATTATGGGGTCATCTCAAGCATTTGAAGTAACATATTTAAAGAAGTCAAATCATGCATGTTTGATTATTGATGCTGCCTGTCAGAAGTAAGCATTGAATATATTTTTTTCTGTGGGCTTTCAGTATTTTGTTTTAGCACAAGACTGTTTATTCCTGCCATGTTTTTAGTCTTCCAAAGCTCTATATGTTCCAAAGCTTTGGATGAGGAGCCATTCAATCTAAAGCATGGTGGAAGAGAGGCCATCCCTACTTATTTATCCACTGTCAAGATCATGAAATGCACATACTTATACAGGTGCTTGTTTCAGCATATTTAACATACCCTCAGATTGGTGGTTGCAAGTTTGTAGTGCTGCTTAGAGGTTTGTTTCTCTTACCTGAAGTACAATTTTACAGAAACTGAGCCAATGTCAGCCAGAGCTAAGGCTTTGTATGAGTTAAAAGGTATCTCTATGAAATATTTGAAATGTCTAGTTTGCTGTCCAAGAGTGTTTTTGTACCTAGTTTATCAGTATAAAAAAAATCTCTGCATCCAGGCAAATCAGGTAGTGGCAGGCTGCAATAAATTTAATTCCCTAGTTTGCTGCATGCCTAATTTGTTAGTTTACATCTGCATGAGTGATGCAAATGATTTGATCAATCAGTTGGAGGTGGACATAATAAGGTAGTAAAAGGCCTGAGGACACACAGAAAGGCTCACTGACCTGAGTGCATTTTGGGTCAGCCTTTTAGGGTTTCAAACATTAGGCAGACATTATGGAGTTGTCTCCTCTTACAACACAACACTAAGATAAAGGTTTCTCAGATTTAGATGGCAGGTGGTGTTTTATGCCATAGGGACCCCAAACTGTTGCTGCAGGTTCCTGTTGTGTCTGTCTATGACTTATACACTTCCATGCACAATTATGACATTGTTGATAAGAATCCAAAATTATAGTTACAGACTCCAAAGATCCATTAGTATAGAAAAGAATAACTCTATTTTCATCTTACTGCCAATATTTGGTGTCGAAGGGGATGTCATATTTGCTGACGTTTGTGGAAGTTTTTACTTTTAAATTTTATTAGGGAAGCAAGATAAGAATTTTTTTCAAAGAAGTTATGAATCTTAGCAAAAAAGAATCCTGAACTCAGATCCTATGAGATATCGATTTTTTAATTAAATTATTTTTTCATACCTTTTTATTTTAAGAGATAAAATCAATAATTCTATTAGTCTACGAAATCTTAAAATTAAGGCTAAGTTTCTGTTAATTTTCTGGCTCTTGATTGAGAATTGTGTTAGGTTTCATAAGGTGGCATTTACAGTCATGGTACACTTGTGTTGTTGGAGGGTGGCAATGCAAATAGCTCAATTCAGGAGCTGCTGCCTAATAATCTAAGACCACTAACACACAATAATTTTCTGAACATATAAAGTAACCACTTTATGGTATGAAGTTATTGTATATCATGTTGTTACAATTTCCTGGATGAATGCATTCATTAGGCTTAATGAAGGGGAGGAGAGGAATTATTGAAGAAGAAAAACAGTAAAGCAAAGCATGAGATCCAAATGAGCAGTCTCCCCACAAACAGCAGGGAGAGCACTTACTAGACAATGATTTCATTTCACTTCCTACTTAAATTTGCAAGGATTTCTTTGGCAGAACGGAGTACTAGTAGGTCTAGAAAGTTAAAGATGATCACGAAATTATGTGCAAAATTAATAAGTGATTTGGTTATTGGTAGTTACATTCTTCAGGAGCTGAACAGTGTAGCTGAGATGTTAGAGGTTATATAAAGGAGCTGTATGAATGCCAGAGTTCTTTGCCCTTTCCCTTCAAAAAGTATTGATGAATTATGTTCTACAAACATGAGCAACAGAAAAGATACAGACAAGGTTATAAGGCATGATCACATTTGCACTTGCTTATAAATTGCAGAACAGTGCGTGAAACTACTTGTTGGTATTTCTTTGATTTTGAATTGAGATTTGCATGATCTGCAGGTCAGGTATGGGACTTAGTGGATAAATGTCAATGCCATTTGACAGACAAAACTTAGACAAAAATAAAACTCAGTTCTTTCTGAGAGGATAATAGAATATATTTTGTTAAAAAATAGAATTTGAGAACCTTATAAATGTGAAATAATTGTTCAGCCAAAAGGCTATTAGAAATAAAGCATAAAAGGTAATCAGTAGTAGATATAGTGAAATACAAGGTTAATTAGTCTCATTTGTATGATGTTAATAATTGAATGTAATCAGCCCTGAGATACTTACAACACCACTCTCACTAAATGTTTTAAAAAATGTAACAGAAGGATTTTTACATTTGGCTTCAAGCAGAGCTTATGTATAAACCCTTTAAAGTAGCACACTGTCTTGGGATATTTGCATAATAAGTTGCTTTGTAAAATGAATGTCCAAAATTCTGCTCTCCCCCACAATGTTAGGAACCACATTTCTAGAGCTGACATTATTCTCTTTCTCCAGGACAGATCAAGAAGCCTGAAACATCAATGGTAGCATGATATTTCTGAATCAAAGTCTGTCTTGAGGCTTAATTAACAGAAGGCATATAATTATCTGAAGTCAAAACTGTATCATCCTTTGCCCTTAATGCACATAAGATAACATAGATGACATTTAATTAGAGGCAAATCATGGATTATACTTATTTAATGGCTTTGGTAGGAGCTTTCCTCAGGTGCTAAGAGATTGTCCAGTGAGTTGGGCAAATATTTATCCTGTGCCTGTAGCCACACAAACAATTTGCAACAATTTACTTAGACAATTTCTACTGTTTCTGCAGTAAGAATATGATTTCTTCAGGCTTAACAGCTATCTTTGAAAATTGTTTTTCTTTTAATTCTCATTTGAGAAATTAAAACTGTTGAAAATACAAAATTTTGAACACTATTTTTTTTATCTCTAGATGGATGAAGTTATAATATGGCTTTAGTTGTCTTCCTGGTTAGATGATTTTTTCCAGAGGTCTAGTGGGAGTAGTAAAATCTGTTTTGGACTTAGCTTTTCATTCTAATTTGGATTGGTCAGCTGTCTCACTATTTTGTAGAAATGGTTGTTGTCAGGTCTTAAGATCTCTATTTGATCCATACCTGAGTCATTGTAGGGAAGGAAGGCAGCAGGAAAGCAAGTTATTCTGTGGAAATGATGGTGTCCATACTCTGCATTATAAAACTTTATGGGACAGTGCCATGGATATAAACTGTTTTTACTTTCAGTACATAATACCAGATCTAGAAAAGATCTCTCTTATTTAGAAAGGTGTAGGGGGTGCTTTCTAGAGCTGCTGTATCAAGGCAGGTAGCTTTTTGTCCAAATCCATTCCAACAAATTTAAATTATCTAGCAAGATGTTAGGAAATATGAACCATCCTCTGGAGATTAATCTTTCTCTCTTTACAAGCCACTTTGGGTGCCTGAAATTAGATGAGTTGGTCTTAGTTTCTTTCTTATGGCTCACAGGGGGAAGACCCCTGTTTGCTTCCTGTGTTTACATGGGAATATTGACTGTCACAGGCTTAGATCTGTTTCTGGTCAGTGTTTGTGTTGGTTTATGCTCTATTTCTTTTTAGAAGGATGTGGGAGCTAGTAGGGAGAGTAGTAGGGGGAGAAGGAAAAGTGAATTTCTGAGAATCTAGAGGAAAATAAGTAAAGATAGATAACTACTCACGACTTCAAGCATACTCCTAATTTCTTGAGGGTCTGCCAATGGAATTCAGGCTTGAAAAACTGCTATTAAACTGCAGAATCACATATTCTAACAAAATGTCAAAATCAGAAATTTGTTTTCATTTTTGCATACACTACTGTGGATAGCTATGTTGTCTGCATAAACAGATGTTATCATATAACACTTTTAGAAAATGTCTAGTGCTAGTAATCATTATATTAAACAGATGTGTCATTCTGTACAGTTTTCAGTAGACACTGCCCTCTTTCCATCGTGGCTCCTTTCCATATGGGAGCACCAGCTAGTAATTATACTCTCAGGACATAACTCCCATGTGGGATTTGTTTAGGTATATCTTCTTTTTTGTTCAAGTATGTGCTTTTCATGATCAAGTTTCATGAAAAGGTTGTCACTGTAGCAGGTGTCATTGTAAGACATCAAGTTGAAGAAGTTACATCATGGAGCTGAGTTCTTAGGGTTTTGCCTTGTTTTAGATTCAGATCAATAAAAACTTTTTGCTGCTAAAAGAAAGATATCCTTAGTTGTCTTCCTGTACCTTCTTTTTGGCTTAAGCCACTGTCTGAGATGAAGCCTAAACTCTGCAGTGGTACCTGTGCTGTCTCAGCACTGTGTGTCATTTGCATTGGACTCAGACATCTCAGATCATGAATCCAACCTGTCCTAAAGTGTCTCTTTAAAGTATTTTAAAAATTTTTCTTTAGACTTATGGACCCTTTATCCTGACTTTTGAGGAAGAGCAGAAGAACAGGGATTATTAGGAGAATTAACGTCTCCTGAGTTCTACTGAAAGACCTTTGGATCTGCCATCTTCTGCCTTCCATGCTACTAGAGAGAATTTAGACAAATCATTATGAAAAAGGAAGAGAGAAAGACTGTAGTATCATCTCCATGAGCTGCTGTCCAAGATGGCATTTGTCTGTGGAAATCTGCTGTAGAATGACAGTTTTAGAAAGAAGTGAGGAGGATAGGATTTTTTATAGGTAACAAGGGCAGTCAGAATTTTAGCAGTTATGGGTGAAAACAGGAAAAGGCTTGAAAGTGAGCCAGAATCCCTCAGTAATATCTAATTAGAGAAGTAGGAAGGGAACGTCCAATGGCAGCTTATGGTGCTGCTCACTGCTGGAGATAGCAGTCTGTGAAAAATGCTTTCTGAATTTGGGCCCATGGTGTCTGTTCCCATGTCTGGTTTAGAGATGGAAAATGGAGAGCCATTGCAATTTGTGATTGCCCAGGAATGTATTCTGAAAGGAAATGTGAAGGAAATGTGAAATATATATATATAATTTTTAAATTTTTTAAAGCATTTTGGGTCATTTTAGTAAAGCCAGGGCAGAAGAAAGAAAGTGATTTGAACTTTTCAAGGACAATATATGCATTCACTTCACAATATAAAACAGTGACTACCTGAGTCTGATCTATACTTATGTACAAGTACTGATTAGTATTCTGTGAACACAAATGTGTGTTTTGAATGCACTAATTATTACAGCATATTTTTAATAATTCTCTTCTTGTAACCCTCAGTTTATCTTTATTGCATTTATGAAATAAATGTAGGAGCTCCCAGAAGGTGAATTTAATATTATTTTGTGCTCACCTCTCATCAGAGACTCTGCCAGAAGTTTACAAACATCAATTAGGTTTCACCATGCTGCCATCTGGGAAATAACTCTTCTTACACCCATGTTACAGATGAATAAACAAACAGGAGCTAAATAACTTGGCTAGGATCATGTTGCCAATTGGGAATAGAGATTTCACACTGTCTCCCAGTCCCTCACTCAGGTCTAACCAGTAAGCATGCTGCCACACAGTTTAGTTATGTTTTGGACTGTTTCAAAGAACTAAGTTACTGTTTTTTTTCTTCTGAATCCTCCCAAACTTGTCAACATTTTATTTTAATAAATAATACTCAGGCCAATATTTATTACTGAATATAATGTTTATCCTCACTTTTGGTTGGTTCTAAGATTTGTGTATGCTGTTAACATAGGATGATAGCAGACAAAGCACAAATAATTTTTTGTGATTCCCTTTAAAAAGATTTTCCACTGACAACAATGGCTTTTGGTTCAGTTTCTCATATTCATATAATAAATTGATCTCTTCAATTCCTCAGTTAGCTTATTCTTCCTTGTACAGAACCCTTTCCTTTTTCTAATTTTTTTTAGAAATATTTCTAGTGTTTGGTTGATAAGGCATGCACAAGGGATGAGGAGAGGTTTTTTTCTGTTGTATATTCTTCCTGTATTGTTGGTATCCCCTTTGAATCCAATAGTGATATGTTTAATTGTGGGGGGAAATACAAAGCTTCTAATTATTAAAATTTCTCTCTTCCCATTCCATCTCTAGGTAATTCAGATTTTTGGGTAGGGGTGGGATTTAAAGATCATCTCACTTCTCCCTTGTGCATGATATTAATTATAAAGGCATAAGGACCACTACTACAGTATTTGCCCTACAGCATTGTAGGATATACTTCCATGGGAAAAATGGTTCACTACTGTTAGGCTGCTGGTCTTTTCCTGGAGAGAAGGTGTAGCCAAAGAAAACTTTGTATTATACTGTAGTGATAGCTTCCAAATTTTAGGGGCATTCTCATAGAAAGAAGCCACCCTTTCTAACCTATTTGATTTAGGAACGTCAACTAGTTCTCTCTGATTTTGGCATTGAGAAGGATGATCACTTAAGCAGATGAGTAGATACACTAAGATAATTCTCTTTGTAATAAACTTAATTATTATTTAAAAATCTGTCATATTACACCTCCAGTGTTAGTTCAGGGGGCAGTCAGGGAAGGGCTGTTATTACCCTGAAATACATAGTTACTGTTATGTCTGTTCCAAGTGAAATCCAATCATATGATGCATGCATTAATCCCAACAGGATGACTCTAGAGTATGATTAATGAATGCAGGTTAATAACATAAAGAAGATCTTCATAAGGATTTGATTCTGCCCAGGCTTTTTCCATCACAAGGGGCACCACAGCACTCACAGCTGACTGCTTGCCATTTGGACAAGTGGTAATCATTTTAATCATGCCCAGGGATTACCAGTGTTTCCCAAGCAGATGTGAGCAGCCAGAGGGTGGGAAATCATAGGACATCTTTGAAGAAAGAGGTTATGGGAAGAAGATTTGCATGAGAAGATCTGAAGTGTTGAGGAGAAGCAGAAAGTAGAGAATCCCAAATCAAATTCTCTTCTGTTTAAAAGTTTTATGTCCTCTGATTATGCCAAGCAACTAGATGCTGGGACCTGAGCTATGAATGTTTAACAGTGGGTTTCATGCGAACCTTTGGAGATGAGAGAAGTAGGAAGCTTTCTCTGCATATTTAATTTATTTATGTATTTATTTAGTAAAATATTTAGCTTTAATCTATTTAGCGTCTGTCAGCAAATTGTTTATTTTATATTTACCTTAATGTTGTTTGAGGCCGATTTTGGGGTGATGGCAAATATCAAGATCACTTACTTCTTTTGGGGTGGGAATTTCATACTTGACTATAGGAATTTTTATATATTTATTTATTTATTTATTTATTTATTTATTTATTTATTTATTTATTTAGATGTCCAGTAAATTTATTGGTTTTCATTTCCAAAAAGAATATCAGCATCTCCCCAGCTACATAGGCCGGTTTGCAAGATGATGATAGAGATCTGTGTGAAAGAAGCCTCTTTTGGCTAATGGTGTAAATTAAGAATAGAATAGTCTGATCTCAAAAAAGTAGTTGGGATTCAACATTTAATTTACAAACAATTTTACAAGATTGAGGAGGCAACACTTTTTCACTTTTCTCAAAAAACCCCCACCACCCAAAAAAGAACCAAAACTACCCAACAAAATAAAACCAACAAAACAACCTAAAAAGGCTTTTATTCTTATATTTTGAAAGCATAAAAATATTTGTGACATCAGCTACAGAGGATAAGCTAAAGAAGGGCCTTTTGATTAAGGTAAGAATGGAAGAATAAACAATCTGAAGTATATTAAATGAAGTATTGAAAGACAAAACACACTGATGCTCTGATGCATTCAAGAAACCAGAAATCTGCCCCAGACCGGGAAGGAGATGAGCAAAAGGGATTTTCTACACCTGAACATGCAAGGTTTTGGTACAAGTTTCCACTGGACCCTTACAATAGAACATTTCCCTCCTTAAGTCCTAGGAGAGCAGGCTTTCTAATTGGGTTTTAAGATAGTCTGTTGCAATTTTTACAAACACAGATAATTCTCTCTGGTTG
>WBND01000054.1:1998155-2180190 GCA_013398595.1 Tychaedon coryphoeus | reverse complement strand
ACACAGAGCTGGAAGAGTGCTCTTGAAAATTAACCAAGTCTTTATGCCAGATTAGTCTATTCTTAAAATCTTTACAATGTAGAGGGTGAAGAAGATTCTCACCCTCTGTAGCTTGTCTCATCTTGTTCTTCAGTTTCCTAACTGTTAGCTAAAAGAGTTTTCTCTTTTAGCAAGTCTTTGTAGAAGCACATCTGTCTGACTTTTTCTTCAGTCTTTGAAAGGGGAATTACCCTTTAATGATATTTCAGCCATGCAGTTTGATGAAGGGAAGAAAACTGTGTCCTTCACTAAGTGAAACATCTTTTAAACAAAGAAAAGAACCAAGGCTTCTGAATATTCATGTGAACACTTTGTTTTAAATAAAAGCAGAGCTTTTCAGTGGCTGAACTCTCACCACTGTTCAAGCAGTACCAAGATTTCATTCACAAGTTTTGTTATCATGGGCCAGATAACACAGAGGTAAGTCTTTATTGCTAGTTGTGCATTATAACAGGTTAACATGGAGAAATGTGAGAAAATACCTGCTTCTGAAGGAGTGAACCTCATGGAGAGAGCTTTGGCATGAGGAAGGCTTTGTCAGCAGAATTCATTTGAAACTGGAGGAAGTCTCCTTCAGTGGCTCATTCTGTAGGATTATCAACTTGTACTCTTTGTAACTATGTACTATCAACTTGTAACTATGCAGGAAGGGGTTTTCTTTTTGCTTTAATTTTAGATGCCACTTGCCTTTAGACGTGTCTGTACAGTGTTATGGATGGTTTTCCAGTTCTGCAGTTCACATGGTTTGTTTGGTTCATATCTCAGCTAACATTGAGGATTGCCAATTACCATCAGTTGGAAAAAAAAAGACTCACTATTCTCTACTAGCTTAAAACAAACTATCTCAAACTACACAGATTTTTGCATGTTTATTTGTCCTGTGCTAGGGACCTACTTTATTGTAGACTCCAGCACTACATTTTTTCAAATGAGCAAGTAATTCTGCCTTATTAACTGCCAGGAATGGGACACTTACCTTAATTCACTACAAAACCTGGACATAACAAACAATCATAGTGTGGCATGCATTTCTTCCATGTTGTTTGTTTAGTTTAATTAAGCCATTATCCAAAGCAATTAAATTATTTAACCTAGAACTGTTGGCGTATTTTATCTCTTTTACTTTTTTTTCCAATAAATGAAGTGGAAGAAGCACGTAGTGGTAGCAGTAAGATATTGTAATTAACAATTAGTTTTGTTAATAAGAATAAAAAAAAGAACCCAAACATGATGAAATTAGTTACCTAAGTGAATTCAGAACAGAACATTTGAAATGCCTGTTTATGCAGTGAGAAAACTTGTTACTAGGTTACCATAAACTGTTGGATGATGTGAACAAAGTGATGCATTTCATTGTGTCATCTAATTAAGAGCAGATTCTGATATCTAAAATCTCCATCATCCTTATCTCTTTGCTTATTTTCATAAAGCACTGTATTTTGGGTCAATGTCTTCATTAGAAAGTACTAGGCAGCCCTGTAAATGACTTCTATGTGTTCTTTAGGAATTAGCAGGATAGAGTTAATTCAGGACATCCTGACATCAAGATAACAGCTGAGAGCAGTCTGGACAGTTCAGGACCTGCAGGTGGGTATGGACAGGATTGGTGTGGTGCCCGAGGGCTGGGTGGGGGAGCAGTTGGTGGTATTTTGTGAAAGATTGAGTATATTAAAATAGGTAACACAGCTTTTGTGAAGCTATGGGAAAAAAACACAGTGTAATGGGAGCTTTGAGGTCTGTGAGTTGTCTCCTCCCAGCTTGCCCTCCCACTATTTGAGGTTTAAACATCTACAGCCCCTCCTGATACCAAGGCAAGCAAGCCTTTCTCCATTCAGACCTGCTCTCTGTGCTCCTCCTCCCTGCTTCACGGATCACACAGGTTCTGCTCCACTGCCTGCTTGTCCTGGGCTCCTAGAGCCTTTTGCCTGGCTCTCCCACACAAGTTCCCTTCAGAGAAGGTGCAGCTGTGTGAGATACAAGGGCACCAGCACACGGGGAACTTGGCAGTGCAGATAAGAGTTGCATGTTTACTATCAGAGTTTTTCTAGTATTAGGTCTGCACAGCATTTATTTAAGGCTGTAGTAATGTGGCAGATCTGGTTACTAGGCAGGACCAAGCTGGGGAAGAACTTTGTTCAGCAGGTGTGCTAATACCACAAAAAGGAAGTGAGGCAAACGTGCAGTTGCCAAGAGCAAGGTGCATGGCTGAGAACATCCATAGCTTGCTGATGGAATGTAAGTTCAGAGTAGAAAGCTGGTTTCTGGAAGAGGTAGGTTTTTATATAGAATAGGTGCACTTGCATGCTCTATGGCTTTAAAAAGAGTATTCATACATAAGCCTGTGTTTCTTATTTTTCTTATATGAAGATAGACGTGGTGAAAAATTTAATATTTAAGTAAGGGTCCAAAAATGTTATAAAATCTACTTACTTCACCCATGTAACAAGTGATGGGACAAGAGGAAATTGTACCAAGATTTAAATTGGATATTAGAAAAAATTCCTTCACCAAAAGGGTTACTAAACATAGGGATGGGCTGCCCAAAAAAGTGTTTGAATCAGCATCCCTAGAGGTACTCAAAAGACATATAAATATGGTGCTTAGGGACATAGTTTAGTGCTGGACATGACATTGTTCAGCTAGGGGTTGGACTCAATGATCTTAAAGGTCTTTTCCAACCTAAGTGATTCTGTGACTACTCAGGTGTCAAAGAATCACTAAGTTTTAATTGAAGATGTTATAAAGTTAGCGGGGATGTAGAAGAAATATGTTAGGAAGGGAAAATGTGGAAGGGATAAGGCATGGTATGCTTCAGTCTGCATTAGAGAACAAAGGGAGGGAGAAAATAGGGTAAGCAGAACAATAAACTAGAAAACTTTGTGTTACAGAGATGTCAGAAGCTGCTTGAAAAAGCAGGCAAATCTGTTTTTTTCTGTTTGGGGTTTTTATTTAGTACTGTGGATCTTTTCAAGATGGCATAGGGAGGTGGGGCTGTGTATTTTATAGTTGTCTGTGTAGTATCCAGTGTGATGGGCAGGGGTTCAAACCCACTTGGGCTGAATTGTAGCTCTGTACTGCAGTTCTGCAAGGGTATGGGTTTCCAGAAGGGATCTTTCCAGTGTATCCTCTTGATATTTTGTTTTAAAAGACAACAGCTTCCATATTCTGTCTGTGGCTATGGGGCAGGAGTGTGCCTGTGAAGGGAAATCTTTACTGCCCATGGTGTATTGCTGATGGCTTGTTTGTAGCATTCCTAGAGGGTAGCCTTTTTTAGGATTTCTGCCTGTGCTTGCCATATCTGATCAATCCTACTGGGTTCTTTGGTGTTTCCTTGTCTGCCATGAGCTGTCTGAATCTTCTGACTTTCAGAAGCAGCTGAGCTGTCCCAGTTTCCTCTGGACAGGTGAGTGATATCCTGTGAGATGCTAAACAGTCCAGAACCTCCCAAAGCAGCTTCACAGTTCTACTCTGAGCTGTTTACAGTGGAACAGGTCATACATTTTTAAGAAGTGTTTCAAGGTAAAGTTATGAATAATGTTGAGTAGAATTGGACCTTTAGGAAGAATAATTTCTTTAAAAAAACATTCTAGTATGGTCTGGGTAGTTGTCTAGGACCTGTAAATATGTGATTTGAGTCTCTCATTTGCAGAAATGCTCATAAGATGTCTCCTGTGAGAAAGGTGGCTGCTGATGGATGAATTCTTTTCTGCCTCTGTGTGTGAATTGTGAAATTCCTGGCTGCTTCTGTGAAAAGTGAACAGCTATTTTGGCTGTGTAAAAAAGTTGACAATGTCATGTTTGCCTAACATTTTGAAATTAAAACTTAATTTGAGGTGATAGAACAATATCTTTCTCTGTATACTGCTGCTAACACTGCAACGGGATTGAGAACTGCAGATGTTGTTTTATTCATGCTTTTTAAAAGTTTTAAGCTAAGACTGGATTTCTGTAGCATGCAAATGTGCACAAGGATAATTCTGCCATCTGTATCTATGCCTGCATATTATAAAACCAAGTATATCAGTATAAAACCAAGTTATTTGGTAGACTGCATTCATTCCTGTCACAACTTTACATATCTTCTCAGTCTTGTTAAGCGTTGCCTTTTGTTATTATTGCTTGGTTGAGAAGAGGAAACACAGGGATTCTGGCCACTAGGATACTTTATTTTTGAATTCCAGCTCCCTTCTTAAATGAAGGTAGTAAAGACATCTATCTGAACTCTTTTTTTTTTCTCCTGCAAGTTAATGCTCTGGATTAAAGGGTATTCTGGCTCTGTTGCTTTCATGTTTGGTTTTTGTTTTTGTTTTATTTTTTTAATGTTGGCTTGTTGGCTTGTTTGGTTGAGAGATTTGTTGGGGGTTTTTGTTGTTGTTTGTTTGAGGGTTTTGTGATGTGGTTTTTTGTTTTGTTTTGTAAGTGTTCCACTTTGGGTATAAAATATTGGACAATTTTTGCATGTGAAGACCAGAATCCAAGTGTCCCAAATCTCAGGTGAATATCCCAGTGATGAGTTATTTACTTCTCTGTCCAGCACTTGGCAAACACTTCAGTATCTCAGCAAGGAGGATCAGCATGCACAGGAAGGACTGCTGCCATGGCTAGGAAGTCCTCCTGTGCATGATGCAGCTCTGTCCAGGCAGAGGGGGGAACTTACATCTGGCCTCTAAATTTCTCACCTCAGCCAGTAATGATCTTTTCCTCATGTTCAGGTGATTTTCTTCTGATCTGTTCATTTGGAGGCTTTAACATTGCTATCTTATACTCTTTCACCTTTAAACAAAAAATCCCCAGACTGAAGAATGTGTAAGTGGCAAACCTTGGTATTACTGCTGTAACTGCTTTAACTGAGTTAGCAAGGACAAGACTCTCTTTGTGCTCTAAGAAAAAGGATTTTCTGTGAGAATTATATTTAGATTTTTAGCTGTGAATATTTGATATTATGCATGAAAATTAGGTTGATTAGCACTTCCAGGAGTTTCTCTATATTTTTCTGAAGTGTCTACATGCACAGAGGTGAATGGCTATTATGCAATATATTATCATTGTTAAATATATATAATAACTAATTTCTCAGTGTGCATGTGCTGTGATTCACCATAATTTTGTGTGAACTTGAAAGGCCCCTTCTACATTTTGAAATACATCCCCATTGTTATCTTAACAAATGTTGCTTTTTGCTTTAAAGTCAAAGTACATTTGAATGTAAGGGCACTTACAGCATATTTATATCATCCTGGAGCAACCACAGGGAGAACCTGTAATGCTGTAAAGCCTAAGCAGCCAGTCACCATCCATAATTGTGGACTTTTGTTATTAACCCCTGTGACCAGAGTACTGCTGGACATGGAATAAAACACATAAAGTATTTATCGAGAAATAATAGAACAGCATTCCTCAAAAAGAATTTTTACCTGCAGTCTCACAGACTGACTTTGTGAAACAAAGGAATTGAAAGAGCAGCCTGCTGGAAACTATTGGCCACAGGGGATAAAAAAAAAAGACAATAAATCTGCTGCTGAAAATCTACATCTAGTTTCAGACAAAGTATTTTTAGTGGTATATGAAACTGGGCAAAATTCTGTTCTGCCACCTTTGAAAATAGGCCTCCAATGTATTTATTGCAGCAAACATCTCTGCTACTTGATATTAAATTGTACAATGAGGCCAGGGAGTGATGGGGAAAAGACAAGTGCTAATGCTATAATCCTGAGAGATAATACAGGTTCAGATATTTTGATTGATATAATTATCTCACTTGAGAGTAATCGTCACCCATCTGAAGAGGACCACTATGCACTCAAAACCAGTGCTGATGTTCTATGTAGGGCTTCAGTGGTGTCCAAGCCTTATGCCTGTAGACTGCACCAGGCTAATCTTGTTTTTTCTTTTCTTCCCCAAGTTCTGAAAACCAGATAAATTATTTCTTTTTACTACTGCCCCCAGCCCACCAATGTTGTTACAAAACCCAGGGATGGTGTCTAAGAGAGACAAATTTTATTTTTGGTGTGTTAGATGTACGTAAGTAGTTTTTCTTGAAAAAATGATTTTGACTCACTTACAAGCTGATCTGTGAAAAGTGTCTACTCTCAGGAGATAACTTCAGACTTTCTCCTCAAAACTCATGCTGTCAGCTGGTTATTTGGTAAACAAACAACAATGTATCTGTTTCCTATTCACTTTTTCTTCAGCATGAACATTCCCAACAGGAGTGGGACCCCGAAGCTGATGAAGGTTGAATACTTGTTAAAAGTGGAAATGACTGGGTATACTGGGAACTGAGTCTGGCCAAGGAGCACATTGTGTGCTAATGATACCCCTAGGGCATTTAATTAAAACTCCCAGCAGGCAACATCTGCATAAAAACAGTTTGGTTTTGGGGCAGACTACAAATTTCAGATTCCTGATGAATTTTATATTCTCTGCTCCCCCTCATCACCCCCCCAGTAAATGTGTATTCTCTTGTGTATATGAAAATGGACAGCATGGATTCCATTCAAAAAACTTGGGAATTTTCATGTGGTATTCTCACCATGCCTAGCAGAGAAATGTCAAAACTGTAGTGGCAATCACTTGTGTATGCATGCAGGCTTTAGGACCTTAAGGGCAAATAGCTTCTGCCTTTTCATGTCCTTGAAATTAGCATGTACTAGAATTGGCCTGGCTTCTGAATGGCAATACTGTGTGATGTTTATTTGGTTCCTTGTTTGAAGTATTACAGGGGCAAAAAACATATAGAAGAAATGAAGCTCCACAGGCAGTGAGAGAAATTGCTAAATAGTATTTGGACTATTATGTTCCAGACTGCTGGGGGAGGGTACCATTCAACAGCCATGGCCATTTTTCCTGTTCTCTCCTGCTATCCCTGCCCTAGCAGCTCTTATTATTGACCTGGGACTGAGCACAAGTAAAATATTTTTTTCAGTTCTTTCCTGCCTTCATCTTTGCGGGGAATTTTTTTAATATCAAAAATGCAACTAAGAGAAATTAATGTTCTATAGCCCAGAGTGGATGATTAGATTTGCTGAAAATTAAAGGAAAGACTAATCCAAGTAGCAGTAATGTTTTCAAACACTTTATGTCACAGGTGGTATAGTCTCCTATTAGAGTCCTAAAAAGCAGTTTTCATACTCGTTGCAATAAATCCCAGTTATATGATGAAAAGGGAGGAAGTGATATAAGTGAGGTCACTTGAGGAGGAGAACACAGAATTCTCAGAGGAAAAGAACTGTGTTTGCACTGACCTCCCTTGGAAAGGGAAAAGATACAGAAGTTTATCTGCTTCTTACTACTGTGTGTATATACTTCACCAGAAATGCATATAGTTGAAAGCAATTTTAAATGTCAAAAAACCAAAATAGCAACAATGGCTGGAGACTCTGACAGAAAATATGAAAATAACCTACAAGTGGTTTTGTAAGGGCCAGAGAAGATGAATTAAAGGGATGGACTGTGATGTTTGCCATATGAAATCTGAGAAAAGATTTAATACTCATTAGGGACATGCACGCCCAGTTCTAGAAATAGTCAAGGTATTTGAAAAATATGTTAGACTCAATGTAAAATACTATTGGACCTGTTTGAGGATATGGATTAGGTCCGGGCTACTCTGTGAAGTCCTTCAAGTTTTGTGTTTCTACCCTCAGAAGTTTGGCTGGTTGGTGGTATGTCAGTAATTTTATATTTGTGGTATAATCATATTCTAAGACTTTATTTAAAGCTAAAATTCCAGAGGTGTTATTCAGATGTAAAAATACTAGCTTGAATAATCAAGGAGGCTTCTCCGTAGAAAATAGAGTACTTTCCTTTTCCTGTTTTCACTTCTTTGTAATGAAAAAATCAAATTGTTCTGTCAAAATATTTCACAACAGTGGAAGCAGATGTTGACTGAGGAGAAGAAAAGGTTTCAACCCTTATAAACTGGTGAGAAAAATATTTTAGCTTTTGTTCTAAATCATCTTGAATCATCAATAGCTGTGGTAAAGGCTGTAGAGTATTATTCCTCTCATGTCATGAAGTATATGACAATAGGGAAAAATCTTACTTATTTTACTTTGAGTTGTGGTGAAATATCTTCATTTCTACAAAACAAGATTTTTGAGTTTGTTACCTCTACTATCCGCATGGAGGAGGTGTCTACATACCATGTTGCAGTGCTGTCAACAGGTTATGGAGACCAATTTTCCAAACTCAAAGCTCAGGATTAAATTGTGTATTTGAGCAACTGTTTTACCGAGTTTGTAATTAATTGTATCAGTGCTCTGTCTGTATACAGATTGACTTGAGGTGTGAAACCTTTATTTCACCTTCAACAAGTCTGAAATCTTACTCTTGCACTGGAACATCCACATCTATGATTTCATTTGTCTTCTCTTTTGTGATTTCGTTTGTCTTCTGACTTGACAGTAGCTAGCTTCTGATATTTTTCAGAAAGGAGTACTTCAACCCATCAGAGCTGAACTCTGCATTTCTTAAGGTAACAGTGTAATTTTTAAATACTGAGTTTACTCTTTTGTAAGTAGAGTCGGAGTTTTGTTCACTAGTGAGGGCTCATGAAGAATAAATGTGAAAACCTCAACCCAACCCCTACAGATTTACTTCAGATTTCTTCTATTTTCTTCCTTTTGTGGGCTTAACTAAAGGATTTAAAAAAAGCTCTCTGGTGAACAGGCATATCAGATTTTGCCTTTATGCTGGGAAATTCTACTGTAAATGCTTTGGAATCACTATTTTATCTTCTCCCACCCTCCCCAGTTTGATTGTTTATGTCATTTTTTCCTCTTTCACAACATAGTGTCCCCCTCTGTTTTCGTTTTACTTGCCGACTACTTGCTTCTGCATCTAAAGAATATGGGTACTGGGTAGAAATTTGAACACTTTTTGTTTGTTTGTTTGTTTTGGGTTTTTGGTTTTGGGTTTTTGGTTTTTGTTTGGTTTGGGTTTTTTGTTGTTGTTTCTGGGTTTTTTTGGGTTTTTTTTTTGTTTTTTTTGGGGGGTGGGGGGTTGGTTTGTTTGTTTTGCTTAGCTGTATTTGTATTTTCAATTCTTCTCCTGTCTGTGTAACCTTCTGTGATGGTAGGTGAATTTTGTCCTGGAGTCACACAATCCAGGGAGTAATCTTCAAGTCTTCCTGATACTTTTATAGACACTTTGTGTGGATATGGTCAGCCCAGGTTCTGTCAGTGAGAAGCCTGGGCAGGAGGATAGCAAAGCTATCATCTGCTAACACCACACTGCCAGGTGGGATACAGCAGGGTGGCAAGAAAACAATTTTGGCACAGAAAAAGAAGAAATAATTGCTATAATGAGTTGTCATCAGTGGTGTTATTCAGGGAAGCAAAGGCAGTGGAACCTTTTACTCAGTAAGAACAGACACTGCTTTTGGTGGAACAAGTTGCAAGCATTTAGATAGTAAGGCGCTTAATTTTATTTTTGCATGGGAGTTAAAGTTTCTGGCCTAGCAATTTCACATTTATTAAAAAAATTGTTTACCAAGGTCTATATGCTTCAACCAGCATTCAGTAATATTTTTGAACTCCATACCTATTATGATACATTCCCTGAAGAACAGCATTGAATTGTATGTTCATTGAGTACTATCTGTTTAAAATTTTCATTAACAGAGGAAATCCCAGTCTTCTTCTGTAGAATAATGTGGTTTTTTTGTAAAGTACGTTACCCCATAGTCCATATTTTCTGCCTATTTACTAAACTTCAAGGCAATGAATAGCAGTTGATTGCATTATTCAGCTATCAGCTTGTTTTATTCCCTCAGAGGGTGTGGGTAGAATGCTCCAGAAAAGCCTATTGGAAAGCAGCAGTGCTCCTGCTGCATTTATTCAAGCTTGGGTTGGCTCTTACTGGACTCTTGTGATATGGTGGTGCTGTGATTCTTTGAAAAGCAAGGAAAAAGAGGAATCAGCTTTTAGCCTGTGATAAGAAAGCTGCTGCAAAGTTGCACTTTGTTTCTCTTTCTCTTTTCGTACTAAAATCTGTATTCTTGTGTTTAAAGTCATTTGAGTCTTCTTCCCAGAGGAAAAAACCTTATATTTTCCCCTTAATTCTCTCTCTATTCCATATCAAACTATTTCCAGGAACCCAATGTTTTTCCCTTCCATTTCAGATACAGCTACGTACTCCTCCTGTCACCATCATCTGTATTGCACATCATTTATCATCTCTTTGCTCTTCTCTCTCTGATATCAAACATAAGCCATGATTTTACTCTTAGGAACTAACTGACCTTTCTCCACACACCCAAAGCTCAACTCCCATCTCCAGTAACCACCTGGAAACCAGCAGTGCCAGACACTCGCATCCTAACTTTTTTAAAGTTCTTGGGCGAGCCCTTTTGTGCTGTCTCCTGTTACCACAGGTTCTTGTGAGCAGTTCCAGTAGCCTCCTCCACCACCTTGAAGAGACCTCCCTGCTCTCTTCCAAATGCCTGATTGTAATTTTAGACTTTCATAATACCTACCATAGACTTGACAGGAGCTGTGCTGCCATGTGTTGGGACACCATCAGGCTGGCT
Organism: Tychaedon coryphoeus; assembly: GCA_013398595.1. Taxonomy (NCBI): domain Eukaryota; kingdom Metazoa; phylum Chordata; class Aves; order Passeriformes; family Muscicapidae; genus Tychaedon; species Tychaedon coryphoeus. Next base: position 2,169,620 of record WBND01000054.1, on the reverse strand, counting down.
GGCAACTGAGTGCTCATTTCTCCTTGAGACCATTGCCTTTGTGCCTCTTTGCTTGCATTCAAACCCTAAAGCTTAGAGGCTGTTGCTCTGAATTTCTGCCTATTTTATGGGCTTTTATGTGCAACCAGGAAGCTTGCATTGTGAAGGCAAGATTAGAAATTTGTGCCACCATTATTGGGGAACAACTTTGTTGTTATGTGTCTAGCAATTAAGTTTTGATTTTTTTCAGTATATAGGAACCAAAAAAGGCAGTGATGCACCAGTGATATCATAAAATTCATTATATGAGCACATAGGTGATTGGAATAGGTGCATGCCAAGCTTCAATAATCACGGAAGGCATTTGTTTGCTGCGTGATGCAAGCTGTAGACCAGATGTGTGGTCAGTACCAGCCCTACAGGCACTTCCTTCCATAACCCCTCTCAAAATTGGCAGCACATTTTGGATTTTCTTTCTGGCATTGTGGGAACTTTTTCTGTTTTCTTAATAAATTTGTTTGATTTATTTTATATGGTATATATTGATCAAATAAACAAGATATAGGTTCATAAGCTGAAATCTGTAGTTAAAAGTGTTATTGTTATTAAATGTCTCACTTTTGGCTGGTACATACAGACAACCTAATGATAAAAATCGTTATTTTCTAAGTTAGTTTCTCATACTTAACTAGCTCTTCCTTGCACCCAGTTTGTTAGTGCAAGAAAATACTTGAGCTATATATATTCAAAAAGAAACTAGAGAATAGAAATGAAAATCCTCTCTTTGCCCTAGATTTCAGAAGGACCTAAAACAATTGATATGTACTATAATGAAATAAGTTATTATAAAAAAATCCCTGATAAAAATTGCTTATTTCAGTCCTATCCTTCCCAAAAAGGTTAGGCTTTTCAAATGATTTTTATGCTTTTGCCATCTAAATGTTAGTCAAACTTTTTAATAATTAAACAGGGATGGCTAGAAAAAATATATTAATTATACATCTCCTAGGCCACAGAACGAAGCTGTTTTAACAGGCTACAAAATGATTTAGTATGCATAAAATTTAACATTTAATACCACCACAAGAACATTTATTTTAAATGTTTCCATGTTCCAGTCCTGTCTAATTAATATTTAAATGTTAGTGCACTGATTATGCTCTTTTTTCTCTTGCTCAGTGCAACTGAATTTTTTTATTTAACAGCCATTGGTTGAAGCTTCGACTAACCATACAACAAAATAAACTTGGCTACTCTAGGCTACAGACTTGGGGACCCCAAGGTACCTCAGAAGTAAGGTTCTTGAAAATAGTCTTTAGGAATGCATTCTTTACAATATGAGCTATTGTACATCACCAACAAATTATAGAGCAGAGGGTTTGGAAAGTATTATTTGATTTAAAAAAAGGTTGCATCCATCAGATCTGCATTTTCATGCATAGCTGCAGAAGCAGTGAAGATTGTTTTGGCTTGACTGGCATTTAAAAATGTGCACTGGAACAAGTGTTCTAAAGCCCCCTTGAATTTTAGTTCCAAAAAGACGTGATGCACTTGACAGCCTATTAGACTCTTTAGGAGCAAAGCCAAAGGAGAAGCCTCTAAGCTGAGCAATCATTTTCTGTTAAAATGCAGAAATATTGGTTGTAAGATAAGCAATGCAAAGAGGAAATATAACTTGATCTAGAATGCCAAATATGCTATCACAGTCTCTTCTATGAGTCTTGTCCTTACCAAAATAAGGCCTGATGCTGTTTTTAACTTTTTTTTTTTTTTTTCTGAACAGCCATACAAATCAGATTATTTTCAGAGGAGGAAAACCACTACCATACTGATTAAGAGGATATGTCACTAATTTTTTAATTTTGTTTTTCCTCATTGATGATGACCTGGTATCATTGCAGGGTTTTTGATGTTACAAGAAGGTTGTGTGGAGTCAGGGCCAAGAGCTGGGAAGGAGATGAGAGGGGGTGCTTGGGAAAAGGTGCAAAGTGCCATTGCTAAGGAGTGTCTGGACAGGCTGGCTGCTTTGTAGATCCAACTGCAGCTCAGAGTTGCCAGCCTCTGAGTCAGTTTTGGACATGCTTGGGATTAGTGACTATGCAGTTTGAATTAGGCATGACTGTGCCCTTGAGGCAACAGATAGCAATTTTGAGCTTGATATCACTTTTTTTTTTTTCCTGCTAGTTTCTAAGACATCTGTGACAAGAAATGCTGTGCTGCTTTATGCACTTGTGGGGAAAGAAAGAATTATAAGGAGACAGCACTTCTGATTGAAATCTCTGCTCTTTCATTTCATCTCTAAATCCAATATTATTTTAATGCTTTTTAGTGCCCTGCAAGAAAAGCAAACTGGAGCTATTGATAAGGTTTTATCTACAGGTAAGTATTTCCTTTCATCATGAGAAAACCAAGTTTTAAGGACCTATAAGAAGTTACTTCCTGTTTCTCTCCATAGATTTGATGAGTTTTTCATTTAGAAAGTGGTGGTGAAGAGGGAGCTGAGGAAGAGAGGATGATGAGACAGCATCTACCCATCTGCAAATATGAAATGTATTTAGATTTAATAAAGGCAGTGAGCAAAGGGATGGGACTTGAGCAAGTGGAAAGCCTTGATGGCTTTGACAAGCCTTTTCTTTATTCTCTCGAGCTAATTGAGTCACTTGACAGGTTAGCATCAGGGTACAGTCAAATTCTGACAGGCTAATTTGAGCTTGTGTTTCCAATGAAACATACATACAGCACTCACTATATTTAGTGACAATCAGTGTCATTTTCTGCTTAAATGCAGACAGCTCAACATATTTATTCAGTTGCCTATCTGGAAATGAAGCAAGCAACCCAATGATGAAGGTGAAGCCAAAGAGTGAGGTCAGGGGGGTTTATTTGCACTCTTCATAATGCTTGGGATCTAGAAGGAGGATGGGAGGTTGACCATTAGGCTGGTCTGAGTGAGACTTGAGGGGATGAAAGGATGGGAACTACCATAACCTGCCATGTGATGTAGTAAACAGAGGAATATTTGCTGTAATTGAGCTAGAGATTCAAAAGACTGGTGACAAAACTATGCTTGCTTAGCAGTGGCTACTTCCCTAATACTAAGCACAAAACCACTCAAAATTGCATGGTCTTAACTACCTTTTGGAAGGGTATTGAGGAAATTGGCCAGCTGGACTGTGCTGCAAGACAGCAATCCTCAGCCACCAGCTGTCCTTCAAAACTGAGGAAGTTAGACTGTGTGCACTCTGACACAAATGTCCATTAGTAACTACAATTCTAAAATCAGAACTCGAAGTGATGAATAACTTTACAAAACTCCTTAATATTTTCTTTATGCAAATAGTTTGCACTTGCTTAATATCATCTTCGTATGCGTGCTTTGGCAAATTTGATTTGAGCCCTAAAATTGCTAGATAAGTGTCTCATGAGGGCATAGGGAAGTAGGAATATGATTTTTCAGCATTAGCTCATGTTTGTTGAAATTCCCATGGCTTGGGGTCAGAACCTGTTTTGTTACATCATCTTGGCTAATGTTAAAATCTTAGCAGTGTTGTTCTATAAATCTAGTGAAACTAGAAGAAGACTCTATGGCATTCTTCTCTCTCCAACTTTTAAATTCTCTGTTGGTAGAAATGATATTTTTCTGATGGAGCAGACATAGCTGTTCAGTATGAATGTAAAATATCTGAAGTATGTTGTGTCAAATCCTTATTGTAGCAAACAAAAAAAAAAAAGCATGTGTGCTTGTAATGCTGTAACATAAGACTTATTTACCTTTTTTGCTTATGATGGTTGAGCTCTGTGTGCAAGCAGAGAAAACTTGTGCAGAGATTGCTATCCTTGTCCATTGCTAAGTTTGTTATGACTGATACTCTGATATAGTCATAAAAACAAGATTTGGAGGTGTCTAAGACCTGTTTGTCTCAGGTCCCATTTGCCTCAGGCTCTCAGGAACCATTTCTGTTCACATGGTGAGCTGCATTTTGTATGTTCAGGAGGCCTCTGCTTTTTCTGATCAACAGAGGCCAACACATGGCTAAGATACAGGAAGTCTTCATGGAGCTACAAATGGTTAATTGATGTAACATGGAAGCCTTTGCCTTTAACTTCTAGCCTATTTTCAATCTTTGACAATTAACAAAATTCAGTTGTCGCTTTGGGGACAGAGGAAGGGAAACTTGCAGTGAAAGCTTGCAGCTCAATTTCCAGAATTTGGCTTTGAACTGCTCTTACTACCCATGACAGGACTTATATATTAGCTTTTTATTTTTTTTCCAAATGCCAATCTCCTCAAGAGTGACCATTTCATAGAAGTGGAGGAAAATGTATCTGGTACCTTATCTGGAAAATTTGATAATTTTCTGTATTGGCTTTATTCCATTTTAAAGTATTAACATGTTTCTTCAAGATGCATGCCTGTCTTCTATCAACATAATCAATCTTTCATTTCTCTACAAGGTTATGTTGATTATATGCTAATGCGATGATGCTGTCATTCAAAATGAAGATCAATATTTTAATGCTAATGCACTGATTTCAATTTTGGAGAGAAACCTGTAGTTAGCTCCGTCATGACATCTTTGTGTGACATATGTCACAGTTTGGAATTGATCCAACTAGGTGTTATGTTGTAAATAGCGTGTTTCCTCTCCAGTGTTCAGAGGCTGAGATGTAATTTATTCCAATCAGGATGTACTTTGACAAGCCAGCTGAATGGGGTGCAGCTGCTGTTGTTAAATATTTCCACCTCTCCCTGCTTTTCAGGTTTTCCCAGATGTCATAATCTTCAGAGCTCTCCATGCTAGCACTGCAAGCAGCTCTGCCAAGGGCTAGGAGGAAGTGAGAGTGGGATGTGCTGGAAGGAAAAGTAGCCCATTATACTCATTATAGGAAGAGATGGACAAAGGGTTTTGATTGGAAAAGCCTTCTGCACTGATGAATAACTAATTCACTCGGATTCTAAATCTGACAGTTATTGTGCACATGATGAATGCTTTGGAAATTCTATATGTGGAAAGACATCTCATAATAACATGACTCAGAAACAGTGAAGCAATAAACCTTTTAAAACCAGAGATTCTACCTGAGCCGAAATTATGCTGGTTTTGCTTTGGAATACAAAACCTTTGAAAGCCAGTGTATTTTGCTCCACTCCACAAAAAGCATTGCAGTAGTCTTCACATACCAATAGAAATGCCTGTCTCCTAAACCATTCCTCCCAAGCCTGTGAAACTTTAGCTGGATAACTCTCTAGGGAAGCTTTGTGCAACTTGTCATTATCCTTTTGCAATGGAATGAGCAGTGGAGTTATTCCATGAGGTCTTTTGAAAGTGTAGCAGTGGGAAAGAGTGTAGGAAGCTACCTGAATCTTTTGAAATGGAGTCCTTTTTGACTGGAAAAGAAACAGTAAAGCTTATCAGTGTTTTGTTAGGCCACGAGCATCACACAAACTTATTATCCCATCCCTGATTAAACACATTTCTTAGGGTTTTGTGTGCTTTGGATTATCTGAGTGGCTAGTTGACTTCAGCAGAGCTCTGACTTTACTGTCATTTTAAAAGACATCAAAATATTTTCTCAACAATTTAATTTCCCTTACAATGGCTACTTTTGCTTATAATCTTTATAACTTTTTTTTCTGCAGTCAGTATTTTTTACTTTAACAGTAAAATTGGTAAATTTTGAGAGAGTTATACCTTTGTTAGAGCGGAGCAAGTGAAATTAGAGCTGGGTCTTGGGTTTTATTGACTCTTGCGGACTTTGTTGCTCTGATTTCCAGAGCTAGGAAATAAAATGTAGTTTGCTACATTTGATGTATCCAAACATCTTTACAGGGAGAATAATGCTTTGACTATTACTTTCATGGTCTTTAATTGAAGGTAAAAGTAAAGACCACCAACAATGAAAGAAGGTTTTTTTCTTTGAGGTCAAACTGCAAGGAGAAAACAGTGGGGAAGAACTGCTGGGGTTACATAATGTCCCTGAGCAGACTTGGGGATAGATTAGATTAAATTTACAATGGTTTATCTATGAATGCTCAGTCTATGCAGAAAGCCTTCCCAACTCCATTGTATACTGCTTTGGGACTTGCTCTGATAAAACCTTCCATTGATGGCTTTTAGGCTTTTCTGGTTCCTCCAGTATAGGACAGTAGTAGAGAGAATAGTCTGGTTTTCTGTTAATAAAGATATAAGATTTTGGATGTTTGGCCATGAATTCTCTGAGTAGACAGAGTATAATGCACTGAACTGGAAAGCTCTTCAGGCTTCCTTACACAAACCTCTAGAGCTACCTGAAAGGAGGCTGTGAGCAGCTGGGTGTCAGCCTCTGCTCCCAGGCAGCCAGTGACAGGACAAAGCAAGAGGATGTACTCTTAGACTGCACCAGAGGAGGTTTAGGTTGGACATTAAGAAGAATTTCTTCTCAGACGTGGTGATTAGACCTCGGAATGTACCGAGGGAAGCGGTGCAGTCACCGTCCTGGTGGCGTTTCAGGGAAGAATGGATGTGGTACTTAGTGCCATTGTCTAGTTGAGATGGTTTTAAATCAGATGTTGGACTGATAATCTCAGAGGTATTTTCCAACATAACTGATTCTGTGCTATTTTACCCAGAGGGTCCCCTACTAAGATCTAAAACAGTATGTAACTTGTCCATATGGGTAAGGGACAACTATATTGCTAAAATGCCAATTAATGTGTTATACTTCTGTGATTCATATTCTAGTTTGCTACAGGTTTGGTTTGTACTATTGTTTCATTTCACATAAATGCAAAACAGGTGAGAAAAAGTGATTTGACTGTAATTTCCTGGCTTTACATAGCATTAAGGCTCTATTTGGACAAAGCAGAAGACCTGCAATCCACTCCCAACTCCTTGGGCCTACTATTCCCCATCTAAAACATGTCAGCAACATGACCTGATAGAAACCACATCATCTTTAAAGTCTGCTAGTGTTTCTTAAGTTCCTGAGAAACAACCTACTTGCTTCTGGTTTGTGTGGTTGTTTTTATTTTCCTTTGTTTCTTCATTCTGCCCTTACGTTTCCTTTTCATGTAAGGCAATCGGGAAATAATGTAAAAGTGAGTTCATTTGTACTCTTGTCATCATCCACTGATTCTGTTCTGCAAAATAAGACAACATATGACAGTGACAAATTAGGGCAAAGTTAATATGTAAAAAAACCACTGTGAAGATCTGATTGCCCGCCGCACAAAATGAATATTTTTTCTGGATGCTATCAACTCCTTACAATTACAATCCACAATACTGGACCCTCACACCTCTACAAGTCCAGAGTTTTCAATGTTTAGATTCAAGAAGGAATGTGTATAATGTGTCTTTATTTTCTGAATAGTGTCTCTACTGTGAAAAAGTCAAGGCTAACAGTTGCTTACAGATGGGATTCCCTCAGATCTTCCATCAGGATAATCAGCTTCGGTTTTATTAGAATCCATCTTGATTTCTTCCTTCATAATTGCCCAGTCCTGAAAAATGAAGTGACACCTGAGCTAAATGCAGGGTGGTATAAGCTGAGCTGAAATCTTCACCACATGGCTATTTCAAGACATTTCTACTTCTTTGAGTCTGGTAAGCAAAGAAATATATTTTCGTTTGTTTGGGTTTTTTGAATGTTTGGTTTAGTTTTGGTTTTGCAGTTAAAGTAATTTAAACTATCTAAGGGAAATTTTCAAGATACTTTGTAGTCACTAAAGAAATTGACAGGCAGTAGGCATTCTTGTCCAGAAAATCAAGTCTGAATTATTTAAACATGGGGAAAAGGTTTTTTCCATCTGAAGTTTAACATGTAATTAAAAAAAATATCATATATCTATCATATGATTCAGCTCAGTGGTATTATTTTATGGCAATCAGACACTTTAGAAAAATGCCATCAAATGTACACAATTCTGCACAGATAAATGCCATCCATGTTGTAACCTCACTAGTTTCTGAATTCATAGACAGGTGCTCTGCTACATGGCATGTAGTTACTTTTTTTTTTTTTTTTAGCACTTTCTGCTGGATTCATTGCTTCTTACTGGACCCTTCCAGACCCCTCATGTAGGGAGGACACTAGGCAAAAGTGCTCCTTTGCTGTGCTTTTTCTCTATTAAGTTTCCCTCAGACATTTTTGGGCATAGAGTAGTTTTTATTGACAGGCAACATAGATTTCATTTCTGGGTATGATGTGTAGCCTTCTGGTGCCATCATTCACTCTTTGTAAGGGTCAAATTGACAATGGCAAGCACTGAATACCCTCCAGTACAAAAAGTGAATATACAGAACTAAAGGTACTTTCACTTATTGTGTAACAACTTCACAGATTGTACAATTCAAACCTTAAAGAAAATGCACTGAAGTTTTGGACAACAATGACACCTGCTGAAAAGTGACTGCTCTTAAGTTGCTAAGCAGAAAGAGGTCAACTTTCCTTTAATAGCTTGGCAATCAGAGGATTGATTTTAAAACACTATCTGAATGACCAATATTATTTTTCTATCTTCTCCTTTTTGTAATGGCTAAATTGTTTACTAGCTTTATGCGTAATTTTTTCTGCAATATGATAACCAGTAGTTGTGATATAAAGATTTTTTTTTTCATGAAAACTAAATTTATTTGTGGTCAGTAGTTAGTGTGTCCTAGAAATTTATAAATTTTTTAGTGTGTCTTAAAACAATCTTGGGTCACTGAAATAAGTCAGGGTTTAATAGATCAACTTGTAAAACCTGTTCATAACAATGGATACAGCTGGCAAAAAACAACTCCACGAAATGCATTGATCTCCTTCCCTCCTGCAGTGCACACTGCAGTGGCCAGCCTGCCATCATCCATCAAAGGAGACATGGCAAGGATGCAATCCCTGTTGAAGTGGGTGCAAGACAATAGAGATCTACAGCTGTTTAACAGCACAGATCAGCTTTCATTGTTGGCATCAGAAATGTCATAGACAGGTAGATAAAAAATTGTGTAGTTATGTGCACAGATGTGTTTTCAACCCCATGCAAGTCCAAAATGAAAAAGCATTTACATCTCTCTTCTAGGAATTCCTGTCTCTAACATTTATGCCCAGATAAAATAGACATAAATGATGTTTCCAGAGCTAATTATAGGGGAATAAGTTGCTATACCTTAGAGCAATTCCACTTCCTGCTTTAAATAGAATTATAATATTTAAAATTTATTGGTATTTAACTGCTTTACTTCTCATACCCACTACTGTTTCTTATCTGTTTTCTTCTGCTTCTTCTCACAGTCTCATTCTTCCACTCTGTGCAATGAAATGACTAATATGTATTCTGCATGAGAATTCACTTCAGGAGGGAGAACTGAGGGGATGGTGTTTTTCATTATTTATTACTCTATGTTTCCTGAGACTGCTAATGTTTCCTTCTTTGTTTTTTTGTTGGTTTATTTTGTCTCTTTGATTCCTTTTGCACTGTGGCAATAGTGTTTTTTGTATATTTTTGGTTCCAGAGCTTCTAATGATGGCTTGTCATAGCAGAGTGGATAAAAGATCTTGGATAAAAATGTTAACATGGCAAGTTCCAGCTGGTGCAGACAAATCTGAACAATAAGATTACAAGTGGACTGGCATACCATATTGTGAAGCTGTTGTCAGAAAATTACTATCCAAGACTTTGCACATGGAGGATTGCAAATGTATTCAGGCTTTTCTTCAGTGCACAGTTTGCTGAAAGAAAAGGAAGGGAACAGAAATTGGAGCAAATAACCTGTTCTTAGGACGTAAAACTTTAGGAGTGAAGAGTGCTGCTTGGTATTTGGAGACAAATGCAAGAGTCGGATATGATTTTAAAAATTTTTTTAACAGGCCAGTTTTTCTACTGCATTTGCTAGAGCTGTTATCTGACATAACACTCATATCCAAACTAGAAGCTAAATATACACTGAAACAGTTCACCATAATTAAAAATTTCACTGATGTTGCTGTGGGGTTGGGATCATTTAAACGTGATACAGTAACATTTATCCCTACAAAATTTAACCTAAAAGTACTGGCTAGAGCAGGACTAGCAAGTTGGGCCAATGCCTTTGGTAAATGACATGTAAATCACCATTTCACCACTGGTTCAAGATCTCTGTCAGTATAGCTCTCCTCCTCCTGCTTTCATGCTGTTTATTACTTCTTAACACACACAGGCCCATGAAGCAACAAAACAATGTACTAGTAGGTCCCTGAGACCTCACAGTGGATTTTGCCCCGATACATAATGACAACCAGTTGTGTGGAGATGCTACTAAAGTAATTCTAAAAGGCAAAGTATGGTGTTGAGTTACAAGTTGCAGATTTGCATGGATTGAAGGTTTTAATGTGATCATTCAGACTGGCTCCACTGAAGCGATTTTATGGCTTTGTGTTAATTTGTCTGGGAGATGTTTATGGTATTAATAATACTGCAGGTTGGCCCAGCATTATGTTCAGTGTTGCAGTGGACTCACACAATAAATGGGTGCTTGAGCTCCATGAAAACGTGTCAGTCCTTCTATTTCCAAAATATTCAGTAATGTTCACTGCTTCCTAAGAGTCCATTTTGTGCTACGAGGGAGTTTTTATCAAAGTAGGCATAGTACAACTTCATGTTATGGATTCTTTATTTGTTCCCTTATTTCCTCTTTCTAGTACTTCATTGCTATCAATATTCTGTTAGTCTACATTTTTTTGCTATTAGGTTAATCCTCTAGAAAGTGATTTTTTTTTTTTTCTTCTGCAAGTTTTTAGAAGCTGCTAAGGAATTTACACCTTTATGCTGAGTAATAAATGCCTGGAATGAAGGTTATACAGAGGGAGCAGCTCTGACAGGTCTCTGATCCTTTCAAGTGACTTATCTTGTGGCTGTGGAGCAACTGATGGGTAATTGTGCTTGCTGCTTTGCTTTCCTCTGTCATGGTTCTCTGCACTTCCTCATGCTGGCCACAGGTAGGAGTAGAAATGACACAGTGTGATGAGACAAAGTGACTGGCCTGGCTGAGCTCTGGTTAGCACAGGACACATTCCAAAGCAACACAACTGGAGGCACTTGAATAAACCCTGCTTCAAGATTTCTTTCTTTCAGGAAGAGACCCTGATGATAACTTCATGAGTAAAAACAGACCTGTCCAAACTTCCCCAGGCCCATTTTCTATTTGTTGGACACTTCTTGTGCCTACCTTCTCATGTTTTTGTATTGCTCTAGTGTCAGTGTGAGGCTAGACTTTGCTGCTGACTCTTGGCTTCACAGCCTAGCTCCTGCCTGAACTCATCTAAGCATTCAAGGACATCTCATGCCTACTTTCACTCTAGCAGTGCCAGATACATGAGGGTCTTCCACTGCTTTGTGTTGTGGTGGGTACTTGGCCTTGGCCTGGCATCTCGGTTCATTTCATGGTGGCAGAAAGGAACTTTTCTCTGAGGATCCAACTCATTCTGATGTGCAGACAGCTCTGCTTCATGGAGGTCACTTTTCCACACTGTTCTCTGCATTGCTACTCCTGTTCAGGACCTGTAATCTTGCTTCAGCCAACTAGATCTTGCACCCTGTAAAGCCTTCCCTTTTTCCCCAGAAGGTCCCATTTCAGGGAATTCTTGCTGCTTCTAGGCTTGATTTCTGTTTCCCTGTTCCTCCATCAATCAGTTTGAGTATAAGCTGCCAGGGCATACACTTTACCATCTCCATGGGATTTAATGCCCTCCCTCCCCAAACTATCATTCAAAGTAACTTTAGTACTGCTTTGTGGGAAACCTTGATCTCAAGGTTTGTGTAGAATGAAACATAAGTGTGGAAGGCTATTTCAAGGGCCATCAACATGTGCTCTGTCCATGTGTTAGAGAAATAACTGCTGAACCCAGTGTAGTTACTGCATATTCACATTTTTTTTAATGAAGAACATTTCTGCTGCTTGCTTTTTGATGCTTACTTGAGCCTTCTGAGATTGTCTCTAAAATGGTTGTTTTGGTGTTCATTTTTAAAAAGGTTTCTATGTATCCCACCAAATCAGCTCTCTTGGGGCAAAGCAACCTCTGAAAAGACTGATTCTAGCAGGTTATTCTAATTACCTTCTCATGCTTTTGCTTGCTTTTTGCCTTTTTTTCCCCCAAATGAAGTTAAACATTTGAAATTGGACTAAAAGATAGTTATTAATTAACATTATTTAGCTAGTAGCCATCTCACAAAGCTCTTCTCAACAAAATGAGACTTTGAGTACAAATATATCAAACTCCAACAAAAACTCAAGCACAGAAAAAGCCCAGAAAGCTAACTAAATCTATATAGTATCTTGCCAGTCAACATATAGTATAATCCATAATTAAATTAATAGTCTTACAGCCCTACCTGTGAAAGTTTAGTAGCTGCACCTCTCCAGTGAAGGCTTTTCCATTTACTGGTCAGTAGCAGACTCGTGCAACTGAGTAGTAACCAGCGTTGTCTTGAACCTTTTTCAAAGGAAGATTGTTTGTAACAAATTCACTTCATGTTTTGCTTTGGAATTCAGTAGAAATAAATTTAAAAGCATTGTGATTGAAGGCCATGCTTCTCACTGCATTCAAGAGATATCAAAAGGCTTTGTAAAGGATGAGACAAAAGACTGAGGATAGCCTTGCTCTCTAGATGGCTCAGCTGCATTGAAACAAATTAAATTGGCCTCCCACTTGGAACTTTGGCAGTGTGCCCCTGGGTGGCAAACCCCTGTTTTCCTGCCTCAGCCTGCACCATTCTGACCTTTTCCCTTCCGTGCAGGACCCTGCATGAGCAGGTGTAGCCTTGGAGGGAAAGCCTGTGGTGGCTGCAGCGGAGGTGGGAAGGGCAGCAGCCTGTGCTGCTCAGCCACAGCCAGGGCTCTGTCCACTCTCCTGACACGTGGCCTGGGCCATGCTCTGTGCCCCTCACTCTGCTGCACAGCTGGCACACCTGGGGAGGTAAGATATGCCCAAGGTCTGCTTTCCTGCCAGTTAATTCTGGGGACGTGTTCTAAAGCTGATTTTCTGCTCATCATTATTTTAAAAATCACTAGGCAGCTTCTCAATACTGAGAGCTCAGTTCTGCTTCTTCACAGCCCACCAAGTGAAAACCAAGGCCCAGACATATTAGAGGCTTTTCCCTCTTCTGCAAGAAACTAGATTAAATTATTCAGAAGGAGCAAGCTGTTGAACAGGTCTGGGGCTCTGTCAATGCCTAGATATTTATGGTTCAGGATTGCTTCTGTAATTTCAATGAAAAAAAATCCCACTGAATACTGAAAAAAAAGTCGTAGCTATGTGAGTGTTAACAGCATCTCACTTTACTTATTTGACCACTTGCTTATCTTAGATAAATCTTAGTTATCTTCTAGATTCTTAGATAAGAAAAATCTTAAATAAATTTTGACTGTGGTCTTTTGATCCAATACATATGGGAAAACTGTTATATAAATGGTGAGCCATGGTAGTGTCTTCTTTTTGTCTTCCAACACCTCTGGCTTAGAAAGTTACTGCTCTTTTGATTGGATTTGTTCTGGAGACTCGCAGATGCCTAATTGAAGAACAGGATTCATCCAAATCTGAATTCAGTTCCTAAATTTTAGAAAGTTATAACGAGTTCAGATATTGCAATTTCCTACTGGTTTGCTCAAAGGAAACAGTCTTATTCATTGATTTACTTGGCTTGGTCTTCTGAAATTACATATTAGCAAATTGCAAGTTCCTACTTTTGTTCTGAAAATCCCATAATGCCCCAAAACCAGGAATTTCCATACCTTGCCTTTAGGTCTCTAGATCATCTCCTTTTCTCTAGTACAAGGAGAACTGCTTCTGTGCATACACAGGGGTTTTGAAGATGTTCTGGTCCATATTGAGAACCTGCAGGTCCTTGGTGCCAGTAAGCAAGATTTAAAAAGCATGGTGTGATCACTGATATTAGTTGTTACCAAACTGGATCCACCTTTACAGAGCAGGTGTGTACATTGAGAAAATGTGAAATAAAAATAATAATTAATAAGCTTTTCTGTTCCATGATGAGTTTACATGTGAACCTCGAGTATCTTACTGTATGCTCTAGTGTTAAAAACAATTAGTTAGTTTTAAGTTCATTTTTAGTTCACCTCTCTAGAAAGGTCTTTGACTTGTTTACAAGGCTTTTTTATTGTTCTTCAACTGAGTGAATTCATGTTGATATTTCATTGCAGATTGAATAGCATAAACAGTGAATGTGAACTAGAAATGTAGTTTTAAATTCCATGGAGCTGCCTGGCTCAAAAATCCTAGTCACTCACCACAAGCAGATATTCAGCCATCCCCAGGGAGTCAGGGCTTCATCAGCTTCACACATGCAGTGGTCTCTTGGGGGCACAAAACACCCCACCCTTCCTCCTTCTGCCCCCAGGTTTATGTGCTAAGCATGATGCCGTATGGTATGGAAGATCTCTTAGATCAGTGGGGGTCAGATATCTTGGTTTTGTCCCCTCACAGCTCCTTGTTCACACACAACCCGCTCCCTGGTGGGGTGGGATGAGAGGCAGAGAAGGCCTTGACCCTGTCAGGAGTCTGCTCAGCAATAACCAAAACATCCCTGTTGGCGTTGTACCGTTTCCAGCATAAATCCAATCCACAGCCCCTTACCAGCTACTTTGAAGAAAACTCCACTCTAGCCCAAGCCAGCATATCAGCCTACATGTGTTTTGTTTCCAGACTGCAAAAACACTTTTTTAAAGTTTATCTCTTTGGAATTGGGCACATACATTGGATGCCAGAAAAGACCATGGTGGATCAGGGATCCCAACCATGTCCTCTCCCAACCTGTTGGGTTGGGAGAAGCTTTTGCAGGCAAGTATGGGGTTGGAGGGATGGCTTTGAATGCTGTGCAAGAGCTGTGCAGCAGTAGCCAAAGCACTGGTGTGTGTCCACACTGTTCTAGTCACCAGTATGCACAGTAGGTGTATACATACACAACACTATATGGGCTGTTGTGAGGAATGCTAGCACCATCCTAGCTGGACTGACTACAGGAATAAAATGAGACAAACATAAAAGGAGATAACCACAGGGGTTTTTTTGTTTGGTGTTTTGTTTTGTTCTTAGAGTATACATTTAATGATCTGGATCCATAACTTTACCAAAATATTACAAAATATTGTGTTTGGTTGGATAACCCTTGATTCAGCAAGGGGAGATACACTTGTTATTAAAATTATTGGATGTGATTTTCAAACCAAGCTTAACTTCATATGTGAGATGTTTTAAGTAATCTGCATGAGTGAATAGGTTCATCCGTGTCTGCAGATGAAATTAATTGTTTCAGACAGAAGAGTGAAAAAAACCTAGAAATCTCATTGCTGTTTGGCTCCTGGAGGGGTCTGTGATGTTGAACTTACTCTTTGCAGAGAGTAGCCTGTGTGCACTGATAATCACTGCTGGGAAATGGCAAGCCATCATTTCTGGGGGGCATTCAGGTCTGTCACCCTAGAACAATAATTCTCTTCTCATACAGCTGCCATAAAGTGCAGTTTGTTTTTCAGTCAAAGGGGTCAGGTCTGGTTGTTGTCTTATCTGGTGCAGATAAATCAGTGCTATACTGTTCAGTATTGGTAATGGGAAGGGAAAGTTCAGGAGGATATGTTGACTGATAAAAAGTTTTTTCAGTATTGCTATTGCTGTTTTAGGGTCAACAGGGAAGTAGAGGTCAGTGTAGGTTAGGACGCTCCTAATTCAGCATAAGATTCTATAGCCAAATGCTTGTTAAGTCTTTAGGAATACTCAGGATGATCAGTCTCCCTGATATATAGCACAGAGCTACAGAGATTTATGGAACTATTCCTAGTAGCAAAATTTCTCAAGGGTTTAGCCAAAGACATGCTTTTGACAAATATAATGCTGATTGTTGTCTTTCATGTTCCCAGCTGATGGCTTTCAGTTAACATTGCTGATCAGGGCTTGCAAATTTGCCAAGTTAGAGAATTTTTGTCTTTAAAATCTAAACTATATTTTCAGCCAAGGTGAGTTGACACCTCCTCCAAACTTTAAGGCACCCTCTGAGAAATCTAGCCCTTGATCTGCTCTCTATTTCTACTTATTCGGCATTGGCATATTTTATGATCCTGCCTTGGAAATGGAAAGCTTGACTGTTTTATTGAACTCTTGCTAACAACTAGCTATGTATTAAAAATGACCCCTGCCAGGCCTCGGAAATATTTTACTACTGCAAAAGACCTTATGAGCATTAAGCTGAATGTGGAAATTTTGTAAACAATTCTAGGAAGTTTAAGATTTTTTTAAAACATTTTTTGTTTTAAATATATATATGATCTAGAGAATGGTGCTGTCTGTGGCTTGCAAGGGACATGTATAACAATAACTGTGCAAGTAAAGCAGGACCCTATGAAAATAACTGTGTCAGCAAGGATGTGAAGTAAACCCTAGAGGTGAAAGAAATCCGTGAATTAATTTCACTTGACAATTATAATTGTGCACAAATCATACTAACAATGAGGCAATGTAATTAGTGAAATTAAATAGTGAAACCATCAATTCAATATACACCCTTATAGTTTTATTTCCTTTTCTTTACAGCAATATACACTATCAAAGGCCACAGTATTAACTCAGACTGTATGCCGGAATTCTAATTTTCTGAAAAATAATTTTATGTATTTTTTTTCCCCTTATCAAAGGATCTCCCAAACCTTTTGTCTTGAGGAGTAGCTTTTGCTATAGAAAAATACCAGCAATCCTTATTCAGACTTCTAGATGGGCAATCTTTGGACTAAGTGGTTTCTGGACGCCGAAAAGCTGGGTGAGGAGGGTGGTACTACAACATAAACTCTGTGAGAGCTGTTACTGGACAGAAAAAGCTATGTATTTCTCAGGTGCTCATTACAGAGAAGGACCAATAACTCATCTGTAGATCAGTTTTAGGTTTAAGATTGTTAACATTGTTAAAATTAATGTCATTTTGTATGTAATGCTGGACTTCAGCATTATGTACGAAATCACCAGCTCAGTTATCCTTAGCTCTTCTGATATACAACCTCAGGGAAGGCAGATTTGCACCGAGTATGTCCTTATGGAAATTCACTATTCTGTATTTCCAACTTGGATTTCTTTTAAAAGTACCATCACTCTTCATTTTTGTACAGTTCTTTTTTTCCCTCCATCATTCCCCCTTCCTCACACCTTTTATAGCTATAGCACCTTTTCCCCTGCTCTTTGTATTATTAGTAAATTCTTCAGTAAGTCTTGGAAAATGTTTCCCCTTGTGATTGGGAAGAAATTGGGGATTAAGTGTTTATATCCAACCTGCCGTGGTTTGTGAATCCATTGACACTTAGACTCCCTGGAAAGGTCAGGAAACCAACCTTTTTCAGCTTTACCACTCCTTAATCTCAGTAACTATCTCAAAAAGTTGTGCTTTCTCTTCTGGTGGGGCATTAAAATATCTGTCTGTAAATGGGTCTTAGATCAGCTGCAGGTGGATAAAGCATTTTCCCTGAGGACCCAAAGGCTTTATACAATTTCTGAAGCATTCAGAGCAGTTTATCAGAATCCAGAATAGTGAAGAGAGAGACACTAATGAGGGTCAGCTGACCAGCTGGTGATCCAAATTACTAGTGCCTGACACCTTTGCAAATTATTCTCTCATGCACCCTCTTTGTATGGTGTCATCTTTTTTGAAAAATGGGAAAAATTTCACAATATGAGGCATCTCTTCTGAAAAGTTTAAATGTTCTCTAAGTGTAGGGCTACTTGGGTGATATTGATTACGTTGAAGTGTTATTTGCTTGTTTTTAGAACTGACATTTAATCTGCCCTCGGAACATTTACTTTTTTTTTAACACCTTTCACGCACAGATCTTTATTTTTTCTTTTTTCTGTTTAAGGACTTTCTACAGAATTGTAATCTAAGCAATATAAGGGGATTTAATATAGAATTAAGGTGTGTTTCAGTGTGATGTGGTATTAAGCTTGCCTTCAGGTAATCAGAATTTGAGGTCACATTTAAGTTAAGGCTCAACCTACAAAAAGCCTCTTTTGTGACTATTTTGTGAAACTAGCACTAGTCAGATTTGAAGGATTTTGTTAGTTGTTGTCATTGTGTGTCTGATTTTTTTTTTCTTTTTTGTTTTTCCAAGAGCTCATGGTAGCAGAATTTTCAGTGTAAAAGACTGGCATAGCATAAAGTGTTTTCATCTTGGAGAAATCAAGATAAAATATTTCATTTTGGGTTTGCATCTTGCAGAATAAAATGTTCTCCATCTCGCATTCATCATGAACAATGCTGTAATTGATACATATTAAAAGCTGGTGTGTCACACTGGTGGCAAATAGCCTGCTTGTAGTTCAAAATACAATCTTCTGTGTTTTTCTGGATGTCTCCCTAGCTTGTGATTTGACTCTGATTTAGATAGGCTCTTGGACAACTGTATTATTCAGATTATATGAGTTTGCATCAGAGGAGTTGTGTTTTTTGTTTGCATTTTTAATCTCATCTTTCCCAGTGAGACAATTGTTTGTGGAGGAGACTGCCTTTGAAGGCTCTGTTTTAACTGTTTTATTTATAGCAGTGCTATAGCTGTGTATTCTAGTCTCCCATGTGGCTGGACAATCTGCACCTCTCTTAGTTGCTGGATATTATTTAGCCCTAGATATAATCCTTTATTCAAAACCTTATTGCCCTGAACCTATTGCAGAGCTGTTTTATCAGCATTTTACTTTTTTTCTGTGAAACAGTAAATTACTACAGCTTTCATGTGAGGTGTAACATAGTTTTCAATGGAGGTTTAGTAGCATAATCCAATTTGATATCACAGGAGAAGAAACACCCTGGTAACTCTGTCTTTCAACTAGCTTACAACTCTGTTCTAGTACTTGGAGTGGCTGATCTCACCTAAAAGTTACCTTCCACTGAATTTAGTGAATTTGCATGTGCTTTTTGTTAACTAGGTTCTGGAGAGGGATCTACTGATATTTAAATTCTGGTGTGTATTTGTAGCTGGGGCTGGTCGTATTTCTGTTTGCCCTGAAGTTTCTGATAAGATCAAAGCCTAAAATAGAAGTAGAAAGAGAGATACTTGTGTGACTACAAGCAAAAATATTCTTCTGAATGAACTTCACACCAGTATTTGTGAAAGGGTATTTTTATATGAGTTGAGTATTGAATAAATAATAAGATATAACAAGGACCAGTAGCTTCTGTCTTCATCACTGCAATACATTTTAAAGAATTTTAAGAGTAACAACTGTGTTGTACAGTGAGACTTCTGGAACTCTTGTACAGAAGCTGTCACTCAATTTCCTTCTGCTACTTGATGTGTGGGGCCGTGCATAACAAGATTTTGGATTCACAGCTTAATCATGTGAAGGACTTAAAATATATGGCTTTAATATTCAAAAAAGGGTGGTAATGAGTTTGAGATGTGTTTGTATCCTTAGCTTGACTCCTTGAAACTTCAATTACTTTTAAAGAAGTCAAATAGATGGGCTATTTTAATCTATCAATTTAGATTTCTTATGGGAAAAATAAGAAGCATATATATGAAAGAAGTGAGGGTAAAGAATTATTGGATTGGGAAAAGCTGATGGAAGACAGCAAGAGCTCATTTTGATTTGTTCTGACTTTATGAAATGTAGATTTTAAAAATGTTTAGGGTTTATTTTACCCTATTAAAAGTCAGTTATAACCGACCTCTATATTTCAAGCAGTCTGGTATTGTTAGGAAAATTTTCTCTTGATGTTAGTTTTATACATCTCTCTGATGTTAAAACTTTTTTAATTAGAGATGCCAAATACTAAAAAAAAATATTTTGTCAAGTTCTCATCTTCCTTTCCTTATTACCTTTACCTTTTGTATGCCAGCAACGAAAATTTACAATTTTTATACAAAAATATTTCTATACAACATTATTTTCTGCCCGCTTTGTCATACGCTGCTTCACAGATACACATGGTGTGACTCTTACTCAATATTGTATTTAGTAAGGCCTGTGAGAAAATACTTTCCTACAAAGTCAGAAAACGGTTTTCAAAGGTAAGCTTTTTTTCCCATCGTTTATATTATTTCATACAACACTTTAAAGGAATTTTTACACATGCCCCAGGGTTCTGACATTAAACCTTGTCTGAGCTTTGGGAAACCCAAGTGGTCTCTGCAAAGAGGCAATATATGGCAATATTATTGAGAGCTTTTAACTTCAGCAACAGCAAACATAAATGATCCTATTGACACATTTCTTCTTTATGCTCACTGCACAGTGGATGTAAGCTTTGTTCTTTTATGCCTTCAGCCATGCAAACAATCAAGGTTCTGGCTGTTGCAGGAAGAATTTGTGCAACTCATGATTTGATGATAGACCCTTTCCCGAAAGTCATGATGTCAAGGAAGAATCGCTGATTGTAAACTCACTGCAGCTCTGCTTGTGTGGTGCTCACTCAGTGTTTAGGACTCTTGCTTAGGACTTTCTCTTCAGGTCATAGCAGGAGTCAGGGAGGTCCTAATTACCTAATTACCGGTCTCCCTAGTTGCTTTGCAATGTGCAAATGAGGAGACACGGTTCTGACTCCACCCGAGTCCGAACTTGCAATTCCAAGTTGCATGCCACTGTTATTGAAGAAGAAGCAGTCTCCTCCGTTGTGTCAGTAAAGGAAAAAACCCTGTTTTGGAGGCTGTCTCAGTATGTTTGGCATAATAAGCCCATGATCACAGCTGACATTACACCCATTTGAGGACACAGGACCTAGTTCTATCTAGACATTCTATTACCTACTAGAACCAGCTCCTGGGGCTGCACCTCCTTGTTTCTGAGCAAGGCAGGGGTGGGAGGGAGATAAATTCTCCCTCCTTCCCCAGA
The DNA here is from genome assembly GCA_013398595.1 of Tychaedon coryphoeus. Taxonomy (NCBI): domain Eukaryota; kingdom Metazoa; phylum Chordata; class Aves; order Passeriformes; family Muscicapidae; genus Tychaedon; species Tychaedon coryphoeus. Next base: position 2,148,830 of record WBND01000054.1, on the reverse strand, counting down.
AAATTCTCCTCTATAGCCACTGAAGTTCCACTGAAGCTGCCAGATGATGATGAATAGTCTCCTGCCAACGAGCAGTATGGAGGGCTGTGTTGCAACAGGCATGCACAAATCACCCACTAAGGTCAGTGATGAAAGTGCTTGCCTTCTTACTGGATGCATCAGGTCTCGCTTGCTCTTTTCATAAACACAGAAGAATCAGATTAGAGCTTGATTTTTAATATCTGAGAATTTTTTCCCCTGCCTTTTTTCTCATCTCCCAGTCTGCCTCACTGGTGGCACAAGACTCAGTCTGGGTCTGTCTCTCATTAGCAGAAATGATGCTGATTCCAGCAGGGAGATCCAGATCAGCAAAATATCCCATTCCAGGAAAATCATGTCTTCAGCTCCAGGATGTGATGCATAAGTGTCTTTATTGCTCAGATACAGGAAAAGTAGATTTTACTTTGACATTTCTATTCAGTGCCATGGCCAGATGGAAAATGTTAGGTCACACGTAAGCTCTTCTGTCTTCCTTTTTGGAAGACTAAATGTGATTCTCATAGGGTAAAGAGTAGGCAATGAAATTGCTGCCTTCTCACAGCAGCCTGCTCCAGCTGTGCTGTGAAAGGGTGATGGGTTACTGCTTCAAACGCTGTATCCCAGCCTTGCACTCTCTCTTGGGTTGTAAGCATCTGAACCCCTTCAAACTCCCTGGGAGTCACAAAAGTCAAAGGGCGTGTGTAATTCAGGGATTATGCTCTTGTTGTTCAAAAGGTAGGGTGATGCCACTGCTGCAGAATCAGGTGTGGAAACAGAGACATTGAGATCTTTTAATGTTTGCAGTAATAGCAAGTGTTTTGTTTCGTTACACTTCCAAACAGAAAATATCACATAGGGAGAAGAAAATGGGTTTCCTGACCTGCTTTTTAAATTTTCTGAGTAAGAAATAATGAAGGTTTTGAAGATGAGCTTTTATTTTGGTGATGTATTTCGATTGCATAAGACTAGACAGCATAACTAACCCTCTCCTCGGGTTCATGTTGAATTACTATGATTTCACCAGGCTGATGAGCCATTTTCAGTCATTTACCAGCAGTCTTTACTGATCAGGAACATCTCAGTTGACTGGAAGTCAGCAAGTGTGATGTCCATCTACAAGGAGAGCCAGAAAGAGATTTGGGGAACTATAGGCCAGTCAGCCTGACCTTGGTGCCAAGGAAGGTCATGGAGCAGATCTCCTGAGTGCCATCATGGGCAGAACAATCAGGGGATCAGGCCCAGTTCCATCACCAAAAGAATTGTCCAACATTATTATAGGCTACCTAAGTGTTGGAGTCACCATCTCTGGAGGGATTTAAAAATGTGTAGGTGTGGCATTTAGGGACATGGGTTAGTAGTGGACTTGGCAGTGCTGGGTTTATAGCTGGACTCGAAAATTTTAGAGGTCTTTTCCAACTTAAACAATTCTATGATTCTATGAAAGGTGTGGGATTTGTGTGTTAGCTCAAAGCAAGGAGTTTCTTTCTCAAAGAAATCAGTCTATCACAGAGGATGAATTGTGAGGGCTATCTGATCCTAAAGTGTAGTCAACTTTAGCCAGAGTTACTGTACTGCATCTGATGAGTGGATTTAAGAGTTCCTTGGAGCACTTTTTCAATACTCTAGTTGCAGACTTCAAGGGAAGAGCAATCTCAGCTTCAAGGAAAGAGAAAGAACTTTTCAATGGGTACCGGATATAAGAATATTTATATATTTTCTAGAAGACATTTGCCTCGTATTTTTTGCTGAGTTGGAGTTAAAACATTCAGAGAGAGAAAGCATATGCAAAAGAACTGAGCTCAGGTCTTTATTCAGAGTTATGCTGGATTCATTAGGGTGCTTTGGGCTATGTATAAATCAAGAATGGATTAGGATAGTCTAAAACAGAAGACATGACCGGCAATTGTGTTTCTCATCCTTGAAGTACTCCATCATTTATACTGAAAAGATGATATTCAGTAGCTTACAGATTGTTTGCTTACTTGACTGCTTAAATACAATGTTGAGGCTGTTGTTGCCAGGGCCAAATTCAGGCATGGTTGTCTGAGCACCTGCAGGGCTAGACAAAACCCTTTTCCTGAGTGACTTTCCTACCCATCCTCCTGGGGACTGCTAAGTTGGCTTTGTCAGGCAAAGATCTCAGCATTCCCATGCAGCTGTCAAGCATCACTCATCTTGTGTGTTGTGCACCAAGGTCCCTTCTACATGGGCAGCTGGTGCTGCCAGCCTTCAGCAGCAATGGCAGATGAGTTCCTCCTTTGCCTGTGCCATGTGTGGAACTTTGCTGTGCATAAAAATCCTTGAAGTGTGACATCTTGCAACATCTGGGCAGTGGCACACAGCTCGGTGCCTGGTGCTGCTTCTGGGGCCCTTCTGGGTCTCTCAGGAGTGTGGTGACAGCCTGCCAGCTGGCAATCAGACAGGAATACTAAGCAAGTGCTACAAACTGCTACTACCTTCATTTGAGTAGATGCTGTTATTGCTGGGAGCAGGAGGTACTGCCCTGTACTTTGCTGGGCTGCAGAGCCACAACTGGATCTTCAGACTGCCGGTGACTTGCTTGTTTGCCTCTGAACCTGACAGCAGGTACTACACAGGTTGTGCTGGAGCAGGCAGCTACATCCGCAGGTGTAGGATTTCTGAGCACCTCTTATGTGGCTGTTCTCATTCCTTTCCCTGCCTTTGCCTGCCACCTTTTCAGAGCTGCCAGATGAAGTTTCCACAGCAGAAAGTCCCTGTGTACAGTCCTGTTTGGGCAGTACAGAGGCTGCATCAGTGCTGCCTTTGAGGTTTTGGCTCTCAGGGCTATTGATGAGACCAGTAAACCTCTTTCTGCTCAGAGAGGGGCTGCATCACAGGACTGGGCTGTGCCCCAACAGACCCTGATGGGACCTCCAGCCAGCAGGGAGCCACTGCACCCTGTGACACCCTGCACATTGGACCATGCAGAACGCTGAAACTTCTGGGTGTTTGCTGGTGAGGACTTGGTTCAGGAACCATGATGTGGTTGTAATGTACTCTGCTGGGCTTGGCTGGGGAAGAGAATTTTCTTCAGAATAGTGATATGATGGTGTGGTTTGGATCTGTTCTGGAAACAGTGCTGATAACACAGGGATATTTTTGTTATTGCTAAACACAGCTTACACAAAGACAAGGCCTTTTCTTCTCATTCCACCCAACCAGTAAGTGTGCTGAAAGAGCACAAGGAGTTGTGAGGGGACACCTCTGGCACAGCTGACCTCTCCTGACTATAGGGATATCCCATACTATATGACATTATGCTCTGCAGATGAAAGAAGGTGGAAAAGGGTAACTTGTTGGAATCACAGTATTTGTCTTCCCAAGTCACTGCTACATGAGGTAGAGCCCTGCTCTCATGGGGGTGGATAAATACCTGCCTACCCATGCAAAGTGGTGAATGAATTACTTCTTTTGCCTTGCTTGCATGCATGCAGCTTTTGCTTTACCTACTAAACTGTCTTTATCTCAGTCCACAAATTTTCCCACTCACTCTTCTGATTCTCTCCCCCACCAGCAGGATGAACCAGTGAGTGAGTGGCTGCGTGGTGCTTAATTGACAGCTGGGTTTAAAACATGATATGCACAAAGCTTAAAAATATACCTGCTAAGTTGCTATGAAGGTGTGCAAATTCTCATGTTGCATGCATCCTTGTGGGTGTACGTGGTTTTCTCCTCAATGAGGAGCTTGGCAAGGATTTCCGGAGTGGAAAGAAGGAAGAGGAGAGGAGTTTGTCCTCCTTTGTACCATGTGGCACACTTTGCTCTTAAGCTAATTTATCTAGCAAATTATTTGTAATTGTAGGGACTTGTGACAATTGGCAACAGAAACAGAGTTGTCTTCTTGTGGCATGTTGCAATAGACATTTAAAAGCCACAATATAATGAGCCTTGTATTTGTCAGGAGGTGGTGGGTAGTGTAGTGTGGGCTGTGGTAACACGTGGGAAAGATGTTTTTATGGCGGTTCTGGAAAAAATTGTTGTACTTTCCTTTCCCCTGTGGGTAACTGGGCTTGGTGACTCAGGTGATATTTTCAAGCACTAACATGTTTGAAGCACTAACCTGCCTTTGACAGAAGATGGTAGGTCAGATCCTGCAGACTTCAAAATTAATTTGATTTCCAATTACTCCTTCCAACCAGTCTGGGCTTTTCATGCTGTTCGTGATAAACCTGGAAATGTTTTAGGTTAGATACCATACAGCTAGGGAATTTTGCAGGTTTCTGCTTTCAAATAAAGCACCACTAATAAATGAGAGTACTTCCAGCATACGATGTGGCTTTTCAAAGGTCCCTCAAAGATTAAGGAATATGTCAGGAGGTGAGTGCAGTGCCATTTTTCTTTCTTTCTGTGAGTTACAGCAAGTAGTAGGTTTATCAGCAGTTTCATATGTTTTGATAGTGACAATACAAGCAAACGTTTCTAAATCTGTGCTCTCAGTAGCTCTACTGCTCTTCCCTCACTTGCGAACAATCTTGTCTTACCCAGTTGTTTTACTCTGTGCTATTATGCCCTGTTTGTTTTTTTTGTTTGTTTGTTTGTTTGTTTTTTTTGGGGTGGGGGCAGGGGAGTTTGGTTGGGGTTTTTTTGTTTGTTTTGTTTTTTGGGTTTTTTTGTAGCTATGAGAAATTGTAGCTTTCTGTTTTATTACATAAAACAGGAATATTTCCAGGATATGTACAGCTGTGGTCTTGAACTTGTGACATTTAAAGGGCAATAGAATGCTAATGTGACTAATAAAACAGGAAAAATGGCCTTATATAAGTCAATGTGAAAATGGCTCAACCTACCTTTTAAATGGACTAATTTAAACAACATTCATTCATAGGGGCATGAAGGGAGGCTGAAAAACTTGGGTGATACAGATCGAGCTAAAAAAAACAAAGCAAGCCCTTGACATTCTCTTTCAACACCTTTAAAAAAGACCCAGCCAACTTTTCCTATGATGAGGACTCCTTACCATTTATTTTCTGCAGATGATAATTCACAAGAGTAATTGACTATATGTTTTTGTTTTGTTTTCATTCTGCTGTGAAAAATGTTATAACCTAAAAGCAATTTTATTGGATTTTTTTTGCATTGATTTTTGGATTTTTCTTTGAACATGTACAGTAAAGTTTCACAAGTTATAGTTCAGTATTTCTAGCTAATCCTACGAGGCCTATGACAACTATCTATTAGTCTTGCAGGTCAAATCCTTTCTGAGCAATACTAAGGCTGTATTGATTTTAAATGTATGGCATGCAGCTGCTAAATCATGAAATTATGTGTATGGATTGAAAATTAAGGAAAGCACCCTTAAGTTTTATCTTTTTGATCTATCCTTTCCACGCCGATCAAGGTTTCTCAGTTAACATGGGAAAACACCAAGATTTTCCAATTATTACAATAGTCAAAAGGCCTCCAATAATAAGACTAATTTGTGATTATGACCCACGATAGTTCTAAGGTATGTTATTATTCTGAATACAATTGATTCATTTGATTAAAGGTATACATATGAAGGAAATTTGGGCGTTGAAAGTTGGGAGCGTTCCATGCATGTGTGCTAAAGCTTTCTACTTGCAATAAGAGAATTATAAGTATTTTTTCTGTTTCTTTGATGACAACTACAACAACCAACAAACCCCAACTACTCAGAAAGTAACCAGATACAGATCTCATATGACAGCTTAAAAGTACTCTAGACTAAAACATTAAAAGCTTATTAAAATATTGTTTCCTTTAATGCAAGTTATTCTTTCATCTTTTCCAGTAATGCATCACCTACTAAATTTTTGATGTGGAAAATTAGTGCTTCAGGTCTGAAGGGAGTGACAAGCATAGTATGTAGAGAGTGACAAGAATAAGGTTTGAGCTGCAATTTCAGGATTAATAATGCAGATTCACCCTTCCTAATGAAACAGAAATGTGGACGCTTCATGAAGACTTCATGCTATAAGTTTTGTCTTAACTCCAAAAAAATCAGTGCTATTGATGTTTTCTTATACTTTGATTTTACCATATATAGAAAGCTTTATTATGCCTATTTTTTGTCCCAGTACCTCGAGGTGCTTCCTCTTCTCCTCTCTGTGTGCTCTTGTTAATCTAGCTCAAGTGCTTCCTACCACTGAGAGAGCTTGTTTTGTTGGTGTCTTAGCTCCTGCCAGGACAGAGCTAATTTTTTTTTTGCAGTAGCTAGGTGTGGTGGTGCCCACTTCTAGTCACAGCTGACAGGGAGGCTGAGCCCACTGGATTACTTGAGCCCAGGAATCTTAATTTCCTTTTACAATTTGTCCTAGGCTGCAGTATGCTGTGACATGTGGGCAAAAGTCTGTAATGTTATTCTATACCATCCTATGCTGTTGCCAATGGTGGGGAAAAGGGACTCTGGCTTCCTGGAGGAAAGGCATTCCTTTTCTGGCCAGGAGAAAGCATGGTGTGATGGAAAAGAGCTTTTTGGTATTTGTCGTGGGTTTTACATGTAAATCCTTGACTTACATGTTTTGTTATTAATATTGTAGCTGTTATTGTTCATTTTCTTATATCATTGCTGTTTCTAGCAAATTAATTGCTCTTATCTCAACCCGTAGCATCTTTTTATGCCTCCAGTTCTCTACTCCATCTCCAGAGCGGAAAGGAAAAGCGGAGTGAGGAGTCCAAGAGAGTGGTATCTGGTTTGGGGCAGTCTCAGGGAAAGGGGAGCAAGGAGAGGCACTAAACTGGGGAGTGTCATTCCTAAATCATGACGTGACAAGATGCAAATTGCCTTTTCAGTTTTGCTGGGTTTTGTGAGTGGGAAATCCATGAAGACAGGATGCGTTAGCATGATATATCTGCAGCGGCCATCCTTTGTGAGCTGACTCACATACTGTGGCCTGTAGCTCAGGATCTTTGAGCCCTATATGGATCTATTTGGGAAGTGTGTGTGTGTGTGTGCAAATAAATCCACATTACCAGGAGTAGTCTTCCTTCTTAAAAGACTAGTATTTCTAAAATGAATTTGAACTCATTAGTAATGGAGGGCACTTGTTCACTAAATTATCATATACAATGTAGGCATTTTCTTGAATTTCCTTCAAGTTGGAAACTGACTATTTTTATAAAGCTAATAACTTAATACCTCCCCCCCGCAGTGATTTTGCCCAGTATCAGTTACCTAGGAATCCTTTCTTTCACTAGACAAATGCCTCTTCTTTATTTCTCCCTTTTTCTTTTGATAGCTACATGCAGATTTCCCCCCTTCTTATTGCAGTTCTTTTTTTCATATTCCTCCTTTTCTCCATCCTTTTCTCTGGGAATAGAAAGAACAGGGAGAATGATTACCTTCTGCTCACTTTCAAGATGCAGAGCATTGCAGAAGACTTTATGGCAATCTGTTCTCCAGCTGAAAACAGCTGGCATAAACTCACTGTAGAAGTAGTGGTAATTTAAAGATTACTCATACTTAGTGCTTAAGATTTTAAAATGCGCTAGAGTTTTACAGGGAATCTCTATAGAAGAAAATAAAACTAGTGAAACTTGAATATTGTTCAATAATGTTTATCTAGAAACACTGAAAGTCATTCCCAAGATGGTGCAACTGTAAGACTATAAAAGAAAGGAAGTTTTCTCACTGTTGTATGATAGAAAGCAAAAACTTATCTGAATTCATGTGGAGCCTTGCAACTTAAATCCTATTTTTTAATGTCAAAACCAGTTATCTTAATCTCCCCTGACAAATCTTTTCCATGAAATGTGTTTTCTATCTGTATGCTTGCCATCTTAGTATGCCACACACTTCTCACACCCACAGCTTCATGACGACAGTACATCGTGCTGCAGTCCCTTGAAAGAGATTTTGATTTGGCTGCAATATTTCTGGTCATGTTAGACACTTGGCTGCAATAAAATCTGGGCCATTCAGTGCTTTTGCTTTGCTAAAAATTTGCACAAGAACTTTTATTCTTCCTTTCCTATGGTAAAAGCTACAAATACCACATCTTTAAAGAGAATTACAAAGCGTGCTCAGTATTAAGGAGTTAGCAGGATGATTGTTACCTGATTGTCATTGGCTGGGACCATTTATGTTTTTCTGTGTCATACTCACATATCTGATGAAAGCAAATTGCCAGCTCCAGAAACTTTTTGGGGAGGCAAATTAGGTCTTTTAGCCTTTGTTTACGTGTCTGTAGATACAACACGGACAGGGTGAATGCAGTCATAAATAATGTGTGAATTTTTTTTTTTCTGTGGATTTTAGCCACCCGATCTTAACATTGTTGTGAGCGTTACAACGTCATAAGAAAGTACAGATGGTTTTTAACTACTCAGTAGCCATTTTTTTATTCCACGTATCCAATATGAATTGGTTCAAAATCATAATATGTATGGATGATTACTCATTGTGGCAACACCTTTGCTGAAACCTACTAAATCTTTCAAAATACTTCAGAAATTGCAGATGATATTGGTCTTCCAAAAGAGCAGGCTAATTTTATTAAATTCTTATGTGTTACAAAATCTTTTGAATCTGGATGGTTTTAATAGAGGTGTAATAGTTCAACTTTAAAATTTGGTCACTAAAGCCACAGGACTTAAACTAAAACAAACTAGTGATTTTTTGTCTGACTGTGGTAAGAATCTGCAAGTCCAATAACCCCTATAAGGAATTGTATGCCAACAAAGCAGTGGTTTAGAAGAGACAATGTTTGTCAAGGACTGCTGGGCTGAAGGAGCAACATGTGCATTCCTATGAAAGCAGTTCCTGGCTCCCAGCCCAGCAAAGTTCAACAGGATCCAGGCTGAGCCTGGACTGATAATGTGCTATGCATTTCCTTACTTCCCTTACTGGTCAAGGTGCATATTTGATTTACTGCAGTCTTGGGGAAGAAGACAGCAATACATGGTGAGAGTTTAGGAACCTTCTCAAATATATAATGTTTTTCTAGGAAATCAGATTATGGAATTTTTCTGCATTTCTGACTCTAGAAATAGGTGGACCCTTTTAGTCAGTTTTGCAAAGCTGTGTTAGAACAGGGATAGGAGTCTCTAGCATCATACCTACAGTATAAGTTTTGTTGCAGACTGGAGCTGTAGTTTGCTATTGAGGGTAGGAAGTGATGGCTTGGGTAGAAAATATGCAACTTGTAGGAAGACAAACTTTGCTGGGTCTAGAGTTCATGAAATAACATGCTGATTTCTACTAAATGTGACAGTTTATGAATATTCATATCTGCTTAAATTTCCTCAAAGAAGAAAAAATATTTTAAGGGATATAAATTATTTTTGCATTTCAATACTGCCCTGTTAAAATTACTAATATTTATTTTACTCAACATTGCCTATGAGCTGTGCTCTAAACCTTAATTAAAAGACAGTTATTCAACTTGGCTCATGTTCAGCCATACTCCAAAGATAACCTATGCTACAGATTCATCTTTTTATTTTATTTTTTTTCTATTGTTCTGCTAGAAAATATGCATTTCCTAGATACTTTATGTTTTAGCAGTGAGGTTTATGAAATACTAACTCTCTTCCACTTCTCTTTGTCACTCTATGTTTCTCAATCTGATTAACACTCTGTGTTAATCAATCAAAGTGCTTGTGTCCATCTGTAATTTTCTGTTGGTAGTAAACCTTGACAAGGTAAGGGGGATTTATTTTTTGTTATACATCACCTAATATAGAGGGGAAGTAAGGGAGGCTTTACTGTTTTGAAGTCTGCCTGATTGCTCAGAATGATGGAAATTAGTAGCTGCCAGGCTTAAGGGGTGATAAAGCACTTCTCCTGCCTCTTCACTCTTTTCTTCCTGACCATGTGAACTTCTCAGATGAGATTTTCACAATGCATAAGGGTTGCTTTTGAAAAAAAAATTGCTTGTTTTTGTTTTTCCTATAGTTTAGTTCTTTCTAAGAGCATCTATGCCTTTTATTTGCTTAAGCTATACTTGAAGTTATTTTTTTAGTTATGTTTATTGTGCTTTAACTTAGGAGTTACTTTCCTTATTCACTATTGGGGCAAAATTCAGGTTACACCCTAGAAAAGGCATCCAAGGATGAGGAAAACTGTTCCTGTCCACAAATAATGTCAGCATTCAGATAGTTTCTTTCAGCCTGATAAGAGAGAACTTAGGACAAGGAATAAAGCCCCAAAATACAATTTTGTATTTCCTTGTTTATTTCATCATTTTATAATCAGATATTGAATGCTGTTTCCAAAAGTAAAGTGAACTAACTTTCTGGAGGTAAAGTTATCAGAAACTGGGATTTTCACAAAAACAAATAAAATACATGAAGATTAACATTTTTCTCCTACCATTCCCCAAAAGAATATAGCAGATAAATGAGAAAGAGTGTTATGTGTGTAGCAATTAATCTTTAGCTTATAGTAGGGGAAAGGCTCACTTTAACAAACTTCAATGAAAGTGAAACTGGAGAATGTCTCGGTGACATGTTTGGGATTCCAGTCAACTGGGACAAAAGATCACTTAAGTGCAAATACTTTATGAGCAAGCATCATCTGTGCCACACTGTAGATACCTGCAGAAGTACAAGTACAAATTTTTATGTAAAGTCATATGAAGTAACTGTGATAAAAGACCTACCAAAGCTTGCAAGCTTGGAAACAAAAGAAAGATTTTCTTAAGAAGCTTACGATGCGAAGAATAAGAAATTTTATATAATGTTATGCAAGTGCACTTAAAATAGGAAACCTTCTGAATGAATAAGAAAACATAAGGCTTTGAAAGCTTAGAGTAGTACCAGATGTAAAAATACAATAATACAGCTACACTTTACAACTCCCAAAATGCTAAATGATGGACAATGGTTGAATATGAATGAGTAATCTAGGTTAGAAAAAATAAGGCAAAAGACAACTCAGTCAAGGTCAAATCAAAGTTTTGTTAACAAGAAAACAATGCCATTGGATGCTGTGAACTGCAATGAAATTCTAAGGAAAAATGAACTGAAAATTCACATTGTAGGAGCACCATATTGCAACTTTCACAGCCAGTGGTTCATTGACTCCTTTTAATGATCTTAAGACTCCAAAATGTTTTGTAAGGCAGTGTTGTTGCTCAGATTTTATTTAGAAAAGGGGTTTATCTGAGGTATCAATCAAACTTAAGAAATTTTCTGTCTTTGAATAGAAAGGACTTTGAGACATCATTTGTTTCCCTTCTCTGACCTGACAGAGAGCCTACAATATTTATCTACTCTTGGTTGAAAGGCTGCAGTGATGTAGAACCCATGGCCTTGCTTTGCAACCTAATTTATTATTTGATTATTACTGCAGTTAGGAGTTTTTTCATACTCCCTGAGCTAATATTTTTTGGCTGCCAGTATTTCTATTTGACATGGTCACAGTGAGCACAGGGGATCTTTGCTCTCATTTCCTTGGTATGGGAAGAAAGACTTTTACCTACTGAGTGACTGGAATACTGCTTCCATGCCCTTTTTGCTTTTCTCTTTCACTCCCTTCTCTTTCTCTCTCCAGAGATAAAAAATGTCTTTGTCTTTCCTGACAGTGTATATTACCAAATTTCCCAATCCAGAGTTATTTCCATTATCTTCTGCATCTCTCTTATGTTTTGTTTCCTCAGGACTGGACTCTGGGGCGCATCCAACCGAAGCTTCTCAATGCCAAGCACAGCAAATTAATGTGTTACCATGTTATCAAGACAGTGCAAAAGCCTGTTAGTACTTGAACCACTGCTGCTTCACCAATTATTTCTCATTTTGTATTTGCACATGTAACTGTTTCTTCCCAGATCCAAATATGTATCTTTTTATCACATTTGTTCATATTAGATTGTGTGGGAACATTGAGGGGAAGGAGAACTACATTTAAATGGGAGAATTACTGTTGGAAACCTGGCAGGTCCCCCTCACCACCAATGAGGAAGTCACGAAGAGGAAAATGGCAGAATCTTCACAGAGGTGGGAGGATGACAGACTATGGATATGAGGGGAAATAAAAACAGTTGATCCTGAATATAAGAGAAAACTTTTTCAAAGTGAGGACAGTGGAACAGATTGCCTTTGGCAGGTTGTAACTGCAATTTCTGCTGTATCCATACTTGTTTTTGGCCAGCCAGGTCTTGAAAACCTTTTTGAGAAACCTAGTCTGATCCTTTGTGCAGAAAGTTGGACTAAAGGTCTCTTAAGGTGCCTTTGAATTTAATTTTTCCTGTAATTGTTTCTGTGATTCTCAAAGGTTCTGGCTTGATATCTGAGATGCTAGCAATCCTTTTCAGCAGGAGACTGGACTAAATACTTTAAATATAATTTTATTTCATGTTAAGTCATTATTGAAAATACTGACTAGCACTGAATTCACTGCAGATCCCTCCAACTCCCATCTTGAGACTGAAAATTCTGACGTCGTGAGCGTGTTTAAAACTCAGGTATTCATGAACTGACATTTCCTTTGAATTGCATTTTCTTGATGTGAGAATATCATGCAGGTATGTGAAAAAGTTTAGGTAGATAACATAAATGTCATATCTGTGTCTTTCTCCTTATCATCTAGGCCAGTACACATTATAAAAACACCAGATTAAACTGGCATAATATAATTTTAAATTCCTATTGCTTTTTATTAGCCTATTGTCTTCTTGGTCATCAATAATCAATAATTTAAGTATTTCTTACTGGTATATTCCTAAGCACTAGCAAAAACTTGATTAATATGCATTAGATTATTATTTTAGACAGACACTGCTGGTGCTGCTTTGGTTTTCTCTGTTTCTGAGAGACACTTTTGTCCTCTGAATTTTTAGGGATGAGTTTCACCAGTTCCTAAAATTCTTTAGGCTGATCTTTGTCGGGTCCAGCAATACTGAAAATATCTATCTTGCCTTCATACTTTTAAGATATCTTTTCCTTATTCTGGTCTGTGTTCTCTCTTTTATTATCCATTGTGTCATTTTTAAAAAAGGATGGAAATGTCAGTATTTCAGTTTTATCTGTGTCACATATTATTTGTTCTTAGAAAGTATATGGTACATGCATTTTTTCTATTTTTTTTTCTCTTATATTCAGCAAAAAATATAGAACTGTTTCTGATTCAATCAGTGAACTTTTCCTTGAAACCTTCTATGTTCCTTGCTAGCTGTAACTCATTTTGTGTATTCCTCTTTTGATTTTATTCTTCTGGGCTGTGTTACTCTCTCATTCATTCGTGTTCATATGTTATTGTTTCCACTTTTTGTGTGGTTCCTCTCTAATTTTCATGCTATTTAAGAGTTATGAGTGAGATACAAGACAGGGACTGAAAAGAATTGATTAAAAAAATCTACAAAATAAAGATTTACAGGTACTCACGTGCATCATCCTCCCTGAATGGTCTGGCAACTAGGCTAAACCCTATCTGTCTTTCAAGGCTGATGGAAATATCAAGATGATTTGAGTGTATATGAGGTAGTTGGGTCACAATGCCTAAGTCACCAAGAACTCATTTTTTCCACCCCAAAGGATATGCATGACCAATCTGGAATCAAAGTCTGTCTCTGGAAACCCAGAGGGGCCATATACCAGTCAAACTTGACCAAGTCTTTCAGAGATCATAGAATTAATTGCAGTAACAGCTAAATTAAATTGCAGTTGCCATTTGATTTAAATGCAGTTCAAATAGCAAGAGGAAACAATGAAAATACAAGCCATTCCCAACAGACCTCAGAAAAGAATAGGAAATAACCTTTCCACTGCAAATTATACAAACAGCCTCATTATTACAGGGTTCTCTGTAGGCTTCTGGGAAATGACTGACTTTTTGGAACAGTTATGGATAAAAAAATAAAATATTTGGGCAGAAATGGAGTGCCAAGCAGTACCATTCGACATAATGAACCTCAGTGTATTCATAGCTGGTCTGTGCAATTTACTGTAAAATACAAATTGAGCTATGCCTTACTGCTGTGAAACAACAGCCACTCACCACTGTTAAACTGAGTTAAAGCTGTTAAGGATTTTAGTAAAAAAAAGTTGTCAAAAATCAAATCATATTAAAAAATTATTCATGTATATATACACACGCACACATATATATATATATACACACACATATATAATATTATGTATATATATGTATGGCAAATCATTTTGGAAATGAAAAGAAATGCTACCAAAGGCCTGTTTCATCTGCAACTTAGCTGCTTAGCAGCAGGATGCCACATTTTACTGGTATGCCAGGGCTGGAAAGGATGGTGGAAAGAGTTACAGGCAAAAAAGTACAAAAGACCAAAGCTTGCTGCTGCTTCTAATAGACTTTCTTGAACCACAGCTGGTCAGATTCAAAATGGTTCTTTGGAACAAGTCAGATATTAATTGGGAGTTGGTAACCATTTAATATATAAGCAACCATTTATATTAATATCACAAAAAGTGAAAATACATGTTTATTTTAAAGACAGCTGTATTGGACCATCAGGAATGTCGTTTTGAAGACAGTGAAACTTATACTCTACTGTGACATAGTAAGCAGGAAGCAGAAGGAATAGGTCAACAAATTATCATTAGACATCAATACAGATTTACAAAATACTATAGAACTAGAATAATATGGGAGATAAAAAAAGGAGTGTCCTGCTGTCACATGAAAACCACTTGCTCCAACACAAAGTCTCTTAAACTATTCAACAAATTGCAAAGCCAATTGGATTTTTCTTGTGTCAGACACCTCTGATGGGGATGTAGACTACTGAAGAAGGAAAATTATTGCAGTACATTTAATTCTGTTTCTCCAGAATAATTTATATTACTATACTATATTATGGAGCCATACATCTGAAAGGCTTGAAAAGCATCATTTTAAAACCTGTATAGTTGTATCTAACTTGTGAAGGACCAATAACTCAAAATTACAGAGAAAACTAAAGCATTCTTTCTGCAACCTGGAAGCCTGAGATTACAAAAAAAAAATTTTTACTCTTTGCATGAATGGTATAGATTTTAAATCTGTGTAACAAAATTATAAATATGTAAGTAGGCCATGGTATTCCTGTTTAATTACAGTATTTCGAATAATTGTGCCCAATGTTCTAGCACCTCAGTAGGGCCATTGTACTGTGATCACATCTTTATATGCAAGATGATGTCTAGAAGGTGCTAGTAAGAGGGGGCAGTCGGTGGAGGAAGGAATAAATCCTGAGTGTTGCAGTGGGTTGCCTGCCACTCCTGTTTGTGTGAGTGCTGAACACTGCCTGTGCCATGCTTTGGATGCTTGGCTGCTTTGCCAGTTTAGAAGGATGAGCAGAAACTGAGGTGCATCCACATGCAACAGGAAGCTTTTCTCCCTGTCTCAGGCTTAGCATCACTGCTGCCTTTTTCCAGTGAGGCTCACGCTTGAGATCCACACACAGCTCTGGTTATTATTCCGCTCCCTGGACTCCACCATTGTGCCGGTGCTGGTGCATGCAAGCTCAGTTTTCAGTCTGGCTGTGTGCAGCTGGATACTGGTATTGTGTTTGCCAGCATTGTGTAAGCCCCATCCGTTTGCTGAAGTCATCCAAGATAATTATACTTTTAAATCTACAGGGCTGTTGCCAAACCATGCACTCCCGAAAAGCAGATGCTGTGGATTTTCCATGGAGTTCTGCAGCAAATCCACCATGTGCAGAAGGGGAGCGAGGTGCATTATAAAACTTCCCCCTTGTCTTTTATAATGCAGGAAGGGTTTAATTAGACATAAATGAGTTTGATCAATGAATCATTAACTTCCATTAAACTTTAAGTAGATTGCCTGACCCGGCTACTTCATTCTGAATTTAATCTGGTATACACTTGATAATTAGAGTTAAAGGGACAAGGGCTGGAGGCAATCCTTCTCAATCCTTCACATAAAATGGACTTGAGTCAGCTAATAAGTTAATTTTATAGTCAGTGTGTAAGGACAGAATTGGCCGTAAAATGTAATTTTCCTAGAAAAACGGATCAGGAAGCAGACTGTCACTTTGTTTTGCTTTCAGAATTACCTCAGGAATTACCTGCCTGGGGTCTTCAAAGCCTTCACAAATCCCATCCTCCTCACCACAGCAGCTTGGAGGATTAGATTTCACGAATACTGTCAAAAACCAGGTGGCAAGGCAGGAAATCTTCTGATGTCTGTGAGAATGCTGGTGTAGCTCTCTCTGTGGCTGAAAAAAAAGTGTTCTGGCTTGTCTAGATCCATGGGCTGGGGAAGGAGTGATGGAATGGAACTTTCTGCCAGCTTCCAACCTTAGGAAAGGTAGAGCCTTTGCCAGCACCTGCATCCAGAACAGCAACTGGTGTTTCTTGTGTGTGCCGGATGTTTGTTGAACCATTTGGAGATGGCAGGCTTGCTGGCTTGGGTGACTCTGCATGGCCCTATGCTGTGCAGTAGGGATGGATTCTTGGGAGATATCAAGTCCATGTATGGGATGTTTCAATTGTCAAAGCTGACTTAAAGAACCAGAGGTTTGCTACTTGTCTTACTTCTACAGAGGTGTATTCTTTTTGTCCTGCCTCTCAGCTATGATATTCTACTTTCTGGGTTCAGATTAGGTTATCCTGAGGGATACTGGATGATTCTAAGTAGACTCCCTTTGCCTGGTTTAATTTTTGCCTTATTCCATCTGAAATATGTGTTCTGGAGGACAGAACATATGAGACTGTTTTGAGTTGGATGCTGTGGAAACAGGAGTTAATTGTGCTGACACTGTGGTCTCACACTGTGGCTGTTGTGGTGGGCAGTCCTGCTGGTGCTGTGTGTGGGTGCTCACAAAATGCTTGTTTGGTGGAATGAGAATATTGCCCAAAGATTTCCTCAAACCCATTTGAGGAAGAATACTTAAAAACCCAGAGCTAATCAGCCTGATTGAACACCATGACCAGTGCTAAAGAGTGATAAAGGAGAGGGCTGGCACACCACCTCACCCTCTGGCCTTTGCACTTGTTTATAAATATATTACCACAGTGGAACACTGAGGTCAGAAAAGAGTTCATTATGGGATTTCTTTTGGATTGTAGTTATGAGATTGCTCCTGAGAAATGTAGCATTGCTTGGACACGAGCTCTTTTGTGTTCGACTGGAAGCAGGTATTTTCTTACCTGCAAAGTACTGCAGGTACAACTAAACGTGGTAATGCAGAACATCTAAGTTCTAAAATGGCAGACAGGTTTCAAATGACTCGAAATATCTGGCCTGTGCCTGTCCCATTCCTTCAGTCTAGGCCTTGGTGCAGTGTTTCTGAATGCCCTGTGAGTCGCTGAGAGCTCGCTCTGGGACTGTAATGACCTGTGAAATGACAGGCAGTCCTGGGGCTGGGTTTTTGTGGTGTGCCTTGCAGCTGCTCTGAGATGCAAGGGCAAAAGCAGCAGCTGATTACCTACCTATTTAAGGAGGCTTGTCCATTCTCAGCAGTCACACTGAGAGAGCATGAATTAAGGTTTGCTGAGTTGAGGTCATGCAGGCAACCTTAGCACTGTCATTCTGAGAATTTTGAATGCTGGATTATTTGACCCTAGTGGCACTATTTTTAAAGCATTTTATGTGGATGTGATTTTTGTATATTTAGGTCAGACAATTGCTAGCAATGTTCTCTTGCTCTAAAATCCACTGATCCATGTATTCTTTTTAATAACACTGCCAGTGTGCAGGGAGGAATTCTCCGAGAGCTGATGAGGACTTCTAAAAAGTCTTCCCTTCCCAGTGTTTTAATGATGTTGTTGTTGATAAATGCTTGCTGGTATGCCATTATTTATCTTTCAAATTCTGCACAGCCGTGCTCCCATTATAAATGACAACAGCTGCTGGGTTTTAGTAGCTGAGAGTGCCCTGCTCCCACAAAGCCTGGCTCACCTTCAGCCCAAGTTGACACTAACCAACATTAATTGCTGCTGACTGTTTTATGTTGACTGTATAGTGTGTAGTGTTTGGTTCCACGTTTCTGTAAAATAAAATTGCCAGTGCAGCCTTTTATAAAAAAATGTTTTTCCATCAAAAGGGCACCTAGCTTTTGCTCCACTAAATGGTGACTTCTGGTGATTTGATTTTTTTGTATTTCCTTGAGAGATCTTTCTAGAAGGATATTGATGCTCACTTTGAAGGATGTCATAGGAAACATCCACTGATGGTGACCATTTTGTGCTATACTGAGCTAGAAAAATGGAAGTTTAATTCCCATCAGTGAAGGATTGCTCTTACCAGTGCTCACAGGGTTATGCATGTGAGTTGCTGTTTGCCGTTGGCAGTAAGGGATTTACAGCCTGGCTTTCTGGGAATTGAGAAACTTATTCTCACTAGGGTGCTTCATCCTGAACCTTTTTACAAGCATTTAAAAGTCAATTCAAGTGATAAAATCTGTTATTTATTTTGAAGAAAACATGTTTTAAAGCATCAAAACTGCTTCATTATTTGAAAATACATTTAGAATATGTACTTGCTTTCCACAGAGCTCAAAAGACAAATTTCAAGTAACAAAAGCCTTCCTAGCAGGTGGTGGATAAACATTTTATGTTTCCAATAGAAGAGGGGCTTGTCTCTTGCTGCTGTAAGCAGTCTGAACAGATAGTTGTTTACAAAAAAGATGCAGAAGCATTTGCTACCAGCCAAGCCTGACAATCAGCTACATCTGTCAGAATGTGACAAAGGAATTTCATAGTTTGCCAATACAATAAACTTTTCCTAACTATATTTAACTTTCCTTAAATATTTTTCATCCAATAATCTCTAAATTACAAACTTTGTCTCATACAACTTCTTCTCTTGAGTTGATGGCTTTTTTTTTTTTCTGAGCCTACAAATAGAGGTTTTCCCAAGTGATTTTCTCAAAATAGTCTCTGCCAGAGCAATGCAGACCCACCCTCACCAGAAGCCACTACTACATGCATCTCCATGGCAGTTGTATCCATCTGGTCTAGAGCTGTGCAGCCCAGAGAGTGCTAAACTTTGCAAGAAAATGAAGTGTGTCCCCTTCAGACAGAGCCCTCAGATTTGCTGGATTTTATCTGAGTGTATATGAACTGTGACATTTTGATGTATCTTAAGCCACCAGACTTTGGCAGTCTTTCATAAGGATAGGAAAAAGTATTTTTCTGACCCAAAGCAGAATCTGTCAAAATTTTTCAGATTTGTTTGAGTAATGTATTTCTACTTGTCGGTTCAGAAATTGCTGTATCATTTTGACTGAACTTTTCCACAAAGGTTTGGCCTCAGAATGGCATTAGTAGGAGAAACTGGTGTAAGTGCTACCAAAGAGGAACCAACTGGAAAAAAACCCCAAAACAACAAAAATCCAAAACCAAACAAAACAACCCCGAAACAATAAAAAATTTGAAAAACAACAAAAATTGAAAAAAAAAATCTACTGAAAACTCAAATGAACAAACAAACACAAAACCGAACGAGAAAAAAAAATTCCAAAAACCCAAAACCACCAAGAAAAAAAACAACCCAAAGCAAAAAAAAAAAAAAAACAAACAAAGTGCCCCAGAAAGAAAAGAAAAAATATATAATGGAAGAAGTAGGAGGAAGCTAGCTATTGGCATGTTTTGAAACACCATTTAAGACTTCTTGTGAGCTGAAAGTAAAGACAGATAACACGTCTTTAGAGCACAGCCAGAAAGGCAAAGGAAATTATTGTTCTCCTCTCTTTAGCACTTGTCAAGCTGCATCTGGAATACCATGATCAGTGCTAGGCCCTCTTTTATTGGAAGGAGTCTGTTAGACTGCCACAGGGATGTTTAGGTAATGGAAAATGGCAGGTTGAGGGAGCAAGCTGGGCTTGGCCAGGTCAGGTTGTGCTGGCTGAACAGATCTGTGCTGTGAAGAAGCACCACACTTTGGCTTGTTGGCAAAAGCCTTTTCTTGACAAAGATAGAGCAGGGTGTGGTGGCTTTTTTGTGGTGATATCTACATAGTTTTGCTAATAACTATGACTTGAGAGAAAATTCTATGTGGTAAATTCTTCAGTATAAGAAGTCAACTTTTGAGCTAGGTACGCTTTTATTTATTTTTTTGTTCATTTTGTTTTTGTTAGGAAGTACATGTCCTTTGCTGTCCACCTTCCAGCTAAGCCTTTGTTTCTGGCTCTCTATTAGTTGTAAATAATAAATCCTTTCCATCTGCAGTGGGTACTAGCTGAGAGGCCCAGAAAGGTGGCAAAAAAGCTGTTGTGTGTACACTGTGTTCACAGACAACTTGAGCTCAGGTGACAGAAGAAACACCTATGGAAAAGGGAATGGGCCTTTCTGGGGACTATCTCATCTCTTAGGTTGTTTTGTGTGGTACACAGTAGATATGGAACCTCAGCCTCCATCTAATGGAGCATCATTCCTGATGTGAACATGCCACTGTGCCAGCTAGAGAACAGTATTTTTCAGTCTACTCCTTCTACTGTCTAGCACCCTTTCTCTATTTCACTTGATTTTTCTTAGAACAATTTATTCCTTTTTTCCTACCAGTTTCCAGTGGCATCCTCTTCTGCCTTTTGTTGTATGTTTTCCCCTTAGTCTAACTGCTCCTCCACTCATGGGTGTGGGATGTATACTGGCAGCTATGATGAAACCAGCAAGCTGTCAGAGTAGCTCTAGCAAACCCTTCATTTGGAAAAGCACTCCAAAGCAGATGCAGCTGTTGACATGAATGGTAAGTAGAAAGCACACAAGACATCAGAGATAAGAGATCCCTGTTTTCTTTTCCTTCTCCCAGGCTCTCTCTTATATGCCTCAGTGGACAGGACCACTGGTAAACTCTCTCCTCTTGCATTGTTTGATGCTGTTGGGGCAGAAAATATTTTATAGCTGCTGTCTGCTCCTGTGCAATGCACTTGCCCAAGGATGAGAGCACCACAGAGCATCCCCATAGCTTCTTGCTCCATGAGTAAAACATTTCTCTGTGACCTCATCTGAACTAATAGTAACATATGCTATGCAGACTTTCCTAAAGGAAACTATCACTGTCTTTTCCCTTGGCAGAGAATGTCTTTCTACTACTACTACTACTACTACTACTACTATTATTATTATTATTATTATTATTATTATTATTATTATTATTATTATTATTATTATGTGAGGACAGCCTATGCTGTGTCACAGTACAGAAGCAAAGATACAGGATAAGAAAGGTAAGGTAGCCTGTAGGACTGCAAGTCAAGAGAAAAATTGTCACATGGAAACAAGAGGCTGTGGGGAAGCCCAGAGCCTGGTTTGACTGATCCGGGAAGTGGCAGGGATGACAGGTTAGGACAGCTGTTTTTTCCTTCCTGTCTGATATTAGTGGTGCTGGAGGCAGGAAACAGAGAGTATTGAATTGTGCACATGGTGCTGTCAGATTTTTCTCTTCTCCCCCACCAGACTCCCATCACACACCAGAAATGCAGCTGGCTAGCTCCTGTTCTCCCTTTTCTACATTCCTACAGCTTCAGTGGAAATGCTAGAGTAGGTATATCTGCTTATTTGCTTTTTCTGAAGGTGTCTCAGGAGATTCACAGGTGTGATGTGGATGATGCTGTTCCATTCCAGTCCCTGTGCAGTACAGGGGAGGGATTTGGCAGTGCAGAAGATGCTACTGCTGCTGCTCTTGGGACTCTGCACAGTTTGGAGCCTGCTGGAGCCTTGCCTGTTTAGCAGGTCTGATGGCTGCCTTGTTCATTGGTACAGGAAAGGCCTGCAGGCCACACAGTTGTTGCAGATTATGTGATCAGCTGATTGTCTGTATCATGTAAACCAAAACTCCCATTGAATTCCTTTGGAACTAGACAAGGCATTTGGCCTGCAGCACTTGAGTGAATAAATGCATTGCACTATGGGGAACTCAGCAGCAAAGATTCAAGCTGTCTCTTTTAAAAGGTATTTTCTTCAGTAAAAAATTCAGCCCAGCACAATAGTGTAGAACAAAAGGCAAGGTTTTACAATACCATAATATTGTTCCATTATTTCAAACAAATTCTATTTTTTATTTCCTCTGTCAGCTTAAATATGACTGGCCTGCTGAATGACTTCTTGAACACATGTATTTTGCACGGGCATATGTATCTATAAATGGAGGCTGCATTCCTTGTGTATTGTATATTGCTCACTGATGGTATTTGCTTACATCAGCATATGGCTGATGATAAACATAAGGAAATCTTTCTGAGACCAGGAGTGTGCTGCTGTATTACTTTGATGAGTCCTTCTGTTTGGTGCAAGGCCTACAATTTAGTAATATGAAATTGTATAACTAATAGAAGACTAGTAATGAGTATATGGTACAATGCGTGTTGCCAGAAAACCCTTTGAGTTTTATAATGAAAGAAAAACTGAGAGGAAGACTGGGGCAAGAGAGAGCTTTAAGTATTAAATTTTATTTTGTGGGAGTCAGTCAAATCTAGAGAGAACTCAAAGCTTTAGATAATATACTGGCATTGGGAAGCACTTTTTTAAATTACCCTTTTATAGGAGTGGAACATCACTTCTGAAAACTTTTCAGACTGTTTTCTTCTGTAAATTCAGTTCTTGTCTGGCCTCTGTTGCGCATGAGATCTAATGGAAGATTGTGGAAGTCAGCATAGAATCTTTCATAAAATGCCAAGTGACTCTGATTAGTGGTGACTCTGGTGTTCCTTCATAAAGGTTGGAATTTTGTAGCCTTGAGGAGTGTTGACAAAACAGTGATACCTCTTTTACAGCAGTTTTGGAGCAAGTAATTTCCACTTTTCATTCATGGCAGTAAATGGTATTATCTTGCTTTAGGAAGACTTTTGCTGCCACTGTTTCCCACCTGCAAAATTCATACATAGGACTGTCTGAAAGGGATTTTGTGGAACTAAGTGAGCATTAATTAAAGATAGGAGTGTCAGCAGGTTGCACAGAGAACTTTTTCTTTTTAATGTGTTGACACTGGTTTCCTGAGTAAATTAATCTAATGCGGACATATTTTTCTTGTTACATGTCTTGATTCTGTTGAAAAGATTTGAAGCCAGTTATATTTATATGGGGTTGAAGTAGAAACCCAACAGATAAGTATATGGATGGAGAAGACCTAATAGAGAAGTTGTGGTCTTGGCCCTAATAAGGCATTTGAGGAGCAGAAGCCACACATAGTCAGCATTTAAAAATCTCCAGCCATGGCAAAAGCATTGACTGGGGCTTTTACTTTTTGCACATAATGAAATTCAGGCATAAAGCACACACCCATAGGAACCTTGGCTTTGTTAGTACCAGTACTGCTGCCCGTCAAGAGGTGTGTTTTGATGTCCCTTCTGTTACCACTTGTGACAGTAGTACCATTGACAACTTCAGGAAATGGGATCACATTTGTTCTTGGTCTTATTCTTACTTCTCTCCCACTTAGTGTTTCTTTATGCTATAGTTTGTGCTAGTGCTGTTCACCCAAACCCCACATTTACAGCTTCATTCTGACTGCTTTTACCTGCTGGAAATGCCAAGGGAACAGTTTCTCTTTTTCAGGGGCTGTAGTTGATGGATTAAAAATTTTCATTGCATAGGAAAGGGACTGCAACAGAAAGGGCAACTGCAAGCAGAGATGAGGATTTTCTAAACCCAGCATCTTACTCTAAAATGCAGAGAAGTAGTGCAAGAGTCTGTGAGTCAGCTGCCTAGAGAAAACAAAAGACTTGGCTTTTCTGTATGTGGTCTCAGAGCTGTGGGCAATTTCCATGGTTTCTTCTTCTTTCAAATGTTACTTTAAAAATCAGCATCCAGAGTATATGCAGGAAACTGACATTGCAGTGTCATGCTTCATTTTGTCACATGGTGCAGAAGGAAAAATGGAACTGAAAAGCAAGATCCCTCTTCCAACCCTCTGTTTTCCCCAGCAGTTATAGCAGTGCCATGGCATTGGTGTGGGAGGCCATGACCCCCTTGCCCTGCCTGAGGAAAGAGAAAACAGCAAATACACCCTGCTGGAATCTTCTGCTTTGGGTGCTGGCACCAGAACTGACAGTGGGGCACCTGCTTCTGCTTCATGTCTGCTCAGGGCGATAAAATGCACAGAAAGCAAGAGGATGTGAGGAACTAAGGCAACTGCTGCTGGGCAGCCTTCAGTGATGCTCCTGGAAGTGTCTGAGCTCCATGCAGAGCAGCAGTATTACTGAATTACTACAGAATTGTTTGTCTTTTGAATCCGTCACTGCTGCAAAGACGCAGCTGCACCAGCTGCAGAAAAGTTGTCATCTTCCTTTCAGGTGTAGATTGGCCTCAGTACCTGTGTTGCACAGTGATTTGTTTGCCATAAGTGTTCCACTCAGGGCTGTCCTATCACAGCTACAGTTACAAATAAATGTGCACAAGTAGATCAGAGGCTGCTTTTATGTCCTCGTTCAGACTGGACTTGAACACACGTCTGTCTTTACCCTGTATTACTGTGGCTCCTGTTCATTTATGTTCAAACACGACAGATGTTTTGATGTGGATGGAGAAATGCCTGCAGAATAACTGTTTGGTTCACCTGAGCCTCACAGATCTGCAGTTTGGGCTGAGATTTCTCACAGATGCTGCAAACTCTGCAATCAGAAGAGGTTGTACAGTGATCCTGACGATCTCTGCAAGGCTGTTGATGCACTTCTAGAGCATCTGTACTGATAAACCATGCACATCTCTGCTGGATGAGGATCAAGGCAGGAACGTTATTTTATTAACTTGTTACACAAAAACCTATGCTGATCCTAATGGTGTTTTCTAACCTTTTTCTTAGGGTTTCTTTTTTGACAAACTATCCTGTACTGAAAAGGAGAAAATGTCTTTTTCCATGGCATGCTGCTACAACTTTGCTTTCTCTTTCCTCCCTGCAGGTATCTCTTAGTCAAAGGATAGTTTTCTCCAACCAACCTCCTTTGAGACACTACTTGGTAAAATAGTGCTGCTGGGTTTTGACCTTTCCTCTACCACCCAGAAACATAGTTTAGATTTGAGCTGTGGAATGGGTCTTGAAAGAGTGCAGGAGAACAAAGTGGGGTATGGGAGACTCCAAATTTGCAAGAAAGAAGTGAAGATCTTAACACTATTTGTTTGGGCAAAGAGTGGATCAGAAGATAATTGGGCTTCTGAGAAGTTGTTCATTTATCACCTTGGTGAGATCAGAGGGAAACATAGATAAATTAATTCATTACTGGTTAATGAATTAATGAGAACAGATAACTTTCTGTACAGGCTTAGAGAGGGGGTTTCAGGGCTAATTGCAGCTAACTCAGTATGTGGCACTAGCAATAAAACATGAAATAATGGTTAAAGAAATGTCCCTGAGAAAATGGTTCTGTATCCAGACCTTATTCCTTGACATGTTTCTGGCACTGTCACAGGACTTACGGAAACTGACTATGGAAGCAAGCCCAGCTTTAAATAATTAAATTGCATAGTAGAATCTCCTTGATCAGGGTACTTGGTACCCTTGTAATCGGGATGCTAGACAATTTAAAACTGGGCATGGATCCACGGGTGCAGAGAAGTGTCTGTGACAAACATGCCAATATTCTATGCCATCATGCACTCATTGCCAATGGTAAGTAATGTAGAACATCTTTCAAGGTGGATTGATCAAGGGAAAAAAATTAGCTATATTTGGAAACATTCCAATTCTGTCACATGCCAGAAAGGCAAATTTTCTGTCATGTTAGTTTTTATTTAGAAAAAATATCAAATGTCTACACTGAACCAAATAATTCTGTTCAGGAAAAGCTGGGTTTCTTTGCGGTTTTGATTTCTTTTTTTTTTGTTTTTGTTTGTTTGTTTGTTTGTTTTGTTTGTTTTTGGGGTTTTTTTATTTCTGTTTTGTTTTTTTTTTCTCTCTCTCTCTTTTTTTTTTTTGTTTTGTAGAAGAGAAAATATTAAAGCTACTGGCAATTTATTTTAACACCTTATGACACTATGAGCAGACACCTCCTGGAGACTTCCCCCTCTGTGCTTGGAGTAGGAGGAACAGAATTTTACAAAGCACTGCAAGACTGAATACACAGAAAAGTGAACTGCACCACAGATAGCTCATAATGGCTGAAGAGCTGTTGAGGTGATTGGAGGGATGAAATCTAAAGGTCTAAAAGACCTCTCCTATGAGGAAGGCTAAGAGAACATTCAGCATAGAGAATGAAAGGCTTCAAAGTGACCTAGTTACAGCCTCCCAGTACTGAAGGCAACCTACAAGAAAGCTGGAGAGTATGAATTTACAAGAGCATGTAGTGATAGGAAAAGAAGGAATGGCCAAGGTTGGATGAGGCTTTGAGCAATCTGGCCTAGTGGAAGGTGGTCCAGCCCCAGATAGGGCAATTGAACCAGATTCTTTGAGATTCCTTCTAATCCAAGCCATTCTGTGATTCTTTGAAGATGTTCAGGGTGCTGACACATGACGTATGAATGAGTCTGAAGGAACTGTAGCCTGGAGAAGAGAGGACTAAGGGAGGTCTTGTTGCTGTCTACAACAGGATACAGATAAGAGGAACTGAGACTCACGGAGGCACCCAGTGGAAGGACAAGAGTCAGTGTGCATCAGCTGGAGCATGGGAATTTCTCACTGGGTGCTAGGAAAAACTTTTTTTGTGGTGGAATTGATCAAACACCAGTTGCCAGAAGATGTGAGGAAAGCTGTTGCTGGAGTATTCATGATTCTGGGCAAGGCCCTGAGCAGTATGATCTTTGAACAGCAGTCTAGCTTTGAACTAGATATTAGACTAGGTAGCCCCTGAAGGTCCCTAAAATTAATTTTTGAGACTGTCTTTTAGAGCTATTTGGGATTTAACACTGTATTTGCTTAATGACTTTGCTCTCAGTTATACACAACTTTTGATATGTGTCAATCTACAATGTCAGTCTAGAATTCTGCCAGTTGTTTCTTCCTGATGAGGACTACTGTATTCACTAGTGGCCAGAAACGTCATTGATGACAGAATACTTGCAGAAATGTCCCTGAGGGTGAGGGTATTTCATCCCTTAGGGCAGATTAGAGTGAAACAATACTGAATGATCAGTGTTTATAAATATACACATATGTAGGACTTATTTTAGAACAATTTGGTAGCAATGGAAAGCTGGTGTGTAGCTGTTTTGGTTAAGATTATCCACAGAAATATAGCAATATAAAAGCATAAAAATAGCACTTAAGAAAATGTAAAAGGGGAAGGAAAGAAGGGATAATAGTAGGAAGGTATCACCACTAGCAACGAGATGTGATTGTTGCCATTTAGTTTTCTATTGGTCAAAGTAATGGTCAAAGTCTTGATGTATTTGGGTTAGGGGAAAGCCCACAAAACACGAAGTTCTGTGGGTCAAGATAGTTTAGGTTTACATGGGCACCTCCTCTGTCTTGTGAGGATCAAAGGTTTCCCCACCACTCATCCAAAAACTTTCCTCCTCCCTTTTAGTTGTGGGGGGTGGTGCAAACCTGGCCCAGCAAATGGCTGACTGTTTTGAGTCATTTACCATTAAAATTCCAGTCTTTCTCAGAAGGCAATGACCTAATAGAAAACTGGGACAGCTCAGCAGACATCCTGCCCTGCTAGATGTAGGCTATATTCTATTTATCCTATTCAGAGCAAGGTATGACTGAATGTGACAAGTGAGGATCAGGGACAGATGAGAGCCTGGGCTATGTCAAGAGGAATGCTCTTGTACTTCAGGTTAACTCTGATCTGTGTTTGAGTGGTGCTAAGCTTGAGCTAATACACCTTTCCCTTGAATCAAGGTATTTTTTCTTGGAGTTCCTCTTGTAGATGTTAAAGTTGCATTGTCTTGGTTGCCTCAGATCACAGCACAAATACTTTGAGTGACCTTGTGTGGCTGTTTTAAATGCTGTAGTCTTGTAGCATTCCCTAGACTTTAAGACAGTATTTTTAGAAATATTTTTAAACGTCCGTTGCAGTGATGATCAGTTTGAGGTGATCTAGAAACAATAAGTGGCAAGTGGAAAGAATAATGACTCTGACACATAAAGAAAGCCTAGAGGGATAAATCAATGTCACACAAGAAGTTGACAGAAGTGCTGAACACTGCATCTAGCCTTGAGTCCATGCCCTGGACTCCAACTGTTCTGTGGAAGAGAATAAAGGCCAAAATTTGAAGTTACAATAGCATTGCAAATATCAATATTGCAGTTCCCATTAACATACTAGTTGCATCAAAAGACTGAATACTTAAGTTTTATTACTGAATGTTACTGATTATTTCATCAATATTTTAATGTACAGAGAGCAGGTGTTGGGTTGTTTGGGTTTTTTTTCCTGTATGATGCATGAACTTCAAAAACTTTCTGATGCTTTATTTCAGTGTTGCTGTTGTTAAATAATTTCTTTCTTTATTTTGCATCTGGTGGGATATATTTACTGGTGCATTATTTTTGGTAGCTGCCATCAAAGAAACCCAGCAACATAGCCTCAGATTCTAGCCCAGCTTCAGTTCAGAGTAATTAAATGGGTATAACTTTTCTAACCTATGTTTGATCTCTAAGGAACCTCCTGCTGGCTAGGGGCTGCCAAGCTGCCATGTTATTGAGCCCTTCACACATATTTCTTAGCTTTTTCTGAGTCTATAGAAGTGCTTCTCCATCAAAATATGAACTGTCTCTCTGTAGTAGCTGCTGTAGCATAGAGAGTATGAAAAGGAACCTTGCAATTCCTTGAGGAGCAAAAGATTCTCAGCAGGACAGCCTTTGTTATGCAGATTTTAAAATGACATTCAGATTAGAAGATGAAATGTGATTGTTTCCCTCTTGGGAATGAACACCTTCCTTCTGTTCATTTTTCTCTTTCATCTTCTTGATATTTTTCCTTCCTAACTGCAAGTTTGGATAAAGATTGGCCAAGCACACGGCGCTTATGTTCCTGCTCTGCAAGTATGGGTTCACTGTAGAAACATGAATGATACTCAACTGACCTCTGGTTCTCAAACCCAAAAATTAATACTGTAGATTTATTTCTTTCTCCAATTATCTTATAATTTTAGGGCCTTTCTAATTAATGGAAAAGATCAGGAAAAAACAACCTCAAATAAAAGAGGAACATTGTTCTTTTCACTACCCTGGACTGCTTTTTACATATGACTTGCTGAAAATAACATGATTTTCAGGGCCTGGAAACAGAGACCTTGTTGACTGCTAACTGCATTCAATTCCTGGAGATCAGCAAAATTATGAGGACTTCAGGTAAGCAAAGAGAGAAGTCATACAAGACATTTAATGGGGGCATGTGCCCAAACAGGATGGAGGCCTCAGATAAAAATTTCCTTTGTTGCAGCGAGTTGTGCTCTCCTGCCTGTGACTTCCAGATCATAGGATTTCCTTTTGGAAACTGGTAGAGTATGAATTGTATATAGCTTTTATTATGAAGCCTTATTTGGGTCTTTCCCACTTCTAATCTAACCTTGAGTGATCTGTTTTTCTGGTGAAGAGCTAAATGAAAATCAAGTTCTTGCTTGTGGCTGCAGCCAGGGGTGTCAACTTGTTGGATCTGGCAGCATGATTTTATAAATCATAAAAAGAGAGAGAAAAAAAATCCAATAATCTGTGAAGAATATTTTTAACAGAACTGGGGTTGAGAAGGATTTAAATTATTAATTGTTATCTAAAGGAGTGTTCATGAAAACCAAATGGTAATACTACCTAAGAAATGGTGTGTTTACATTTTTTATTGTACTTGGGTTTTTTTGGACAAGGAACTACAGTGTCAAGTTTTTTGATCATTCAGGAAGAAAATTATCTTTACAATTAAATTAATTGAAGAGGTCAATTAAAGATTACTTTGCTGCTGGCAATTAGAAAGGCAAATATCTTGACACTCCTGCTTAGTTGCAAATATTTTATATTCCATAATTTCTGTGACTATCAGATTTTTAAAATGCTTTCTGTTATTTTGTTTGCTTGGGCAGAATGTGGTAATTGGAGATAGACACTGACTTGTAAGGGGACAGCTGCAACAAAACATGTTAATATTTCATCACTTCCTCCTCTCTTGAAAAGGAGGAGAGGGTTGCCTAATTGTGAATGTTACTGAAATAAAGAGCTCTGTATGTGCTACTCTGAGATTCTGTTTTGTTTCAAAGTGAAGACAGAAACTTGATGTTGTAAAACCACCAGTGAGGGACTCTGTCCTCAAATAACATTGGGTTGGAATCTTTTGGTTATGATACTACATCGCAATACAATCCAGAAGCTGGGGAAGAAAGGGCTGAAATTCTTGGAAATTACCCAGGAGAAGGAATATTTCCCATGGCTTTCAGGGGCCATAAAAGGAAATTTCTTCAGGGTCCTAGGAGAATTGTAATCTATGTGCATTGGTTGTCCAGAGCATGCTTCTTTATGGGCCATCAGTTTAGTAGTATATTAGCACATGACTCAGCTATTAGATTTGTTCTTTCAGAAAAACATGGAAAGGCTAACGAAATTTTTTTCCTGGTCCCCTGTTTCTGATGGTCATACACCGCTTTTTGTAGCTGCTGAAGCCCACTCAGTACTGGCCTGAAGGTAATTCACCTTTTCTGGCAATAATGATAGAGTATGTACAGACATGTTTGTTTTTTTTTTTTCCAATTCCTTTTATTTATTTATTTTACTTTCTGCATCTGAAGAATGAGGTTGTTAATTACTACAAGGATTGCATTTTTAATTTTAAAAACAGGTACGTGATGGTTTTTACTGAAAAAAAGGAAAAATCACATAGCAACAAAATCCCTACATAAAAATCATTAAAAAATCCCCAAACCAAAACAACAAAAAAACCCAAAACCCTGGAGTTTTGTCTTGGCATCATAGTTTAATCCTGACATGCTGACATGTAAGGGATTTTACCTACAGCAGGAGTACAGTTCTAGCTTCTGTGGCCACATAACCTTTAGGCTGCTGTCCACCTAAGCAGGTTGGCAGGCATTGCTGTCAAGAAATGGCCATTTATGTATTGCACAGAAGTAAGTGGGTGTTGCTACTGCCTGACTTCTATTTTGACAATTTATATGATGATAGCATTCTCACAATGAACCTCTCATTTTTTTAGGTTTTCTGGATCCACTAGTGGTGCAGAGCCTCTGTTTCCTAGTTCTGTTTCCATTGTGTTCACAGAAACTTGTTCTATTTTTAATTCCTCTTTCCATACATCCAACACTTCTGATCAGAATAAAATCAGTGGATAATGAACAATTAATTTTTCATATATTCAAAAACTAATTTTTAAAGAGACATGATAGATAGTTCACATTTTGTGATGTTAAACCAAACAGAATATTTTGATTTATGACTATTATATTTTTCCTTAATTTTTGGTTGTTCTTAATTTCTTGGAGTAAGACCTAATGTTAATGCTTATCTCCCAGTCACACAACTAAAGCAGAGACATGTATTGCCACTGAATATTTTATATTTAAGGCTTTTTGGAGATTGTTTTAGTAACTTTTATTATAAGGAAGATTTGGCAGTTTGGGAGACTTAGGTATGACAATATATATTATAAAATTGCTCTAATATAAAGATTAAAGTTTGAATACCATTCCCACCTTGTGATAGCCTGTTCTTTTGTTTGTCTAGACACAGAAGAGCTGCTGATGCTATTTAACATCTTAATTTGTTCCAGCCTGACAACTATGACTTCAGATTTCACAGTGAAAGCGTAACTCATGAACAACGAATCGATATTTCTGTGCTCAGGGGTGAGTAAAAATGGGTTTCGTATCAGCGAGCAGATCAAATTCATGCTTACATCTGTAATTTTGTAGCTACCAGCACTGCAGTTTTAATTGGTGTTGGGGTCCACAGTGAATGGCTCTTGGTCCTTCATATACACTTGCATGAAGGAAGTTACCAGTGTTTCTTGTTCACAGAAGGTAACTAATTCAGAAATCTCTCTGTTTTGGAGATAAATTTATTTCAAAATGCATATATAGTCGTTTTTGGTGGTTTTTTTTGGTTGGGCTTGAGGGATATGTGTGGGGGTGTGTGTTTTTTGTTTTTTTTTTTAATTTTCCAGCTATTACATAAATTATGTGAGGGTAGCAAGCCAGCACCATCACAGAAAATATAAAAAGGTGATTGATATATAATTTTTCACTGTACAGAAAAAAACACTTCTGAAGATGTTAGTTCTTGCTTGTAATTTTATTTAAAACAGTGTTGCCAGTGAATATGACTAACTCCATCTTTCATTTTTCCCTAATAGCAGCATAGTGGAGCTCCTACTGTGTATTTCATATTAATTTCTCTTATTTTTTTTAAAAAATAGTGAAAGTGAAGATTTACATTCCCCTCTTCTCTAGATTAGTTTTTAGATTTCTTAATGTTTCATATTCTGAAATTAAATGGGGACTCACATGTTCCATGCTTTTTTGGGAATTAAATTCTCTGACAAAAGGCTGTATTTTCAATTTGTTGAGTAACTGCCTATTCACTTGGGCAAAAGGTAACAATACAAAAATAACACAAAGCTGTCAAAAGACAGTCCATATATACTATATTTGGGCATTCATAATATTGCATATAATAAATCATAATTGTTTTCATTTTAGTTTCCTGCATGTTTATGCTGCAGATCTCGGAGGGAAGAGCCCACATTTCTGCATCTACAGCAAATGCATCTCTGTAAATCCAGGTGAAGGCTGGATGGTCAGCCAGGCACTTTGTTCTTCTACCTTTGTATTATGTGGCCTTGTAAACTAATCTAGGAGGACTGCCAAATCTGGAAAAAAATAGTCTATCTCTGAAAAAACTTAGTGAATCAGGATTACCGAACTACATGGCTATTTAAAAAAAAAACAAAGCAGAAGAGAGGGAAGTTGTTTAAGTCATCTGAGGAGAATCTTGTTGGAAGCGCTCAAGGTTTCCTCAGTGATTACAGTGATTACAAGACTCCCTTTATATTCTTCTAGGGCATGTAAATAAAATTTTTGTTTATTTATGATCTCTTGGTTCCAACGAGTGGTTCCTCAAGAAGAACATAAAATATCTCTGGAGTAATGATAGGTAAAAACCAGTCTGTGGTGAGATGCAAAAAAAAAAAAAAAAAAAAGGTAAAGGTACTCTGGGTAAGCTAAATCTTAAGTTTGTTTTCCATAGAAGTGGCTGTTGAATGCTACTTATTATCTAAATAGATTGTCTGAGTACTAGCAACTTAGGTACAGTGCTGTTGTGCCAAATTCTGGTTTTCAATGCAAGATAAGATTGTAAGCCCTATCGGAGACTAAAAATGTGCCTTATTTGAGCTGCCAGCATCCTTTGAGATGAAAGTAATTTCAGACAACTAAATGCCTTTATATATGTGAGGAATGTTACATTTTGGCCCAAGAGAAAATAACACTGGTAACTAAAACAGGTTTTTCTGTGTATTTGGTGCTTAATGTTGCTATAGGGCTCAACATTGTCAGTCTTTAAATATATTTATTTTCTGATTTTTTTCTCTCTTATTTCTCTTTCCTCCTTTGACCTAGTTTTCGTAACTGCCCTTCCCACCAAGAGAATCCCTCTACCTGCTTCAGCACAGTGATGAAAGTCATGTTAAGGTACTCCTGACATCTGTCCCTAGTGGCTAAGCACCAAACTCAATTGTGCACACACTTGATCATGTGTGATAAAATGCTGTGCCTTTTCTTCAACTCCAGCCTCAGGTTTGATTAAGGTCAAAGTTAAATTTAGTAGAATACTGTGAAGAGGGAAATATATTTACAAAGATTCTGTCTTGCAGTAAAATATGTTAAACATGATAAAATATATATGTGATGAATCTTGGTTATTTTCCCAGGGAAATATAAAGTAAATTGACCCTCATTACTCTTGAGGGCTTGTGTAAATTCCTGTTGTCAGGTCTTGGCTGCAGGGAGTTCTGGCTTCATCATCTTGTCTGATATATAGGACAAATTCTGTGGTAGTGATGGAAACATATAATAACATTAGCTGGCAAAAAAATTCTCCCTCTCCTTTTCTCAGATTTCTGTACTTAATCATAGCTCTTATCACACCAGTGATGTGTCTGTGTGGATAATAGTGTTGCAGTACCAGAACTAACTGTACACAGAAAGAGCAAACTCAGTACTGCAGATAATTCAGGAAAATAAGTCCAAATACTGGCTGGTTTCTTTCCAGTTTTGACATATGCAATTTCTAGTGAAGAAATCAGTACCATATTCAAGACTCCGAATGTCTTCACTGTTCAAAGGAGCGACAGGTTTGCATCTTATGTGAGGCTTTGGTTATACAATCTTGACTGAGTTACTTTTGACTCAGTCCTTTTAAAAAAAATAGAAATAGAGAGGAGACGTTTTCAATTCTGAGACTGAATATGTGCCTTCACAAAATTACAGAGACTCAACATATTTATAAAATTTTTTATAAGTAAGCACTAATAAAGAGTACAGGGAAAGATATATATTCTAAAGAGTGTCTGAACTATACATGTTTACTTTGATTAAGAGTCTGATATCCCTGGAAGAACAGTGAACTAGAAACTGAATGTGTCGACAAACCATTAAGAAAACTCCATTCAACCAAGAAAGTATTTCAGCCATGCAGTATAGTAATACCTTCCATGACTACTCTACAGTTAGGGGAGAGAGTGCTTGACATGTTTAAAAAGGTTTGGCTTTCTCATCTGAATTTTCCATTACACTAGATAAAAAGTTGACAGACCAATTTTATTTAAGGAATAAGTTGTGTTTCATTGAAAATTACTGTGAAAAAAAATATTCTTAGACAAGAGTACTGTATATTGTGAAAAATGCTGAATGTACTGCACATGACAAAGACTTCACTGGTTTATGCCATTCTGTAGCAATTGCATGAGTATACTGGGTTACTGCTGTCACATTTAAAGCAAGAAAATAGCTATTTGGAACCAATGAGAAAAAACTTATTTTGTTTCGTATCGGGTTGTTGTTTTTCTATCTTTGATTAACGATAATTGAAGATGCAGTACATGAAAGGCTGGATGAGAGGTTTTGTTTCTAAAACACATTTTTCTTCAACAACTTAAAATTCTCAGCTCAGCCTTCTGGTGGTATGATTGCCTCTTGACCTCATCAGGTCCAGAAACCCAAAACGACACTGAGCTGCCCCTTCACCCTAGTAATTGTCAGATTGCTGCAAGTTAAGGGTACCAAATCTCTTCTTTGTATATCAATTTGCCAGTTTTGTCGTTATTCCTATATAGTCCCTATCTATTTTTGAAAAACCATGTCCAGGAATCCTATTCAAACTCAGTGATCTTGTAATTCTGTAAAGTGTGAGGTATATAAGAAATGGGTCGTAGTGGAAATGCTAAGAGAGATGTAATGTCCTCTAAGTGCTTGAAGAAACCAGAGCAGAAATGTTAAGACTCTGAAGAAGCAATAGGAAGACACCAGCAATATCATTTCTGGATAAAGGAAAATATTCTATGCAATTATGTTTTGATGTTAGATGAAATCACCGGACAAAGATTAAATACAAATGAACTGACTTGCATTAGGACCTACAAGACTTCCTGAGCTGTATGGTTTTGTGGTATTGGTAAACAACTGAAAAATTCATTTTATGCTTATATGCTGTAGCAAAATCATTGATTGAATTGCTACAAAAAGGTAAAAAACTGGGTCACAGGAATGCCAAACAGCATGTGGTGCAGCTACACAAAGGTTTGTGAATTCTGATATTGTTTTATCTGTGACCTTGTCTTGTGGTTCCTTCCTCATGGGAGCAGGAGCTGTGATCTCACACTGATTGCCAGATGGCAGCAGGAAGCTCAGAGCACATGTACTGACAAACAGTGGGGAAAAGACAGCTGCACAGAGTGACTGCACACTGCCAGCAGAGAGGCACTGAGCTGGAGCCCAGAGAGAGCATTGAGATACCTGCCAAGCCTAAAAACCCAGGTAGGAGCAAGAGGCTGCAGTTCTTTTCCAAATGACACTAAAAAAAATAGACAAGTTTTAAAATGTGCACAAAACCAGGTCAAGGAGCTGTGGACTTGCTCTGCTCCTTAATGTTCTCTGTAATAGAAAATTTCCAAATAGCTAAATATGGAAGTTATATGATTTTGTATCCACATGAGTAGGGCTACATTTTCTGATGCTTAAACGAGTCCCAGAGAGCGGCAGGGCTCATTTGTGAAGTACTGAATAAAACCCTAACAATCTTCTGTCTGTGAAGTGAAAGTCACTTTCTTAACAGTCTTTGGTCAGACAGTAACTTTGTCCTATCAACTGATACTTCTGACAGGTGACTATTGGTTTATTATATCAGGGATTTCAGGAAGATAATGCTTGTCAAGGTCAAAACAGGCCTGGCAAAAATAGAAAAATGTGTCTATTTCTCCTAATAGGGTAGCTTGCAGTCATCAATTCATATTGATGTAGACTTATCCTTTTCTGTGGGCCTTGTCTTGCTTCTCCACAAATATACAGAGAAAATGAAAGAACCAGGGAGGTCGAAGGGAAAGTTTTCAGCCCTTGTGCACCCTATTCTGTGTTTCCATTTGGTTATCCACATATTATTCTGATGTCTTGAATCCTCATTGCTGTTGTGTTATTCTCCTGTTGCTCCTGCCTCCAGGAACATCCAGATGACATGCTGTCATGTGCAAGACTATTTCTCTTATTGCATGTTTTGGTACTCTGTTATTTTTTTGCAGACAGCAGCTCCCAGAGTATCTAATTGGCTTCTACTAACATAAAGGATGTGTCTTTCCTGGAGTTTCTCAGGTATTTCTATTTGGTTCTGTAAATGTCACCAGGTTTGATCAAGCAGAAAGAAGCATGTGACACTGGAGTGGTATTGCTGTCGTCTGGAGGGAAGACTTCATTCCCTGGAAGATGTGGTGCATGAAGATATTACAGGATTTTCTAAATCTGCTGGTGCTTGACACCTGCAGTCTGCCTGGAAACAAACCTTTAATTCTATTAGAGAAAAGAGACTTCTTTTCACTTCATAACTTTTTAAAATGTGAGTTTTATTCTATTGGAAAAACATCACACTGATTCCATTATACCCTCCATGTAGCTAGAGAGGAAGCCTGGGATAGCACAGAGAAGGGAAAATGCAGCATCCCAGAGCTTCCAGAAAAAGTGATTGAGGAATGCTTTGGGGAGGTCATTTGCCCTCTGGAAACATCCTCCAGTTTTGCTCAGCTGCTTTACCTAGTGTATAGTTGTCCATTTCCCCTTGCCTTACCTTTGGGCCTGATCTGCAGGTTGCAAAGAATCAACCCCAGAAGTTTACTTGCTCGGTCAAATACAAGCCCCTGCTGCATGTGCTGCCATAAGTGGTGTATGGTCAGCATTGCACAACTGGGAGAGCACACCAATAATTGCCCATCCATGGCCAAGGAGGCAGTAGTCAGAAAAACTGCTGACTGCCTGAAGCTTTCTCTTTGTCCATAGTAAGATCCTCTGATGACAGAAGAAGCAGAGAAGGAACTCCCACTGCTTTTGTACCCATCCACTTGATCTCAGCCTAAAGCTTTATGTTATCTTAAGTGCAGGTTCAGATTTCAAACCATTGCCTGAGAAAAAAAAATTGTTTCATTCTAGTACAAATCTTTTGAGCCTTTTCTTTTGTTTTCCTTTTCTTCTGACTTAGGCAGCCAATACAATTTGAGATAAAGAATTAAGAATTGATTTTTCCAAGATTTTGCACATTTCTTTAAAAGTGAAGACTAATCTGACCTAGATATGTGAAGAGAACCAGACTCCTCTTATGCTTGTAGAATTTGTAAGCACATTCTTCATTGGTTAAAAACTAGGTGCATGGAAACTTTTTGTCCACCAGCAGTCTAAACTCAGTCCTTACATTGCATATCAGGATGGATTATTTTAATCAGGAGTTATACAATCGTATTCTACCTGTAATTTACTCTTCATGGCACATGTGTAACCCCCACAGACTTAGCTACATTTCTTCAAGTGTGACCAATGGAAATTTTCACAGAATGCTGTTGTTCCAAAGGACAGACCATGCCTAACTTTTCTGTTATCTTATCTGATTCTGCAGGATTAGCTAGATAGGGCTTTGCCCCTAGGGCAGGCTTACATGACAAGGTATACATCTGGCAGGGTTTTGATGAGAAAAGCAATTTTATTTTGTGTTGGTCATTTACTTATGTTCCTGATAGTAGTTTAAATTCTTCAAATTTTTTCAGGTTTGAAGATCAGGTGTTTGGAAGTTGTTTTCCAGCACTGAAAAACTGTACCAGTACAATATGATCTTGTCAAAGAAGAGCTAACAAACCTCTTTGCTAGCTGATTGAAACAGAGAGAGGCTGCAGGAGTCTCTTCAAGACTTCTTGCTGTTCTTTTCAGTGTTGCTTTGCCCAGAAGATCAGCAAAAAGTAGCTTTTTTCAAAATTAAATAATTACGGCTCTCAAACTTCTCATGTCCTTCAATAAGACCTCTCATGTTCTTCTCTTATAAGCTGGAAAGAAGAAACTGATGTTGAGGGAAGCAGGGTCAAAGTGGGAGCAGTTGTGATCCCCTATTGCCCATTATCCTGTCAGGATGTTGAAGAAGGAAAGGAGACATGATGTTTCAAAAGTAAGCAACTAATGAAACACTCATGGCTCCCTTGGCTCTCAGGAGTGGGAGTCCAGTGTTGGGGTGAAGAGTCTTTTGCAAAGACTTCAGTACTTGCAGAGCACCCAGGGTTAATTTAAGTGTTGGGTAAAAACGACTGCTGGTTAAAATTATTTATTTTTTTCGTTTAAATAAGTAGTGGAAAAGCTAATGTAAACGAAAAGAAGTAATCCTCTACAAAACCCACTTCAACAGTACTTTTGCATGATTGCTCATTTGTTAGTAAATTAATGTTAAAATTGGCATAACTGTATTCAGTTACAGAGCCTGGGCTTCTATTTTGCATAGTT
The DNA here is from genome assembly GCA_013398595.1 of Tychaedon coryphoeus. Classification (NCBI taxonomy): domain Eukaryota; kingdom Metazoa; phylum Chordata; class Aves; order Passeriformes; family Muscicapidae; genus Tychaedon; species Tychaedon coryphoeus. The sequence goes on along the minus strand of WBND01000054.1, from coordinate 2,110,079 downwards.
TTTTTATTTTTGTTTTTGTGTCTGTTTTCCTAATGATATATCTAGTTGGATTTTTTGGTGGGTTTTTCTTGTTTTTGGGGTGTTTGGGGGGGATTTTGTTTTTGTTTTTTTGTAAGAAGAGAAAATCCTTCTCTCAGACTATTTTTTTAAATTCTTTTCATCTCCCTCCAAATCCTCCCCCTTCATTTATAAGTCTCATTCCACAAGAAGCTAAATAACTTATCTCCAGCTTTCAAACATAGACATTTTCTTTCACTAAATTAGAGGAAGCATTTTTACAGTCATCAACAAATTGGATAGCAAAATTCCCTGTTCCTGAATTGCATACCCCAAATGTCCAAGGACATCTGGTACAAGTTGACACCCCCCTTCTAAGAAGAAGAAACTTCTACTTCTTGCTCAGTGTCTCTTCTTTATTGCTCCTAGCTACAAGGACACGTGGGACAACTTCTCGTATCCCCTCATGAAGATGAGACACTTTATCTCAAAAGCCACCAGAAACCCAACAAACTATACTGTGTAATACCCAAAGTTATCTGGGTTGCACAATGAACCAGGAATCCCAAACTGCCTTTTCTTGATTTCAGTGCATTGCCAGTGCAGAATGCCCCACTTTTTTTCACCATTCAAGTGTTCTCTGGAGTGTATCACCTGTAAGAAATGTAGTTCTCATACTGAAAGGGGAGATTCAAACACCAGTTTTGTCTCAGAGTTTAATTTCCTTCTTTAGGACAGACTTCTGAGACACATGTGACTTGGCTAAGAACAGCAGTAGGAATGGAGGGTGTTGACACCCTTTTGCCAAGAAATGCTCCCTGATTCTTCTCTTAATCCTTAAAGCACTGAATGCAAATGAATTTCTAGCAAATTAATTTTTATTCCTCACTGCAACAGCTTTGTACAATCCTTACTGAAAATGCATAAGCAGTTCCTTGGTTTAGTTGCTCTAACTTCATGTCATGCCCATTTGGAATATGGTTTTGGAAGGAGAAGAAAGAACAATAATCTCTGTCATAGGAAAAGTGGAGAGGACAAGACTGAATGAATTTCAGAACACCACCTCTCCCCACTCACTGCTGTGTCTAGTCAGGTGTCACCATGGCACAAAGACAAGGCTGATGTTGGCTGATGTCTGTCTGGAAAGAAATGGGTGACTGTGAAATGGTTTCTTAGATTTCACTCGGATCTCTGCTGCCTTCAGCGTCCTGTTGGAGGTGAGTCTCAATGAGAGAGAAAAGCAACACTTCTTTTATGGCTATGTTAATTGAACTATGGGGATTGTTGGTTGATTGTAGTTTTTTCAATTTTTTTTGGGGGGGAAGGGGTTTGGGATGAGTGTTCTTTNGGTTTGGGATGAGTGTTCTTTAGTTGTTTTTTTTTCCCCAGGTTTTAAAGATATGTAGGAATTACTTCAAGTAAGTAAAGGGCAGGACCTCCAGATATCCACCTCAGGGCAAGGAGGGTGTTTTTCTCCAGACCTATTTTAGAAGCTAAAGGAAGTGGAGTGAAAGCTGTGACTCATTAAGTTAATACAGCCCAGGAGTTATCAGAAAATTAACTTTTCATTGGGTCTTCTGAAACTAGTGTGTCCCTTGCTGAAAAATTAATCAGTAGCTCTGTGTTAGTACAAATGAAAGCCTGTTGAAAAATCCTTCCAGATATTTACAGAGTTTGTATTCCATCTTCTTCCCAGTTTAAAGCAATTAAAGGAATTTAGATCTGTACAACGTTAATGCATACTGAGAAGGGTTTCTCATATTCTTAATATTATTTATTAAATATTGATTTTAAAAAATCTTATGGGACATAAAAGGTAATAATACTTCATCTAAGAAGAGTTTGGATATTATGACACTGCAGTAGGTTTAAGCACATAATCGAGAGATCAACTATTACCAGATTCTACAAGTGTCTGAGAAAATGAAATTGATTTGCAAGTTACCAAGAAAAATCTGTATCTTTCAGTCAAATGGAAAGACTGAACAGAGTCAAAAATAATTTGGCATTTTATTCTGCCTTACTTGTGACTATACTAAGAGCTGGATAAGTTATCATTTAATCTTTTGTAAGTGTATTTTGAAGGATATTTTAATAAGCAGCCTTTATAAATGATAAAAGACGTGAGATAGATAGGGATGGTTAATTCTTGATGGCTATTGATGGGCCCAGAAGACCTACAGATACAAGTGATTGTGAGCAAGATTTAAACAGGCTCTAAGTGTAGAGGTATAACAGAGTAAACCAAAAATGGTATCTCATACTTGACATCTTCACAGGCAAGAGTAAATATAATGCTGACAAAGTGAACCTTGGTATTCTGTTCATTGATAAAAATTCCTTGAATCAGATTCATATCAGATTCATGCCATAATCCAAGCATACATGTGTTCTGAGACATGGAGAGGGATGCTTTCACCTTTAAGTGGAGCTGGCTGCAAGAGTCATGTTCCTGTGTTTTGTTGTACAGCTGATTAAAGGTGTCATTGCCCACTTGGTATGAGGCTGTATCCCACCTTCTGCTCCATTTCTTCAAGAAATCCGAGATTAATACAATATACTGAGGGGAGATAAAACCTTAAATGATCAATGAGAAGATGAGAGGTATTATCACATAGGCAGTGGAAGATTTTATACCCACAGGACCACTCTGATTTTGTCACCAGACTGCTGAGCACAGACAATGCAACTCTCTAAATGGCTGAACTAGACTTGCTGTGACGTCCCCAATTTATACACCCATTAGTTTTGCTTTCTTCTTCAGACTCAGGAATTTTTTTCTCGGCACCACTTGAATTCTATTTCTCTTTAATGTTTGTTCCCCAATTGGCTTTGACAGCCTCTGATAGATAAGGGTGTTAAAATACAATGCTATTGTAAATATGAACTAACCCCACGGCCAGGTGGGATTATGGATGAGATTTCTGGTTTGTAAACTCCATTATTTCAAGGTGTGCCTACAGATGCTAAGGGAAAGTGAAAAATGTAGAGAGATGAATGCCACAGACTGGAAATGCTGATGCCATTAGGTAAGGGCAGGCAATAATTTTCTTTCTCTTTTTCACTCTGCAGATCACTCTTTGAGATAGACTGTCTTAAGCTAAAGCTGACCATTACTAAGAGTGTTCTGAAAATTCTTCAAAGAATGACCACATATTCTGGCCCTTTCTTAATCATCTCAGTCTTTGGAAAACTCACCAACTGCCTAGACCTTTTAAAGGTAAAAAAGTCAAGCCTCAAGCTTAGGGCAAGCCTTGGTTCTCACCAAAAGGCTTCTACTTATGTTCTAGGGACCAGTGGAAACTGAGCTCTGCTGAACATGTTGAGAAGGCCTGCTTGTTCAAACTTCTATTTTCATGCCTAAATATTACTTACTGAGGTATTTCTTCTCGAATGTACCCATTTTTGATGGTCAAAGACAAATGAAGTAATCACAGAACCTCTAAGTAATTTTTTCTCCCTTATTTCCCAAACTGCCTATATGCCGCTAGGGTTGTTAGAAACCTTTGGATGATTCCCTCTTTTAGTGTCTGATCTTGAAGGAAGAACTGAGCATCTTTTCATAGTGTTCTGTTCTGAACTCAACTAATAAGGAACAGAGATTTTTCATTCAACTTCCATTTTTTTTGTTTCACTTACGAATTTTGCACTGTTTCCTGTCATAGTGGAAAAATACCTGATTTATTTATTTGATCCGGCTCCTTTTTCTATTTTTCCAGTTTGGTTGGTTTTTTTTTGTTTGTTTGTTTGTTTGTTTTTTTCTGGGGGGTGGGTGGTTTAAGACATTTCTCTTGACCTGAATTCTAGTAAAATCTAAAGCTAAATCAGGCTAAAATGGAGTATCTGTCTCTTTAGATAGTACAGTCTCTTGTGGAGATATTATAGGTAAAATTCCTCCTGTATTCTTCAGCTACTCTGAGTGTTTTATTGACATTTTTCTGTAGACAAGTAGCTTTATTACTCATTTCTGAGAGGAAATCTGAGACTAGGGGGGAACGATATGAAGAAGACAGCAGCAGACAAGAATAGAGTCAATAATGAGAAATTAAATTCCCTGTAAATTGTAGTGTATTAGCATATGTGTCTTTCCTTCAAGATGAGTTTTAACTTTCAGAGTAAAGGGGGATTAATTTTTCCCCTTTCCAATTGTATCCCCAGAATTCCTGAAAGAAAAGCCTTGTTTTCACAGCCTGAGTACAAGTTACTGATTTTGTAATCAGTTTTCCTGCCACTGGGCTATGACTGGCCCAGACCACTAACTTTTATGGGTATAAACTTTATTGATTTCAGTGTGACCGTCCACATGGGCCAGGGCTGTTGATCAAAGCCTAAGAAAACTATGTGACACTTGCATGCAGCCTGTCAATGGCATCCTATTTGTTTCCACACACTGCTTGGAAGTGTACAGACAATTCTTGATCTGGTCACAGGTATTTAGTACCTGCAGTTTTTATTGTGCTGGATGTTTTCTTTAAGGCTTAATAATAATCAGTACTTAGCAGATTGGAGTGCTGTTTAGGAATGGCATTGTAGTTACTCCTTCCTCTCCCTTTCCTGCACTTCCAGTGAGTTAATGTCTCTTCAGATGCTCCAGTATATGGTGTACAATTTTGAGCATATGTAGGAAACTGATGTTTCATATGCATTGGAGTCGTTATTTTTCCCTCTGCAGTGTCTCTATACATTCATTATCACCTGATGTGTGTTTTATTGATGTAAGTGATAATTTTGCAGTGGAGACATACAGCAAGATGCAGAGAAAAAAAATTCTATTTTCTTTATACTCATGCGTCCCTTTTATTCATCTCTTATCTGAGGATTTCCATGAGGATTGAGAATAATAATGACATCTAAAAATCTAACATAAACAGGAGTGCAATAGTGCTTTGTTCCCTCTTTGTTTTACAAAGAGAGGGTATGTAATGGCTGAGCTGAAAGATTCTGAGAATGGAGGAGAAACGGTTTGTTCTTGGCTCCTTAGATTATTTCAGCAGCTGAATTTCTTATGAGTGCAATAAAAACTGTAATTAAACATAAAATGGGAGGAACAATTCAAGCTGTTGCAATTTTGTAAAAAACAATCCTAATTATCTTACTGTTCCTGGCCTCTGTTTGGCTGCATATTTTTTTCTTTCTTTTTTTTTTTTCTAACTCCCCTATCCCCATTTCCTTCTCTCCTTCCCATGCATGCTCTCTATTACACTCTAATATTGCTTTGCATTTCTACAATGACAGAAGCACACAGAACTTCAGAACTCAGAGTCGTTGAAAGGTTTAATATTAATCATACAGATCATTGTTACTCAGAGCACAGAGCAGCATGACTGACAAATCTGGCTCAAAGCGATTTGAGCAATTTCTTGTTGCAGTGGTGATTATGGCATGGAACATTATGTCGCTCATTTAGGACGCTTATATTTAGGAGAATTTCATTATTGTTTAGAGCAGTTTTTAAAGTTTTATAGAAGGAAAAAATAGTTCTCATTTCTGGATTTCAAGGAGAGTAAGCAATGTTAGGAGTCTACTTTTCTCCTCTTCTAGCCACCACTTAAAAGTAGTGCGCCATTTCTCACAGAAGAACTGGATGGTTTTGTCAGATATCTTCCCTTTTTTAGGTGTCTGAATAAGGAGCTTCCTTAATTTAATGACCAACCTAGGGATAAATTATTTTACTAAGCCCAGTCCAAGGAGGTCCCACTTCTTAGTTCTGAATGCTTAAACCTTGTTTCAAATCTTAATTCCATTTTGGCTTGAACTTGCGGAGCACTAAGCTGCAAAAATTAAATGTCTTTGGGGCACCCTGAGGATGCTAAGACTTGGCTAGTGGATAAGAAATGAAGGTCTGGAGATCAAGGTCTGGAGATAGTTTCCCTTTTTCAGTGATGTCTGGCAATTACAGCATGCAAATACCACCTTTCAGGTGGATGGGGTATGATTCCAGCCTTTCCACTTTTGCCGGAGTACAAATCAGCACAGCTTTTAGGTTGTCCTTGTTGGCCTAATTGTTTTTGTTTTGTGGTTTGATTTTTTGTTTTGTTTTGTTTGTTTGTTTGTTTGTTTTTTCCTGGCTCTTTAACTGATGTTTTTGTGGCCAGTAAAGACAACATTTTGGCCACTATTTTTTTTTTCTTCTGGTTTTAGTCCTTATCCTATTGGCTGTGACTGATAAACCAGCTCTGGCTCCCTGAAAACTATCCTGTACACCAGGTTTAAAGATTTGATGAAACAGGTGTCAAAAAAATATTGAGACTGTATTAAAAACCTGGATTAATGATATAGTAAGTTTGCAGAGTCTTAAATATCTCCTTCCAGGTAACAGGTTCTGTGTTCAGCAGTTGTGTCTTTGCAGCTTGTCTGTCTGAGGGGCCATTCACACAGGGATGTCTGATAGGGGAAGTATGAACATAAATACATGGGGAAGGGGCTGGCATACTGAAACCAATGAAAATGAAGCCTTGCTGAAGACCACAAAGAACCCATTTAGTTAAAAGGACATCACTCAGAGAGGAAAAAAGATTATGTGACAAAGTTATCTAGAAGGAAACAGAGAATGAGTAATATCAATTGAAATTGCAACCAGCAGTGTTGATACAGGCCTGGAACTTATGCACAGGTAGACTGTCTGAAAGGGCTAGAGTTGATATTCTAATGGATTTGTAAGGAACACCTTATTGAATTTGCAGTGGGTTTTTAAACTGAATGCTCTTTTCCAGACTCATGAATGGAGTGATAACACTGCTTCTGCAGTGCTGAGGGTCATCTTTGATTATTTCTATCTTTTGCATTCTGGGTGGTATTTTCAGGCACTTGAAATTATCTCTTTAGGAAATATCTTCAGACAAAACAATGGACATTCTTGTTTACAATATATATAAATAAATACATTTACCTACTTATTTAATCTCTACAGTATAGAATTGGTGCTTGTAGCCTAACTTAAAGATTGTTTAGAACATGTAACCAGTAATAAATACTTCACTGTGAGTCAGAGGATGTATCTCTTTATAAAAAGACCAGGCTGACTCAGCTATAAATTATCTAGCTCCTGTGAACCAAAGGTTTAGTGGATTTGCATGATCTCTCTGCAGCAGATATGAGACAAAGCAGTTTTCATTTAAAAACATTATTCCTGGTCCTTCTTCAATGAGTCACAGAATCAGAATATTCTGAGTTGGAAGAGACTCAGGAGGATCACCAAGTCCAGCTCTGAAGTGAAATGGCCAATATGGGGATCAAACCCAGAAGCTTGGCATTATTAACACCATGCTCTGACCAACTGATCTGTGAGCACAGAGCAGCAGTTTATGAGCACATTAGCCCAGAGAACTGCTGGTGGAACACTTACACTCTGAACACTAATGCATTTGGTACAATGAAGTTACTTCACATGTTCCATTCCAGTTGCTTTATGTGCCATTCTGCTTCCTTCTTTACCTTTCCTAAGTGTTGAAAACATCTGGTACTTTGTAGCTCAAATATTGATAATGAATTTTGGGTTAATATTTTAAAATTTTCACTGAAGTATAGAATTTAAACTTCAAACGTTATACATGGAATAAAAGACTAAAGTCAGGAAACTCTATTTTTTTTTTTTTTGCATATTTGTATTTCAATTGGGTAAGAGTTTGACATCCAGGGTTATGGGTTTTGTTGTCTGCTTTTTTGAGAACTTCAGTTAAAAATAAAATTAAAAAGCATACCCATACACACATATCCCCTCCCCATCCCCCACTAGCTGTCAGAAGCTAAAGAAAATGAAATAAGTTTTCTAATTCTCATTAGGGAATTCTGGATGGGCTACTTCTTCACCTCTCTTTTTCTGTAATTTGTGCTTAGAATACTTTTTTCCCTTCCTTCTTACAGTCTTTTACTTCCTGTAGTACTAGATAATGATAGTGTATTTTTGTTGGGGTTTTTTTTGTTTGTTCGTTTTTCTAAAAAGGAATATTTGAATAGTCCATTAAAGTAAATGGTATTTTTTAATTTAGTTAGAATACCAGGCTGATGTCTAAATTTTGCACATGAAGGGTCCCAAGAGATATGACTCTCTTTGTGGGAATGGCTTCTCCCTCTAGAAATCATGGTGATGGCACATTCAGGGGGCATTGCTGCCTATTCCTGGGTCAGAACGAGCCACAGAGCAATGAGAACATCACAAGAAGCTGACTTTCTCTGCTCTTGAGGCTTCTGGAGAATGTCTTGTGGTAACTTCCTGAAAACCTTCACATTTAAAACTGTATTTCCCTTCTAGAATACAATAGAGTATATATTTTATTTTCTTTATAGTTGTATTTTTATTGCCACTGAAAAACTCCCTTCACCTGACATAAATTCCACCACAGCTTTGCTTTTCCCTATCAGAAGTGTGATGTTCATGATTTCTCCCTTTTCTTTTGATTCAGAATTAAAACTACCAAAAAAAATCTCAAACTCATGACAAAAGGGTTGGACTTAGATTTTGGAATGTGGTCTATATGTGAAGGTCTTACTGTGTTGCCATAAATGCAAGGAAAAGGAAGTCAGAATAGGACCCTTATCCCAAGCTGCATCTAGGTCGGCTTTAAGGTTTATTTTTGGTTCTCTGAAAGGGATGACAGAAGTGGTGTTGTCCTAGGAATAGGAGGTCTGGGTAGAGATTGCAACTTGGAAGGACCTTTCTCCTCTCTGTCCCATAGAATGAATGACAGCAGGAAAAGATATTAGTTATTTTGCATTTTCTTACTATTCCATGAGTTTTGGTTGTTTCTTTACAAGAAGAAGTTCTTTTATTGTTGTCTTTAGGAAGCTGAGTAAAAATGTGTGAACAAAAACTTGCAGGGAAACTTAAGATCCCCTTCTCTGCTGCAGGTATTTGTAGAAGCATGTGACATAAACACTGTATTTCTGGTTCCATGTTTTAGTCTGTTTCCTGCTGGTTATCTCATGCCATTTTTCAATCCTGAAATGCTACTTAATACATCTCATAAGAGACCCCTTTCTTGAGCCTTTATTTTATTTTTAACCCTCCCTTTCAGTTCTTATAAAACTTCATCTCCACGCTGCATGAATGCAGTGACGCCTCTCAAAGGATTTTGCTCTTTGTTACATTCAGTCCTGTGCTTTCTCCCCACCCTTGGCTCTGAACACAATTATACTAATGGGCCTGATAATGGTGAGACTACAATTTTAAGGGATCACAGTGATATAATTGCATTGCTGAAGATAGGTGTGTTGTTTCTGCCTCCCACACCTCTGGGATCTTTAGGGACCCTTAGGAGGCTTTAAATTGTGAGGCATGAATAGCAGCACAATTTTGAAGGCAAATGGCTGTCATTTAGCTGTGAGATCTGAAAGGCTCATTTGCTGGACTTAGAGGTAATGGGTGGGAAAGAGGGTTACTGGTGAAGCCAGCCTGAAGGGACTTATTTAAATTGCCTGGTTATTGTTATGCCCCTGATTGTAATGGGTTTGGTTTAGTTTCATTACTGGACATATGTTATTGGGTTCTAGGGGATTTTCAGTGTTGCTACATTGTTTTCCTCTGGAGATTTCTGAGGGTAGGATATGAAGGAAGAATCTTTTAGGGCCCTATAAAAGGAGAGCTGCATCACTGCAGAATTCAAACATTGGGAAATGGTTTCTTAACATATAAAGTTTTCTTTGCTTACAAGTCTTAGAGTCGCATTTCTAAGCGGGACTATTCAGGCTTTGTGCTTGCCTACTTGCCATGGACCACAGCAGTCTGGTGTCCACACCTCTATTGAAAGAAATGACTTTGAAACTGTAGTAATCAATCCTTCAAATGTTTTGATAGATCAATAAAACTTCTTTCAGTCTCTAATATGTTCCATAATCAAAATGTCACTTTATTTACTCAAACAGTCAGATGTGATGTGAAATATTAAGTGCATGAATGCACAAATAGTGCCTGAGGGGAGAAATTCAGCTCTTTTTTCATCTATGCATCAGTTACTGATGATTTCAGGTTTCCTCTGAGGATTGCTGGGTATGTGTGTTTTGTAGTAATTTATATAATGAGCCAGCTCTATGGCCACAGAAGTCACTGTGGTGGGGTAAATAAACCCTTCCTTGCACTGGCAAGAAAGGATTGAATTTTTTCCTGTTTGAGCGAGGGATTTGCTGCATATTAGTGGTACCTTACCTTGTGCACTGTATGATATATTTCTCAACACAAACAGGGCTTTAGAGATGACAAGTCAGATAAAACAAAATGGAAAGGAAGATATGTGAAGCTGAGAGTGAGGTAGGACCTGGATAGAGAGAGTGCTTTCTGGTTACCATTAACTTTTTACCTGCTGTAGCTGTGTACATTACACAGAGTTACGAGGAACTTTTCATACTCACTTAGTCAAGATGCAAATCTTACGCCATAAAAGATGTCAAAGCCATCACTGCTGAGTTATTTATTATCCTGCCAGCTTCTTGAAAGTCCTGTCTGCAATAGGGAGTCTTTACTACAGTTCCCAAATTATCCATTACTACTTTTCTTACATTTCCTTCTGAAGTGTCAGGTATAAGTTGAAAGCAGAAGATTATTCTGTTTTGGCCTACTGTAAAGTACGTTTTGCTGCAGCAACCCAAACTGTTATGAACAACAGTGCATTGATGAAAAAAGCTACAATTCTGATCTATTGATGGCAGTCAGTAGATGCACATTTTGGTGCAGTTGTACTTGAGAGTTCTATCTGAAGCCCACATGGAGCATCAGCTCTTGTATCCCCATAAGATTTATTATTTGATTCAAATATATGTGAGGATTAAAAATATATAGTTGCAGTTTTTCTTTTTAATTTCTAATTTTGCATTTTTATTCTATAAACCTGATGTAATCATTTCAAATAGTAAAAATATTGAAACAATGCAGATTTTCATTAAGCTGTATGAATCATCTTTTAACTTCAATTCCCATATCAGCTTTACCAAATTTATACCACATAAGAGCAAAAATAACCTGGAAATATGGAAACTTTTTTTTTCCCCTTGAGAAAAATGTTCAGTCAAAGGTATTAGCTGCAAGTGAGGATCAAGGTTTTGTATGAGATTTTTGTTATTACATTCCTCCCCCCAGCCACAGTCACTATCTGATGACCACAGCAGTACATCTAAGATATGGCTGCATTGTGGAGAAACAATCATACAATCACACCTACATTGAATGCTCTACCTACACTTAACAAAAAGACTTTCATTTCTTGTGCCTCAGTTCTTCAAAGAGCTTTAAATAAGTCAGGCCTGACTGGCATTTAATCTACAATCTGCAAAGTATTTTAGCATGCTTCCTTGCTTACAGGTAGTAAGAATTAAACATGTCTGAAAAAACCTTTGGGCAAATCAGTAGCAATTGTGTAGATTGCACCCATTAAAGTTGTGCTAATTGCTTAATTGAAGTTTTAAAGGGAAAGCTGAGTTTAAAATTATGTACCTTGCAAAACTAGCACTTTGTGCTGTGGGTAGGGACCCTGTTTATGCTTGTTTAACAGTAAAACCATTCAGTGCATTATTGACCAGATGATTTTGAAGCAGCATACCTCTGGGTGTTGTTTCAAACTCTACTGGTTTATTTTCTCATTTCTTCATGTCTTGTACTAATTTATTATTTTTTTTTTTACAGACTGACATCTGAAGGGTGGATAGATGTCTCTCCCCCTCAGGCAGACATTATTCATAGTTATTTAACCAATGAAATTATGCAAAAATAATGTTTTGGGTGTTGTGACATTGACATCAGCCAGCAGCAGTGCATTTTCTTAACTATATAGAGCTGTTGAATTCGTTTGCTTATTTTTTCTTCTCTTTGTCCACACGGGGGCCCAGTTGTTGTTTCTGTGTGTGGACATACAAGAGAATATAGGTGCTAACACAAGATGTACATATTACAGCTGTATGTAATCAAAACACTGACATCATTATCTTGGATTATTTATTAGACAACAACCTTCTCCAGTTATTTCCACAGTTTTGGGATGCTAGGGGTGAAGACTAGAGTACTGGAGCAATCTCCTGGAATAAGCTGTCAGAACAGATTTTAAGGTAATACCTTTTCAGTTGCATAGATATACCCCTGTTTTACATGTGTGCATGCAACTGTTTTAAGAAGCAATTCTAAAAATTCTCAGTTGAGGGGTGCAATTACTTTCTCTTGATGCTTTATCTGTGGTGGCCAGTGCAAGGGTACAGGGTACAGTCTACCTTCTTTGGCTCCCCTCCAGCAGCTGGCACCCTGTTTCTACAGAGAAGGGAGATTTATTTCCAGTGTCAGTCAGATTCTACAGTGGTGTTGTCCCATTAAAAGTGTGCTAAACGGGTGTGAACGCAGAGCTCCCCCTGCATCAATCAAACAGGAAGCCTGTCTTTACAGAATCACAGAATATTCTGAGTTGGAGGAGACCCATATGACTACATGGCCCTGGTCTGGATATTGTGTTGTGTCAAAATACTTGCAAAACATTCAGCATCCTATGAAGAGCGGGGGGTGGGAAATTGACCGATATTGAGTGTGTAAAATTCTCTAAAAATATTGAGTACTATTTTCTTTAAAAATTCTCCATAAACTAACGAAAGAAATTAATTTATTTTGATATGTTATCAATATATATAAAAAAAAGTATAGGGGAAGAAAAAATGTTCTACATGCTTTATTCTAATTCTTATTTTTTTTATTTCTATTCGTTACATTTTTATTTATCCCCTTCAAAGTTTAAGCCTGCTTTGCCTTCCCTCCTAATCCTATCTCACAACAAAAAATAAGTAAATAATTCTAGTAAGTACACTAGCTCTTTATCCAACAGTAAATCCACCACATAAATTAATACATTAACCAAAAAATCTAAAATAAGCCAATCAAAACCACTACAAGGGGGCAAAGCAGGTCACATTCAGATAAGTATCTGTAGATCTTTCAACAAGATAGCAGGGGTGAAAGTTTTGAGTAAAACTTTTGAGTTGTAAAAGCTACAAAATTTTGATTGAGTTGTGAAATCAAAATTTAGGACTTTTACTGGAATGTTGGCTCTCCAAGGACTTTCCCTTAGAAAGAAGGGAAGCCTCCTGCTGGGGCCAAAGGATCCAATACCAACCATCTACGGATGGTTATTACAAGATGACATTTGAGATACTGCAAAATTAACTCTTCTTGTGGTAGTTATTGTCTAAACAGAATTAATTATTCTGAGTCTGTTTTGGGTTTTTCTGTTTAAAATTTTGTGACCTTTTTTCATTCAAGCAGTTCTAGAGGTAGTGTACTCTAAACTCATGGCTATTTTAAAAGCTAGATTTTTTTCTCCACCAATAACAAGCAAGTTAGCAAGTGACTCCCCTGCTAAAGAAGCTCTCAAAGTGGTTATCCAAACACTTTTTTCCTGAGAATATCCATCTTCCAGGTGTAAAATTAGGTAACAGATTTTTCCTCTGCATTCCAAATAAATTCCAAAAAAGGGGAGTGTCTGGTGAATCTTTGCTTTTTAAAGTACAGTTTCATTTTCTTTATCTTGTTTTTATTTAATACTATGCTGAGACACAGGAGAGTTTTTAATCAGAAATGTTTGTAGTACATAGATATACACCTTGGCTATAACCGTAAAATATGCAGACTAAACATCATCTCCTTGAATGGAAATTTTACTCCAGTACGGAGAACCAGATTATGTGTCATTTCTTAGCTGAGTTTGAGAGTTTGGGTGGTTTCAGGACTTTCACTGCAGATCTTACCAAAGGTAAAAGTAGCTCTAAGCATCTTGTTGCCAGTACAATATACTTTGGTTTGTCAAAATCATTACATACAGTGATTCTTATCCTCTTACCTCCTGTCACAAAGCAGGATTTAAAATACTAACAATTCTTCTGTTTAGTGCTGTGGCTAGGGTAGGAGTTAATTTTTTATAGCCAATCTGTAACACTGATATCTGGTTATATTTGCAGAATTTTGTTTGGTCTTTATCAGGTGTTGAATTTATGAATGCTACTGAAGAGCTGCTTTATTTCACTGTGAAGATTTATGTTCCAAATCCCCAGTACGTGTAACTCAGAACATTTGAAGTCAGTGGAGCTACATTGCTTTACAGAGAAGTCTGGACCAGGATTTTCTTTGGTGCTGCAGGTATTTTACTTCTACCACTGAAGGGCCAAGTTTTTAATCACTGCTTTATCTCATCCATTGAATATTCTGCTAAAGGCTGTTTTCAGGTGTTACTCAGCCTTTTGATAATGTAATTTTAGAGAAGAGTAACTCAGATGTGTAGCTAAAAATAATACAGTTTATGAAGGTTTTAATGCTAAAAGACTGTAAGACTCTAAACATTTTATTCATGGTTCCAAAATCAGGGATCATTGTTTTATTGGTTATTTCTAAATTTGTGGTTTAATTTGATCTTCCTAATTATTTTAATGTTGTGCTGTGTAGTTTGACAGCATTTTTTTCTGATAAGTAGCAGTTTATCAAATAGATTTCCATGTTTAAGAATTTAAAAATAAAAAATGCATATTAGTCTGTTAATTTTAATAATCCTTTCTTCCTTGCTTCCATAAATTGTTGGTTATTAATTTATTAGGCAAAAAAAAAGAAAACAACAAATAAAACCCCAGAACCAAAACAAACAAAAGGAAAAAAAAAAACCCAAAACACAACAAGGAAAACAAACCAAAACACATCACTTTAAGAAATAGGAAGAGTGATTCCTCCTTTTATTCCTGTTCTCCTTTTCATTTTTCATGGGCCAGATCTGATTCAGAATGCACTTCATGCATGTTCTCTATGTTGTTTTGGGATATTGGATGTCCCAAAAATATGTTTTGGGATATACATGTTTTTATATATATAGTTTTATGGGGGATATAGCTTCATTTGAAAATGCCAGGTAGTTGAGGTGCAGCTTTTTCCAGAATGAGTAAAATTATATAAAATTTGCTAAGCTTGATAACTAAGCAAATATTTTTACATATTCCTCAAGGCAAGCGATAATTGGAATTTGTTTGAATTTCTCTTCTTGAGGGGATTTTGTGTGTGTGTGCGTTGGTGATGTTGACGAAAGAACTCTAGGACCTAAATAAATTTTCTTTTCAAATATACTGTCTTGAAGTTGAGAAGGAAAAGCTCCCATTTTCTGTTCTTTGTAGGAATAAAATTATATATGGTGAAGATTTTTGAATTGCACTTTTCCTGCAGCATGAAAAATCCTGGTAGGATGGTTTTTTGCTTTGTTATGTTTTGTTTTTCTTTTTCTTTTTAATTTGGTCGATGGATTTGGTTTTTTGTTTTGTTTTGGCATTTTGTGTTCGTTGGTTTCATTGGGGGCGTCTCTTTGGGTTTTTGTTTTGTTTTTTTTTGTTTGGTTTTGTTTTGGTTTTTGGTTGTTATTGGGGTTTTTTGGTGGTTATTTTTGTGGGTGTTTGGGTTTTTTTTCCTGGGCTTGGCTTTTCAAATAAACATCCTTGGAAATATTTGTTTCTGAAATTAACCAAAGAACACCCTACATATTTTTTTTTCACCATAATTATATACCTAGATTAGTCACAGAATTTGGAACATTCACTAGAGCAGAACTAGGCTGTTAAGATCTGTGCAGGTAGCACCCTGGAACAGTTCCAAAAAGAATGCCACAAACACATTCAGCTAAAAAATTTCCAGAGATTCCTGAATATAAATATATAGAATGAACAGTAGTTAATGGAAACCAAATTTTGTGAGGTGATTGGTCTAGTGGACTAAATTTTACTGTTCTGATGAGACCTGAACTTTGTTTCCAGCTTACTTGAGGGGAACGTGGCATCCACAATCTAGGAAAATGAGGAAGGAAGGATCCTATGTGCCTCCTATGTTGGGAAAATTACAGGATTTTCTTTTTCCAACATGAATTGGGAAGTACACAATATAAAATCCACAGTAGTAGAAAAATTTAAATTTAATTTTCAAAATGTAGTGTCATTCTTACACATTTATCATGTTTTGACTAATGGCCATTCTGATGAGAAGGAGGACAGTACAGCTGATGAAGCCAAGTTCATAAATATATAATTCTTTGACACTTGAAGATTTAAGAGGAGTAGACTGCTGCCTTTTTGCCCCTTTATAGACATACCTTACAACAGCATAGCTGCTACACAGCAGTGTGGAATACTTAGCATTTGGAAACAGGTACAAGTACTCTATTACTGAATGTAGAAATATTACATTTCTCAATGTATTCATGTTTGTCCTGTTGGAGGTATTTTACAAGTCAGAAGAGAAGGGTCAGTCTTTTGAAACATGGCATTAAATTAGGCAAAGTGCGCTCTGCATTTGGATCACATCATAGCTGAGCTCATGTAATCAAATTGGAAAATATACAAAATATGCTATAAATTCAACGGAACATATTTTTCTCTAAAAATAGGGTATTTGGAATTAGGAAAATCACTTATTATTCAGAACGTTTCTCAGTATCAAGAAGGGAAGAAATGAGAACACTGACAGTTACTTAAATCATAAGAAAAATAGTGTAATATGTTTATTTTATCATAAATTGTCTAAAATGCAGACAAATTCTAGTGATGGAAATTTAGAAAATACAGAATAATAAGTAAATTAAATTTATCAAAGAGTTTTGATGTGTTCGGGATCCCAAACCTGCAGCACTTAGAGAGAAATGTTTTCCTGAATAAGTCTTCTTGGATAATAATATTGATCTTATTGAAAGTTGGTGGCAATGTGAGTGATTCACTTGCCTTGTTTTGGTCCTTTACTCTGAGTTGGTGTTTCATTTACACTTCCAAACAATTTCTAATTTTTGAAGAAAATTCTCCAAATGTGAATACCTTCTTTTCAGAGATGATTGTGGAAAAGATACCAATCGCTGAGTCAAAGGATCAGTGTAGTCTAAACGCCTTCCTTTTAAACTTATCCATTAATAAATTAGCATGTCTGTTCTTGTTGTTGCTTATTTTTTCTTTTCAGACTTGCTTCCATTTTTTTCTTTCGTTTTCATTTCTTGATCTGGTATATTTATTCAGACCGAATTCAACAGATACCATTCCGCCATGGAATATTCTTTTTTTTTCTGTTGGGCATGATTCCTGTGAATTTTCTAGTTTCAAAAACCAAGTTCAGAAATGTTCTAGATGCTATGCATGTTCTTGTTACCACTTGCTCCTTAGATATTCAATAAAGGGATATTATCTCCTCTCTAATGCAGGCTTGCTTCTTCAAATTTTAGCACAAGGACCCTTTTTTTCCCTTGTGATGCTTTTTATCCAAAAATATTTTTATTCTTTAATAATTTTATCCTCAAAGGAAGCAATGTGCCTCTCCTCTTCCTTTATTCTTTCTGTAACATTTTAGCTCCATGTTCAGGATATTTATTTGACCTTTTATATCTCCTACATCTAATGACATTTGTTTCATCAGCTTTAGTAAAGATGAATGACCTTTTAACTCTTTAAAAAAAATCAAATCCATTTTGATCTTTCTTTGCTCTCTTTTCTTGTTATAGAAATAAGCTTTGCTCTTTCCTTCTACTTGCTTTAAAGTTTTAGAGTGATATCCTGGTCCTTGTTAAGTTTAGGGAATGATTTCTGCTGATATAGTTGAGTCCAGATTCAACTACTGGTTTTACTGTGAAGGCAAAATTTTTGCCCAAATTTTCAAGTAAAGAACTAGTCTTTTTAGCCCTCTTTTTCCAAAATACTAAACATGCAGGTTTTAGTACTTAGTCTTGGTAAATGGTGGTTCTATTCCCAGAAGAACAGCTTCAGCGGAAGGTGCTAATTGAGATTATCATTGGAGTTGGAAAAAAAAGTTTCCCTATCAGTAAAAAAAATCTTGAATGTCAAAATCTAGCTCTTTATTCAGAATTGGGAAGTACTTTAATTCTTTATGTAATGAAACATGACTAATTCAGTTTAAAGAAACTGTGTCTGGGATGTATCAGATTTATGTGCAAAATCATCATCTGCTTTGTATGGAGAACAGAGCAGACTCTCTGTTTCTGGAAAATAACCTACCCAAGAGGCTATTTTGGGATGTGGCAAAGAGTGCCACACAGAGAACTCCTACCAGGGAAAAAGATCAGCTGTGAAGTCAAAATGAAATAAAATGACAGATTGGCTAAATAACAGAGTAATGAAAAAATGAAATGTTTTCTGTGCTGTAACTATACTTTTTTTTAATAACATGGTATCAGTAGGTAAAAGCAGAATGATCTGGCTCCTAAATTCTCTTTAGTTTGAAATAAAAGGAAATTTATAGTTATCCTTGTTATAAATTTGTATAGTTTTAGCTCACTTTAATGGTTCTCAGATGAAATTCATGGTTATCTTGCAGGGAGTCTGACATCAATAAGTGGGAGAATTAATCTCTCTGTAACACTTAGCTGTGTGTGAATCACGAAGGAGTATTTTTGCTCTGATGTCACCAGTAAAGGATCTTTGTAGCTGTATTTTATTTCCCTCTGCTGTCTTATTTCCAAGTAAGATTGATAAATTAAGAAAAATCCCTCCTTTATAGGGAGTGTCTTAGGAGTTGTTGAAGTAACCAAACTTTTGAGAGTAAGGCAAGTAAGTGGAGCATGTCCTGTTAACATGATATCCACCTCTCCAAACACATTGCACATAGCAGCTCCCCATGTTTACAGAAAGCCATCTGCTCTTCCAATGAAGTGTTGTGAATAGATTTAAGTCTTCTAGACCTTGAGTATGCTCAAATCAGACCCCCACAGAACAATATTGATTGAATAGAAAGATGGTTGACCTTGGAGCTGGGACCTGCAAGGAGCAGAGGCCATCCTTGTGCCCCTTGGGCTGTGAGGCTGAAGTTATGCAAGAGTCCTCCTCTCTCTGCCCAAAGTCTGTGTTAATGGCTATTTGTGTCTGTTTCTTATTCTCCCTTTCAGCAGTTTGCAGTTCTCTGGAAACTGAAGAAAATGCTCTTTTCCAGTGCTTCAGTTTAGCACCTTCAGTGGTCTCAAAAATAGGAGCCAAATTCTCTTCTCCGCAATTTAGTAAAAAAGGGAACTATTTGCAAAGCTTGTTTGTGCTTTTGCTGCTTTCTAACAAATATAACCAAACAGATTGTAAATATTTTTCCCCAGTTCGTTTGATATAAATAGAAAATCCTGTAAAGGAATGAATTTATCTAATAATATCTAACCATGTGATCAGACCCTGATTCATTCATTTGTCCTTTGGCTTCTTGGGCATATGAAGCAGCTGAGCAAGTTTTTTTGTATTGGTAATTCATTCTGTGATGCTGTGTTTGATGATTTTTTAAAAAATCAAATAGGATCTTTTCCTGTATCATTCCTCATCTGTTAATAACAAGAAGTCCAAGGTCTATAATTTGTGTTGACTTATCCTCATGGGAGACTTGCTTTCTGTCGCTCCCAAAAGCAAATATTAAGATGACATATTATTATGGAGTGTTAAATATTTAAGTTTATTAGCAATGGGACTTTTTATTTCAACCCCCCTGCTAATCAAAAAGTTGTTTATAGAAGTACAACATTATTAAAAATTTGGTCTGACTGAAATATGACAAGAAAAGTCCATCTTTGGAAAGAACATGCCAAGAGCCATAGTAGGCCTTTACTTTGATTCATCTGTGAGTTAGCTGCTTCCTCATCTCACCTCTGAACCAAGCAGCAGATGTCATCCATCTTAACTCAGTTCCTCCAGAGAATATGTACTACTGGAGTTGTGTCATTTTATTTTAAAAGGAGCTCTGGTGCAACCTCTGTTAAAGACACAACCACTGTTTTGTCATTGATTCTGGTAACCACCTCAGTTTCCTTTTGCCAGATAGCAAGTAGAGAGCATAGGCTGCTTGTGATTCTTACCCTTGCAAAAACAGCTTTACACAACCCTTTCCCTTGTTTATATTAATATGGAGATCCTAGAGGAAGTTGCTTGCTCTTTATGGTGCTGGCAGCAATTTCTGTTTTGTGAGGGAAAATACAGGAGGCTCACTATGGGACTACATTAACTATGAATTTTCTCAAAGCAGGTTCCAAGACCTCCTTGCTCAAATGCCTCTAAGAATAGGAACCCTTTGTCTTTAGACACTGCCATGGAATGGGGGTGGGAATCAATATCAGTAAGGCACAGCAACCTCCAGATGCACTTGGGGAGTCTTGGCTAGTCCCAGGATGGGAAATTGTGTTTTCCAAAGGGCTGAGATAGCATGAGCTTTGTCATGAAGCCAAGCAGCTTTTGGAAGGTTCTGGTCTCTGGCTTGTCACCACTGCTTGAACTTTTCATGGAGTCCTACAACTTTCTTCTAGTACCAAGGTGGACTGTGCACTTCCTGTGCACCAGAAATTAGGCTGAGTGAACATAAATGACCTGAGCACATATTTAATCTTCCAAAGCGAGGAATATATATGAAATTTTTTCCACTCTGAAGCTCCAAGTCTGCTAGAAGTGATAACTTTAAAGAAGAATCATCCAGAGTAAAATTTTCTGGACTGCAGTAAGTATGGAAGTGGACCCCATGATCTTTTTTTTGGCCTTAAACTCTACAGAATTAGGTTGGTTTTTTGCAACCAATTTCTAAGACCACCCATCCGTAAAAGTTGCCACCATTGCCAATCTTTTTGTGATTGTCCTGGCAAGTTAAAAAGGATGAAGAGGAGGTGGTGATTTTAAAACCAGATTATTTTACGAGTTCCGTGAGTGTCTAGATATAATCCCACGTGTCAAAGAGAAGAATGTGTAAAATAATAGCACTGTGTTTGGAAATATGATCATGTTTTCCCTCTTCCTCTGTTTAATGTATGCTGGCCATAGCTTTGCATTTAGATCTGGCAAGTATCCGCCAGGATTACATTCTCAAAAGATAGCATAGCTCCACTGATTTCAGTGGAGCTATCACAATTTATATATCAGTCATGTAAGAAAGCATAATAAAGACTTCATTCAAAATCAGGATTGAATATCTTTCAATCCATCCTCATCCTCTGCCCTCAAGAATAAACTGGAAATAATTGCATAGATAATTTTTTTCTTTCTTTTTTTCCCCAGAATACTGAAAATGTGCCTTGCTCTGGGATATATTATTTGGGTTTAATGTAAGATTTTCACTGCCTGTTTGCCATTTTTCCTCATGCCTGCTGTCGGAAATGCATGAGGAAACACAAGTGAGCCTAATTGACAGCTCTGTGGAGGCGAAGGTAGGCTGTGACCTGAAATGAGAACTGTTCTCATAATGAGAGACAGCTGAAAGATTATGCATCTAGAGCTACTAAAATAGATTCCCTGGATCTTTTTCATAAACCAGCAGATGGTAGCAGAGTCTACAGATCTCAGAGAAGGCAAATGTACATTACTGTAACTGCCCTCATTCACTTGCAATTAATCTTTACTTGTCAGCCTCTTCAGTGTCTTTTGTAGTGCTGACCCTGAAATTGCATCATTTAATTTGTAATCATATATTGCCAGCATTTCCCCTTTCTATCACATATCAGCTGGATTAATTCTGCTGTGCTGTGGACCACTGATAGTTACAGGCAAGCCTCTGTAGAAAAAAGATATAAAATGGAATAGAGACAAGAAGAAAGGCTGACTTGCTGGATAGAAAGGGGTGAGGGGAAGAGGAATTGAGAGGAAAGATATGTGTGGTTTGTCTGTTCTCTTTCACCCATCCCTGGAAGTCTAAATGGCCTGATACTAACATGTAAAGGTTGCCAGAGTGCTCCTTCCACAGCATAAGACAGCACAGATATAACTCGGGTTCTGTTTATGGAGTCTCTTACTTGAACAGAGGTGCTGCATATAGAAATGAGCCAGAAGAGTATGCTTTCTGAGTTGAAGCCAGCATGTATAATGAATGTGTGAGAGTATTTCTAATTAAATGGGATTCATGGTGTGTTCTTGAGAGAGGATTTGAAAAGGGAGGCTGAATGCTTTAGCTCATGAAGAGGGGGAGGGACCTACTGTCTTTGATGACTGATGTATTTTTGCCCGCTCTTCTTGTGACTATGCCCAAGGATGGCAGGGCTCAAAAGTTCAAATATGGTCAACATTTAGTCGTGTTGAAAGTGTTGTTGAGATGTGAGTTACATGCTGTGACCCTGCCTGCAGGGACTGGTGAAAAATTGCTTTCGAGAGACACTGACAGACCAAAGAACCTAACATGCCAAAATTATTAAGTCAGATGTACCATTCTATCCACTGATCCACTTTTTCCTCTGAAGAATTAGCTGTAGGATAATAAAACACCCTGAAAACTTCATCTATAGAAAGAGAGTATTAAAACCAGCATGCCTGCGTAAAGGATGCAAAGTGCTCCTTTTATTTGGTGTCCATCATGCTGGAATTATCTACTCTGTGGCCCTGGGAAAAAAAAAATGCAGGATTTCTTCTTACATCATTCATACTGACCCTAGTGATAGTCCAGAAAAGCCTTTCTTTTTAGAGTTGTTATAACATCCACAGGCTCTAGATGGTACTATGTAATTTCTCTATTGGATCTTGCCTTTTGTGATGTTTTGTTACCTTTTTTTGGCTTCTACAAAACATAGGGAAAGCAGAGCAGCAAAATGAAATCAGAAGAAACCTACAAAAAAAAAAAAAATTCACAGATTTTTATTTCAGACTGCATATTTAGATTAGCTTTTTTATATAATGGGATCAATGTTCTAGCAGTGCTTAACACATTAGATTCTGGTATTAATGAGTTATGCTGTATTGAGCCAGTATTTTCATAACATTTATTGACATGAAAAGAGAGAATAATGTAGGGTTTCCGAAGAGTTCTAAGTTTTTTGCTCGCTGTGGTGAGTGCATACAGCATGCACAAACATCTGTGCATACCTCTGACACTTCAGTGGGGGTGTTCTGTACACCCAAAGATAACAGCTCTCTGTCAGCCAGGTGACAGGCTCCTATGAGCAAATGTGGGAACAGCAATTACAAAAAAAATTAAAAAAAAAAACCAAACCTTTCTAACAGCAGAAAATATTATCTATCTACCACAACTTCTCATGGCTTCTGGCTCTAGAATGATGTGTAAACCAGAGCGCTTCGCCGCTCCTGATGACGTGGGAGACACACAAACTTTTACAAGAGAGGAGTGGGAGTCCCTAGCTTATTGTGTATTCCATTTTTAAGGAGTGCCTTAGTTAGTTCAGAGACACAGTAGGATAAACAGCTATTTTCTACAGAGCTGCATTAAAATATATCTGAGTACATAATAAATGCCGTAATATGGATTTTTCAGACTGCTAAAGAAAAATAAAATACAGGCTCTAATGCATTTGTTTCCCTAGACATTTTAATTCAAAATTAAGTTTTCCTGGGAAACTCTTCACACCATAATTGCAGTAAAACTCCATCAAACTCCAGTTGAGACAATAAGTGAATCACAACTGATAAATGTTATTGTCCGTATAGTATCTTACCAGTTTTCTGGCACTTATTACTCTTAGATGATCTCCTTTTTATTCTTAATCTACATTAAAGTACCTGCAATTTCTGACAATCAGCCGAAAGTACAAACTCTAGCCTGACCCCAGAAAAATGAAGATACTCAAATCAAAGAAAAAATATTCCAGGAGTAGTTCAAGTTTTGTCCTTGAAAATTCCTAGCAGGAATTAGGTAGGCGTGTTATATGCTTAGTCCATGAATTATCAGGAAAGAGGAATGTTTATTTGAGACAAGGAAATGTCTGTGATTATGTTAATATTTTATTGACTCTTAACATTTTCTCTAGTTGTCTTTTCTATTTTACGGGTGGACAAGAGGCAATACTTGACAGAGAGTCAATGGTTTCTGGAAGTATGGGATATACTTTTCCAGCAATGGGGAAAATGGCTTACATGTGAATAAAATCAGTCCTCTTCTACCTTCATCTCATGAGCTTTGACTCCATACCTTCACACTTGCAAGTGCTGTTGATTTTTATACTTATTTTATACTTTATACTGATAGATGTAATATTTGGGAGGCTTCCTGCACTCTTCTGGAAAATGTAAGTAAACAGCTGCCATTGTTTCTCCAAGGAGTTGATGTGTGTTCAGTGTACTGCCTGGGTTTCTGATGTATGCAGTGCTGTACGTGTTGCCTCTTCTTTATCCCTTCTCTTCTGCCTTGCCTTCCTCCACCCTTGACTTCCTCTGCTGAAGCAGTGGCCATAAATACCCCATTATCTTAGAGCAAGTGTAATTATTTTCCTTCTTAAGCAGTTCGAAGGCAAGTTTTGGTAATTTTGCTTTGTTTTATTCTTTGTCATTACAAAATGTGAAAGTGAAAAAGTTGTGCACAAAGAGCTCTCATTTTTTCAGATTTATTAGAAAATATAGCTTGGCTTTGATTAAAAACTTGAAAAATTCAAAATTGTCAGGAAAGAACATTAAAAAAAAAGGGAACATGCAAAAAATACCCAGAAACTTAGAGGAAAATGTGAAAGTGGTGTCTTCCTTGATACACTGGTGGGTAGCCGCTCAACAGCTGTTCAGTTGAAGAATGAAGCGGCTGAATGTACCAGCTTTGTTTTGTACTGAGGGGTGTTTGAGCTGTCCTAAATCACATGCAACTGATACAAACCAGGAAAAAAGCCCTGACTAACTTATTCCTCTTCCTGTTTTCAGGGTGGACTTTGCTGGGTGGCTGTTTCTTGTACTAACTGCAGCAAATGGAAAAGCTGTTGATCAGAACTGCAAATGATGATTGTTATTTAGTGGTTGTCAAACATCAGTGTATGAATTTTTTTGATTCCAGATGTCTAACTTTGAAGGGAGTGATAAATAAAAAAGGAATTAAATGGGCTGAAAAAATTAAAACTGACAATTACTCCAGGCTAAAATGTAAACAGTTGTAAGAGCTGTTAAAAGCAAGAGAAAAAAAGATTCACGGTCATCTCAAAAGTGTAGGATATCAGTTTCTTCACATTCTTTGAGACTGAAAATGCCATTGAATGAAACTTTGCCTACTGAAGCAGAAGGATAGAGTATTGTTTGATCTTTCAAGGGAGACATGTTTGATGCTGTTGTCATCAAACCCCAGCTATAATAATTTAATCTGTGTTCAAGGCTTTTGAAGTTCAATTTGGTTAATTCAGAAACAATGTTTAGTTTGCATTTGACAACAAAATAATAATACTTTTGTGCCATGAACACAGATTTTATCTGTGAGTTTACATGAGGTTATAGACGCGTATATGTGTATTTTATGTATACATTCATGCAGGGAAAAACTAATTTTGTTCCATATATTTAAAGTGTGATTCAAGATAATGAAATCATTCAATATGTTAAATGCTCTTTTCTATGTGAGAGATATTTATGTCCATTTCTGAACACATACGTAATCCTGGAAATGTTATACAGGATCCAAAGGAAATCTACTTGATTTTCCTTCCTACTCCTGGCAAACGTGGGATGCTCCAGAGAGAAATGGAAACTCTATCCACACCACTGTGAAAAAATGTAAATTCTTAATATCAATGCAAACCCTGAAGCACACTCTCATGTCTTTGTTCAAAACTCTAAGAATAAACTCTTTGAAGCAGGAATGGTCTTGTTAGCCATGGTAATACCTCTTCCACAGGATCAGAGAACTTAAGGGTGTAGGAGCTGAAAGGTTCTGCAAGTCATCCTTTCCATCCCCAGGCAGATCATCTAAGTCCTGTGCCTTTCTTCATGTATGTACAGAGGTTCCTGGAAACAAGGCAAGAAAAGACATGCATTCTACAACACCTAAGGTAAAAACTTTGGTTTAGGGCTCTACTGGTCAAGAGTCCTTAGGTGATGTTATAATAATAAAATGAGAATATTTGACAGTTGGAAGCAATCATGAAATAAACAGTAGGGCTGGTTTCATGGGGATTTTATGATTTTATTCATCCATTTTATTTATTCATTAGTTTTTCCATAGGCACACCAAATTACTTCTCCTTTTACCAAGAGTCTGGTGTCTTCCAGTGCATAGAGGAGCAGTATAGGAGAAAGGGGAGTAAAACTCTTAACGACTTCCCCTCAGTAGAAGTGACTGGAGGCATTGAAAATGGAGATGTAGAGATGATGTCTTCTGCCCTTTCTTTGGCGCTCCTGACATAGTACAGGAAACTTGGAAGGGAATGTGAGTTGCAGCTTGGAAGGTACCATGTTACAGTCTGGAGTATTGTTTTCTGTGGGCAATGAAGTACATTGTTTGGGTTATTTCAGTCTCTAAATTCATCCTTCCTCAGGACCATCATGTAAGGCTTTGGAATGTTTGTCATGGAGAATACTGGGTTTGAACTGGTTGGCCAAAGCTGGAGAGTTGGCAGTGCCAGGTGAGGAAGGAGTTATAACAGAGGTTAGTTAGGGCCTGCAGCCTTTGGGAGTGAGGAAAAGGTGAGCAGAATAAAACAGTCCCCGAAACTCTTCAGCAAGTCACTGGTTATATTTACCACACACCTTATCCCTTTGAAGAATGGATTCTGCATAGACCTTCATTGCCAAACTCATTATTTCAAGTTTGCAGTTTCCCCCTGCATTTACGTGGAAAAGTCCAAGTGTGCTTGGTGAGGTTTTGCAACCTGCCAGGTTACTTTGGGGGGAAAAAGAAAGCTTCTGTAGCAAGCTTTTGGTGTGAGACCTAAAGACTGAGCTTTATTGAAACATTTTATTAGATATAGAGACTTACCCCAGACAAATGAAGCATGTTTGTGCCTTGCTTCCTTCCAGCAGCAGTAGCTGAAGTTTGTTTTTGTGGAGTTTGAGATAAGTAAATAAGGATATCACTGAGTTTGCAAATGCCCAAACAAATTGTACATTTCTCTCTTACCATGTGTTTAACTGCAAAGGTGGTAGTTATTTCCCTGTGGTTTTATTTTGCCATGATATTTCCTTTTAAGTGGTGAAAGTATTAAAAATGATGGGCTGAGAGTCTCTTGCTGGATTCTGTCTCATGTGCTTTATAGTTCTTATTCCTAAGGCAGTATGAAATTCTTTGGCTATTCAAAAGATGGTGTGCTTGGTGTAACAACACAGAATTAAACTTCAGAAAAACACCTGACACCTGCTGAAAAATTGTGAGGCTGTATAAATGGATCTGGCCTGCTCCATTTATCCAATTTATATGGCATAATATTAAAATTTCATGTAGTTAATTAGGAAAGGTAAAGAAGATGGGTAGTATTAGAAATCGAGGAATCTTAAGGTCAAGCTCTTTCTACATTTGGATATGATTCCTTTAAATGGAGTACTTGGTGCTTTGAAAATGTTGCTAGCTAGTTGGATGGATCAGTAAGGAGCTGTTATTTCTATCATGTTCTCTGAGCAAAAGCACTACTCTCTATTGACATCCTGAGGATAGAAGCACAGGCAGCTTATAACGATGTAACTGTTTGTATAATGTTTATGTGGAAAAAAGAGACTATTCATTTTGGATGCTGCTAGGGGAAATTAAATTCTTTACCTCAAGAAAGAAAAGAAAATGAAATCACTTTGTTCCTATAATAACAGAAAAGAAGATTCCAAGCTGGTGGCAGTTTGAAGGTCTGGGGGGAAACCAAATCTCAGCAGCCAGATAAACTGAGTATTTTATTATTTGATATTCCTCACATAAAAAGAACATGAATGAAAAGGCCTGACCTTTTCACAGGCCACAGCAGAGCTCTGACAATAGTCAATACTTACAGCTAATAGTTGTGCAATTTAAGATCTGCTGTGTAATGATACATTCGTAATTTTTTTTCCCTCTTTCCTAGATATATGTGAGTAGCAAACTACTGCCAGTATTTATAAAAATTAAGTATCACTTTCCTGATGGTTGTTATCCTCGACCCTGTAATTAAAGTTATGTGGAACTACACAGGGATGCTGATAAAGGAAAAAGAAAATAACAGGCAGAAGAGAGGAGCAGTCACTCACTGCTTTCCTGGTGGCCTAAACACTGCACTAATCAATTTGGGCTACTTGTGATGTTCTTCTGACAAAATATAATATGGAACTTTAGCAGTATGTTGTGGTGGAAATAGACTGTAAGAGACACTTTAAAAGCAACAAAATATGGGAACTGAAATGAAACGTGATGTGCTGATGTAACCAGGCATCTAGCAACGTCCAGATGGACTGTCAAGCCTGGAGAAATTCAAAAGTGCTTTTCAGAATAGAAATCTCCCCTCACCCCTGGTTAACCCACTTTTCAATGTTTCTTTTTCTTTTTAATGATTGCAATGCAATAAAGTTTTTATTTTATTTTATTTTATTTTTTAATTACCTATCTTCCAGTTTCCCTATAGGTAGAAATCAGTAGCAGCTATTTCAGTACCTGCACATCTGGTGCCTCATAAAGGAATGTGCCAGAACCATCAGAAATGTTTAAAACAGTGCTTAGACCAAACACCAGCTATCAATTCAGGTACAGAGAGAGAAAGAACCCAATTAGAAATAACTATGGGACCAAACTCTAGCAGATGTTCAATTACCCTTGCCATCTACCTACCTTGCAACAGACTGGAGGTGCAGTTGGTGTTCTATACATGCATTGTTTCAGGACTGGTTTTGAATTTCCATGTGTGGTGCCATCTGTGCTAACACTCAGTGGTCCTACCACTCCCCTGCAGCCATCCTGCAAGGGATGTCTTGTTGCACAGTGTGTATTTCTGTGCAGTTTGCAGTTGTCTACAGCAACATCCTTCACAAAGAAAACGTGGATTGTGTTGGTGAGGATAGTTGAAAGGTAATGTTCTCTTACCAGTGTTCTTCAGCGGATATCCTCTTACTTCCTATTTGCAGAAAGGTTTACATTTCACCAATTTTAGCTATCCTTAATCCATGTGGAAATGCAGCTTGGAATGCTGGCACCTGCAAAGCTCAGGGCTAGCTAAGGCTCTCCCTGCAATGCCTGAAAGGTGTGACTGCTGCTCTGCTAAGTGAGCAGAAGAGCTCCAACACCAGGAGAGAGTGCACTTCTCAGCTTCACTTGGACTCTAGGTCATTCCAAGGAATAATTTCCATACTTGGTCATTAACTTGACCTAGTGATAAATTAAAAAGCATGTTCTAGCCTACCAGAATAGAAAAATGGCTTTTTTTTTTATTCCTGCACAGCTGCAACTGAGAGAAACAGAAATTAATATTGCTCCTAAATGTGAGTCTTGACTGGAGAGATGCCAGACTAACAGGGTAAGGGTGAAAGCTTTCTTGCTTTTGACAGGAGAAAGGCTTTAAATTTACTTCCTAAGCTGATGGGTTTTGAAATGGAGTTCTGCAAAAGACTAGCAGATGGGAATTAATTTTTATTGCTAAAATCCTGTATGTGATGTTGGAAAAACAACCAGTCTACAAAAGAGTGCCCTGTCAGTGGAGTGCAACATTTGGCAAAGAATGAGTTACTGTTTTTTCCTCCTAAAAAGCCTAGAGAAAGACTACTCTTTCCTCCTGAGGAAAAGCTATAGATTGATAAGTAAGTAAAACAAACGAGGGTCCACAGCCTCTCTTCTATAAGATGTAATATTTTAAAGCAGTTTTGAAAGAAAGTGCTTCTTTTTTTGTCATAGTTTAATATTCCTGAGCCTAGAGTGATGAGATACATCAATCCTCACTCTCTGATAACCTTGGACAAGTTTCCTTTTTGTTTGAGAGACCTGAGGAGCTTTAAAAGTGCCTTCAGGGAGTGCAAAAGTCTCTCAGGGGATGGGAAGGATGGAGCGCTTTCGCTTTTTGTGAAAGGGCCAACATTCACTGTTGATGACTGTCGGTAAAATTCCATTACTGTGGGCTGTTCTTTTGGTTGTCCACCACTGTCTGAGTCCCTAGGAGAGCTGGTGCATGAAGGCAAGTGATTCAACTTCACAAAAGTATGAGGAAGTGGTTCAGCTTAAATGTGAACAGTATTAAATCTTCACTTGACCTTGGTGTTGTCCTAGCCATGGGGTTTGTCTAAATTCAGCTATATATCTCTGCATCCATTTCTCTTCTCTCTGTGTTTAGATCTCTAGAATTCATGTGTTGGTTCTAAGAGGTAACTGCATGTAGCACAGCTTCTTCAGGCATGGCCTCACATCTCATTGATTTTCACTGTGCTTAGTTTTGTTCAAAACAAGGTGATGTGTTGTGTGCTTTCACATCAACTTTTACTCTCTTCCTTGCTTTGCCATGATTTTATATGGGTAGCAACTAGAAAAAAAATATTTATGTGAGGAAAGTTCATGTACGTTTTACTAGAGAAATGTACTAAAATGCAATTCCTGCCATATCTAAATGAGATTGAAAATCTATATGTATCCTTGTCAATAATTACTGTGTGCATTTTCAGTGCTTCATTAGTATCTTAGCACTATAAGAGAGTGTTTATGGGTAACAGTGGAAACAAAGCTGAAGACAATGCAGCAGCAAGCAGGAGAGAGAAAAGGAAGAAATGGGAGAATCTGTCTGATGGTGGCACTTTGGGGCCTGACTAAAAAACACCCACTTGAAATTGAGAAAAAGCAAATGCTACGTGATTATTAGCAAAGGAGAGGAAAATCTTCAGTGCATTTTAAACATAAAAGAAAAATATTCAGCAGCTAGCCTATTGGGAAATGCAATTTCAAAAGTCTTATTTAAAAAAAAAAAAAAACACCACCATGCCAGGGGTCCTCTAATCTGGATGTTTGGGTTTTGTTTTGTTTTGTTTTTTTTTTTAAATCTAGCTGAAGCTGCATGTTTTATACTTGTCTTTATGTATGGAGCAATGGGTGGAAGAAGAATTAAATAATTCTGAATTGAGAAAATAATAAAAAAACAAACCATCTCTTTAAAAAAAAAAAGTTTCTTCACATGTAGAAATAAACAACAGTGAGAAGAATAGTGAACCTGGTACTTCTATCTGAATCAGTGACAAAGATGTCCTGAGAAAGAAAGATTTGAAGGTAAGGAGTTGATAATGAAATTTCTGATACAATTTTGCTACTATTCATCAGTGCTTTCTTTAACTTGATGAGCTTTTCCAACAAAAAATACCAGAATATAGCACTTTGCATATGGTGTTTTTCAGATGAACTTAAAATGTGCCGAGTAACTACAGCTGAAGATGGTGGGAGTTGCACAAGCTCAGCATCTTTTGGGATCTGGCTCTGTGTACACATTCACTGTGCAAACAGCTAATCAAGTTTCAAGAGCAATAGAAAGAAAAGTTTATTCTCCTTCCTCCAAAGGCAGTTAATTTCCTGGGATCTATTGAGTCAAATGCTGTATTTATGATGTTCAGTTCCTCACTTAATCAAAACTAAACACTTAATTTTACACTTCATATCTCCAAAGAGGAGGGTGAATAATTTATAATGAATAATTTTATGAATTTGGCCTTTTTCTGTTCATGAATTATCCACAAGAGATCGTGACTTCTCAGAGGTACTTCCACTCAAATTGATTCACTGAATAATTCTTGATCTGCAGCAGTTTGTTGTGAGGTTTGATATTTAAGATTCCAGCTGTTGTGATTGGACTCTTAGGCAGATATATAATTGCCAACTCAGTGTGTACAAGTCCTAAACTGGTGCTTCCAGGCTGACTCATTGCAACTGCTTCAGCACTTTTTATAACTTGGTATATTTTTTGTTTGTTTGCTCTATTTTAGAAAATTACTCTCAGCAAGCTTATTTTAGGAATCATTGAAGGCAAAACTTCCATAACATAGCGGAAATCATCAGTTAGTGATCCTGATGGAAGGCATAATAAGTCTGGGAAGTAGCTTATGCTTTGGAAGTCTTTCAGCAGGACAGTGAACTGCAGAAAAGTTATTTGGCAGTGCTGGAAGCCGAGGCAGAGCAGAGCTCTCAGCTGCTTCAGTGCAGCACTTGTGACTATCTAGATCAATATCTATAAGGTCAATGAGACCCCCACATCAAAGCTGTTCTTTAAATCAGTTTTCAGCATGATGGGCTGTGGTTACCATGGAAGAATAGCCAGTGGATGCTCTTGTTCCCAAAGGTGTTTGTATGCCTAGGATTGCCTGTGTTTACTCTGCTGACTCCCTTATACTACTGGTTATGGTATCCTAATCCAACACCAGCCTGGTTGGTTGTCTGTGAGGAGCTAATAAAGGCTTTGGCAAAGGTCAGATTTTCAAGATAAATGGATAGAGGCTAATTCACATTTTGGCTTTTCTAACCAGAAGAACGGATACCCAGTACACTCTGGAGCATGTCAGCATCTTTGTATCTCTACTGGCATTCTCTTAAATCCTATCATGTAACAAACCATCATATTAACCAGGTAACTTAGTTACAGAGATAGATTTATTCTTTGCTCCTCAATCCCTTTTATGATACCAAAATATTTCTTAACTGGAGTACCAGAGCAGCAGAGTTGGTGATATAGAGAGCAGTTAATATAAGATTTTTAATTTGTTGATAAGCTCCAGAGAAACAGATAATCACCCATGTAGTTGTTGAAGACATAATTGCATATAATTTATATCCCTCATGGAGAAGGGAAGGTTTGCTGATTACATAGACAAAGTTTATGTCAGACATTTTCTTTTTAGAGGCTCAGCGTGTGCCTGAACTATGTGTATATATACAAGTAGCATCAAACCTAGCAAATTATTAAAATATCTCAGTATCTCAGAACTCGAGGATAAAGTTTTAGACAATTCCTATAGGTCCTTTAGATTTAGCTATCCTGTGCTTGTGCCTTCATTTATTGGTTAGCCTTTTGATGAACTCTATTTGAGCAATATTCAAAAAATTTTGTTATGTACTCCATATTATACCTAAACTGTTTTCTAAATCATGATCTTGGCAGGTTTTTTGTCTTCTCTTTTTCTACATTTGTCAAATACTGCCAGGAAAATCTGTGGATGTAGATTTATACAAAATATTTGAATGAGAGGGCAGGGGGTGTGTGGTGACTAGGCAACCTCCTTCAGCCCATTACTATATCATTCGGGGAATTTTAAAAATCCAATTTAAACAGGAAAAAACAAGCAATCAGATCCTCAGTTAGTGCAAATTAACCCTTTTCGTGGTTCCCAGTTCCAAACAGCAAAAATATTATTGCTCCAATAGTTTTGTTGTTGCAAAGATCAGCCATTGAACCAAATGCCTCCTCCTAAGCTCTAAAATTTAGTTTTTGGTTTAGTGTGATTAAATGAATTCTAAATGCATTGTTTTAGTGTGATTGTCCAGGTTTACGGCACAGGCTTTCATGGGATGGGACCTATTTTAAAACAATAAAATGTGTTAGTGTTTGTGCATGTGAGTGAATGACTGTAAATGAGGAGGTCAGAGAGAATAAATTTGTGATGTCCAGAGGCCAAAAGAGACAGCTTTGAATTAGAAGACCAAGGGGGTTTTAATCAGTTAATATTGAGAATAATATTATCTGATAATCTGATGTGTGATGAAGTTAATATATTTCATTTAGGATGGAAAGATTTATTATTGTTATTAAAACATTATCTTCAGTAGAAGGTTAATGGAAATAAACACAGGCAGAATTTCAGTCATCTCCCGATACACACACTTGTATGCACAGATGTGTGTGCACGCATCCAAGGAACGCCTGAACACTGAGACCATGACTATAACTGGTGGGTTTTGGTCTACACATGGAGAAATAATGAAACTTGAATATTTTCTTTTGAAAGTCAAAGTTTTTCCAAAGTATATGAATGGAATAGACCAGTTTGCCAAAACATCTAAAGGAACAATCTCTGTAGAGCTATTATTTCTCTTTTTTATTATTTGCAGACAATTCCACAACACATAAAATACCCTGACTCAGGGGCATCAGATCAGAGATTAACTCTTTTGCACTCAGCTGCTGAGGCTGTTGCAATATTCCGGAGGCACATATTTAACCAAAGTCACAGGGCAGTGATCACTGCAGAGATATGGGAATTCCTTCTTTCTTCATTCAAAGAACTAAAGTTGCTGTTGTTACAGTGACATCAAACTAATTCTTTTATACAGGAAGAACACTCAGTAAGATAAAAATGACATTTCTCCTTTTACAGAACTGTCTGATTCAAAGAAAGCAGTTCAGTAAACTTGTTAAATGGTTCTGACTTTGACAAACCTGAAAAGTATGAGAGTGTTTGAGTCATCACATGGAAGGGTGTAATAGGGCCTGGCATCAATATTTTTTGCTGTTTATAAGTTCTAATAAAATCCAGAAAGCAAATGTCAAGAGCATAAATAAAACCATATGCAAATATACTGGCAATAATATTAGGAATAACACTTTAAATATTCACATAATTAGACACTAACTAATCCTCATAACATCTGTGCCCTGGGTGGATAAACATTACAACTCTCAGGGATGTAAGAGCAGAAGCCAGTGATTAAGCAGAGGGTAGAATGTAAAGTTTTTCTCTTACTAACTCTTCCTCTGTTCTGCTTCCTACAGCACTGGAAGACATACATTCTCTGTGTTCTGGCATTCAGACTGTATGAAAGAAGTTGCCTTGACAAAGGCAGGCTTCTCACGTCACTATAAGAGTTGGAGTTGTTATGGGTGAGTTTTATGGTGTATTCCACTGTGTAATTCCTCAAATTGTGTTTTTACTAGTCTTACAAGTCACCATGAGCTGTTTTAGTGTGGACTTCTGGCTGTTCCTACAACCTCTAGTATCACAGTACTCATAGAAGGGATTATGGAGTAAAGTACATAGCACATATTTCCTGAACTTCTTACCTAAAAAAGTTACTTTAGTTTAAACTAATTGATGCAACTGAAGCATGTTTTGAGTCTATACCAAATTAAAAATCAAGAAAATTGGTTATAAAAGCAGCGTGAGGAGAGAGATCCCACTTTAAAATCAACTTGCAGCATTTCCCCATGCAGGGCCAGCAGCAGCAGGATCTGCATGGAGTGGATGGGCTCCATGGACAGAAGTGACCACCACATCAACAGGCCCCTGAAACCCTGTGGCTGCTGTTTGGCCCCATTCTCCTGCTGAATGTGACCACATCCTTCACTTCTGTAGTATCTGGGTGAACATCTGTTAAAGGTCAGGAATGTTTTTGGTCTCTGCTCCAAGCTTAGACAACTCTTCGATAAAAATGAAAATTGCAGCTGGGGTTACTTTCCATGCAGAGCTGGAAATTAGATAATGTGCTGGGGTTGATTCCTAGCTGCAAATATTTGAAATGCATTTGGAGTTAGATGGTATTTAGTTAGCTTGGACAAGAAACTCAGGGGCTCATGGACTCAAAAGTTCATATGTATTCCCTGACTGAGTGCTGGCACTTAGTAAGTAGATCATTCTCATAACATAGGTGCCATTTTTTCATTCTCATTTAATTTAAATTTCATTTAGGATGAAAAACCTATTATTGTCAATTTTGTCCATGAAATATCTTGAAAGAACAGTGAAAAACCTGTATGTATTTCTAAGCCTGTTAAGTTAGAAACTTGTGGCTGGAGAGTGGAGTGTCAAAAGTCTGTCCTTCTGATAACCTTGCCTAGAGAGAAGATGGGAGAGGGATGAAGGATAACTTATGTATTCTTATTGGGTTTTGGAAGAAAACTACTAAGCAGCCAACCATTTAGATAAGCTGGAAATATTTACTATTTATAACACACACACATGAAGTCCTGAGTTTGTGTAGCTTTCAAAAACTTGTAGTGGTTTTTGTTTTTGTGGAGTTTATTTTTTTCTTTTTTTAATTTTTTTTTTTTTCTTTTTTAATATTATAATGATTTCTGATAAGCTTCTCAACAGACAAGTACATTAAATGAAGATTTAGATGAAAACAGGTTGGGTTTTGATCAGTCCAGGTCATGATTAAGAATGTAATTTGCACAAAGCTACAAGAGTATGAGGCAGAAGACTTAAGAGTAGATGAAATAATAGGAATGCTGAAGCAGTAACAAGTGTTACATGATGTCTCCAGATTTGAGACAAGGACTCTGAAATTCATGTAAAGTAGAATTTAGCCAGTGCAGGGATTCAAAGCGAGAAGTAGTAGCATTTTCCAAGAGAATATACAATGGAGTGAGGCCTGGAAGATGGAAGGTGTAATGATCAAGAGAAGAAAATTGAAGAGAAATGAAAAAGTATTCAAATGGAAAGAAGAAAACAGGAAAAAATAATTTCAGGGTTGCAAGGAAGAACAACATTACTTGATTGAATAAACATTTTCTGAACAAACTTGAGGCTGCAGGTTTATTTTGCATGGAGTCCCTGCTTGAGACAGTTCAGCTGCTTTTCCACCTCTCTGGTATACCAAACACCAACAATGTTAACCCAAATAATTTTCTAGAATGTTCCAGGATTTTTTTTTTTTTGTTCCCCATTTTTCCTATTTTTCTTCCTGAAACTTC
Source organism: Tychaedon coryphoeus (assembly GCA_013398595.1). Lineage (NCBI taxonomy): Eukaryota > Metazoa > Chordata > Aves > Passeriformes > Muscicapidae > Tychaedon > Tychaedon coryphoeus. The sequence continues at coordinate 2,073,876 of WBND01000054.1, read as the reverse complement.
TTATTGTTCAGTTTATGTTAATAGCAAGAAGTGTTTCCCCACCTCTTCAGGTATCTCTGACTCTTAATTATTTGGTTTAAAAATATAACACAGAGCAGTTTGTGCTACAGGGGTACATATGTACACAGAGGTAATAGAGATACATATGCATGTGACTAGCCAGTATATTTTCCTAACATAACAAATGATTCCAAAGTCTGCACCTGGAGTACAGGCAGGAATAACAGCTTGATGAACCCTACTCATCTTGTCAGTGGACACTGACATTTTTTATTTTTCCTTTATGTGTTGTAATGTTTCATCAAAATGGCAATTGGCAAAATGTGCTTCACTATTTGCAAGAAATAAAAAAAGATGTCAAATCTAGTTAATGTCATTGAGCAAAACTGTGGATTTTAGGATTATATAGCTGCAAGTATTATGGAATTATTAATTTAAAAATCTATATATGAATAAAGCATCTGGTGAATGAATAAAAGTAATTTCTCTCACATGGGTAATTTAAATACCAGCTGTCTCCATACTAAACCATATTTTCTCATAAAAGCTTTTAAAGAGTCTGTCTGATGGTTGTGAAATTCCAGGATTTATGGACAGTGTAAGGTCTGTCTATACAAAGATCTGCATCTTGGCTCATAATTGAAAGCCACCTCCAATGAATGGTTCAAAACAAGTGCAAAAGACACCCAGGAGAAAACAAACAATTAAGCTTTACAGACTGACTCCTCTTAAATGTCTTGTCAAAACTGTAAAAGCTTCATTTTAATGTAGGGGATAAACTTGAGGGGGATAAAAGAAAATGTGAAAATGTTCCTTTAATTATCTGCTGGACAGGTGGAAGAATCTGACAGTCTGAGATCATACCATTAAAAAATATATATACTTGATAAATTGCCATATCTTTTTATGGTGGCTTTATCTGTACTCTTCCTCCTTACCCATTTTTTTTCTGGTATTAGTGAGTCCAGAACACTTAGCATGAGCTTCTTTTGGATACACTGGTGGTACTTTCTTCTTTATTCTAACACACTTTCCATATTGACTGTTTCTCACAATTTGGATCACTTCAGAAAATCTAGTGAGAAGAGGGTAAATCTTGGATAAGCTCTGGACTCTGTGGGTGTGGCTTTTCTGAGATCCTTGTCAGATGGTGTAGGCTGATGGTCTCTGGGAACTTCTTCATTCAGCTCCTGAGGCATGAGTTTCTTGCAGGTTTCTTGCTTTCAGAATGCAAAATGTACAGCTGGTGAGAAAACAAAATTCTTTTGGGAAAGTCACATCTACAGTTAGAAAATTTGTTTGGAATTATGATGGATTTTGAGTGTAAAACCACCCCCTGTAGCTTTTCCTGGTGAGCGTGCTTCTGATGCAATACAAAAATTAACCATGTTATTCACTATTTTTCAGAGCAATACCAGGGATCATGATCCTAGGATTTGACAATGTTGCACCAGAAAAAGCAATTTTTGCAATTTCTGTCTGTTATTGTGGCCAGGTCTTCTCCTTGTGCTTCCTCAACTTTTTAGCTTTTTCAACTTAGCAGATCTCATGTCTGAGTTCATCATGATATGAACAATGTCCAGATCACTTTTTCTGTTTGAACCTCAAATTGTTAAAGCCATATTGTTCACAAATATTGACTCTGCACAACCTTGCAGGTTTCCTGAAAAAAATGGGGGAAAAAAAAGAAAAAAATCTAACCAATACACTGTTAAAATACCCTGTTTCAGGACTAACATTGTTTCATTTTGCCCTCCATAACTGTTTCATATTCTAAAGGAATAACTAGTGACTAATACTAAAATTGCTAATAACTAATTGATGTGCAGCTTTTTGCAGACTTTTTCTTTGCAGTGCATGGAGAATTTTCCTGTTCTCATCCAGAACAAAGCCAAATCTTACAATCACAATAGTCTACTTTCAAACTTAACTATTATATAACATTAGAAAAACATGGTGAATGTGACTAGAGAAACAATCCACATCCCTTGGGATCTTCAGTCATTATTTGAAGATAGTAGGCATCAGAGATAGAAACATTCACAATATGTGTGGTTTCAATGCAGCTTATTTCCAGCCATATGCAAATTTCTGCTTTTTTTCTCTTATTTCTCTTCTAGTTCAGAATGGGGAACAGGAAAAAGTTAAACCCAGAGGGGCTTCAAAGAGATTCTTAAGATTTTAGGGAAAGTAAAGTCCTGATTGATTCTCTTAACCACCTTGAACACAGAGCTTCTCTCATAATCCTTTATGTTTGTAAAGCATGTGTTACAGCAGCACTGAGTTGTTGCCCTGAGATACTAGTTGATACTTTAGCAAGTAAATCAGACATTCTTGTTCCTCCAAGTGTCAGTGTTCAAAGAGTAGAAAGATGAACTAATTTTCTTAAAATGTAGTGTTTTAAGTGAATGCACCAAAATATTATGACCCCTTATTCTACTGAATTTTCTAAGTGCTTTCTGCAAAATGCAGTGTAATGACATTTGCATTTTACAAGGAAAGTGCATTAGCGACTTTTATATGGGAAAGAGAGGTTAATTCAATTCTGGACTGTAATGGAGGTTAAATGTAAAGCTTTAATGTTCTGGAGTTCATCCCAAAATAATAATTCAGCTAATGAAATAACTCATTTGTAATTCAAGCAGACTAAATGGAAGCGCTTTTGAAGCTGTGTCTACAAGAATTGATTGCTTAACACTTATGAGCCAGCTTAAATCTCAGCACTCTTTGGACAATGAAGAATGTTTTAGAATCATGAGGGTGTTTCAATATCCTCCTAAACACCATATATTTAAAAGCATGCCTTCAAATTACTTTATAGTGCTGAATTTTCATTTTTTTGATGGACCATTTATAGATCTAATATGTTCCTTAAAAGTACATGGTATGATGACTATCTAATGCTGAACAATATTTCCTGAAGTAATTTTGATTGAATTGGTTATTTTAAAAAAATTGCAGATTTAGCTTTTTTTTTTCCCCTCTTCACAAATCATCTGTGAAAAATTTTTGAGCACAGGAGCATGTACACTATTAATAAATGTTTTTTGGATTATTTTAATTAAAAAAGAGACTTTATATTGTCTGTGATCCACTGAGCTATTCAATAGCTAGGTTGGTTTTTGTCACATTTTTTCTATAATTTGTCTAAATCACGGAAGGCAAGTAGCATGTAACAAACCTGCTCTTGCATGAAAGCCCTGATTTTCATGGTGTTATGAGTTTGGAGTGAAAACTTTTCCCTTATTAAAAGTGTTTGTCAGCAAAACTTATCCACAGCAGTGCAAATGACTACTAATTCATGGAGAAAGTATAAACATGCCTAAATTTGACAGTATTTTGTTATTGAAAATAATACTTCAAAACTGAAAAATGTGTATCTGCAATGTTTCTCCTCAAAGTGAAACCTAAATCACCAGGTCAGTCTTTTTCTTCTCTCACTACCTACCTCACCATGCCAAAAACCTCAAACCCAAACCAAAAACAAATGCAGGCTAATGTAGATTATAACTCAAAGGTGCAGACTGATGTCTCTCTCAAGAAACTTTTTTTTTACAACTTTTAGGATGAAACAGGTAGTTTGATCAATGAATAATGCTCAATGTCTTGTAAACTCCAGGTATGCCTCATGGGAAATAATTTATTATAAGGCAAAACTGGGATTGGAATATAAGCACCATTCAAGCCACGGCATTCCTTGCACGTGTTGCAGGCGATGTTCCAGGGAAGGAGGACTTGTTGGGATTCTGCCCTTGCTCTACCCTTATGGCTGCAGTGAGAGACTGGGGATCAGACACTGGTAGGTGATGTCCCAATTTATTTTGTCTGGTTTGCTTAAGATTAAAGAAACATTAGCATTTAAACCAAAATTCCTGAGAATGTTCAAATACTTTTCTAAATTTTTGGACATCTGGGAGTCTTTTTTCCCACCTTCCCAGAGCCTGTCAGATATCTTTGTGACCAAACACTGTATTTCTCTGTTCACAAGTTGCATTTCTACCTCTGCTCTTTTTCTTTTCAGTACAAGTATTAGTGGTCATAAATAGCTGTGATATACCACTTGGTCTAGTAAAACACAGTACTTCCCCTCTAAGCCTTGCTACACTTGAAGTTTTAGGTTTTAAAGGCAGAAGAACTTGCTAGATGGTCCAGCCTACAAAGGAAATTTCATGTCCCTGATCTGGATCTAACTTGTGCCTATACATTGTAGAGTACTTGATTAATCACATTTCTCATGTTCAGGTCTAAACACACTGCTTACTCAAAAGAGACCAATGGACGTTTCTCTCCAGAGGTGGGTTTCCTCTGCCTAGCCATGGGTATCTGAGTTAGGTGGACAAACCTCTTTCCAAAAACCTTTCAAAGACATTTAGATTTTTTTTTTTTTAATGAAGGTTGTGTCCATCTTTCCTATATTAGGAAGGCTTCTTTATCAGGCTTGATTTTACATCTAAATTTAGGCAGGAGCTATAACTCTTATGGTAGTTGAATTACTTGTCAAAATGAGTGGCTTTCAGTACTTCTTGTTATTCAAAGTTCAGTAACTTGCTAAAGAGAAAGCAACAAGGTCTGATCTTAGCAGCCATAAGGCTAGAATGGGTTTCAAGCCTCTTCTGCCCCCAACAGCCCCACAGGATCTCTCCTGCCCTAGCACAGTGGTTGATCAGTTCATATCCCTCCTATGGGAAACAGCAGCAGATGAAGAAATCTCCATCCTGCCCAAAAAAAGCAGAGATGGGCATCTGCCATTGGAGAAACAGGGGAATAAGAGTAAGGATGGAAAGACTGCTGCCCAAGTCAGAGAGCTGGCCTTTTTGAAGAAAAGAGCTGCAGGCAAAATAGAAAATTCCTATGGATATAATTCCCAGGCTGGCTATTAGCTGAACCCATTGATTTAAAAAATAACTTCTCTGTCAGACCAATGTGTTTCACAAAGGCATCTACTCATGATCTAAAGACATCAAGAGATAAAGATGGACTTTATTTAATATTTTTTTCCCCTTGATAAATCTCTTTTGCAATTACAAATTGGTGCATGATTTCATATTTGGCTCCATTTCTAGCTATGGTTCTTTTTATATCTGTCTTTGTTAAAGAGCCCTTTAGCTCTTTCTATTTTTTCCCTTTGAAAGTATTTAGACTGCAATCATGTCACTCTCAGCCTGCCCTCTCAAAAGCTAAATTACTTGAGCTGTTAAATTTTTTCACTTTAACACATTTTCTTCAGCTCTCAAAGTCAATTTTTATGACCATTTACTTCACCTTCTTCTGTTTTCAAATGTCCTTCTCAAAATTCAGCCCCTTTAACTGTCAGCAGCATACCAATGCCCTTCCTACTTCTGCTACTTACATGTCCAGAGACTGTAACAGCCCATTTTCCTACAAAACTGCCCAAGGAGCATGTTCTAAATTTCTTATCTGCTGTTGCTGAAAATGCTGCTTTGAAGGGATGTCTTTCTTACTCTATGGATGGCACACACACTCTTCCTTTCAGCTATATTATGTTGTGTTTGAATACATTTAAGTACATTTTTTTTGAGAAAACCCAAATCTTGCAGTGACTGTTTTCCACCAATCTTTGTCTAAGGTGAAGTTTTAATCAATTTTTAAAAATATTTTAAAATATTTATTCCAATTAATTAATCAATGAAAAAGTAGAATAGGATTAGACTTATTGCTAGTCATAGTCTCCTTTGAAAAAACTCCCACCAGTAAACATTCACCATCTGACTAATACTTCTTGGCCCAACCTAGCTCTTATCCCATATAAAGTGTACCATATTCTACGGTGTCAGTCGTAATCAGAAAATTCCATAATGCTACAGCAAATACTGAAAAAAGTGCTCTTGATCTCTGAAGTTACATTTAGTGATCAAACAAAATCCCCTCAAAGGAGGAAATAAGGTTTCCTTGGTGTGATTTTCTTTTAAGTGATTTTTGTTGTTTTTTTTTCCTCTATCTTAATACTTTATCAGTTGGTTTCTTTTTCATTTTTTCTGTAATTTTCTTGAAGTTGATGACTGTCTAGCTGATCTACTCAACCATGGCTGAATGTTTTTCTGTTTGAACCCCGATAAATAATGTTCTTCCAGCTTTGTGATGTTGGAAGCATCCAGAAATTATTTTGCTTTAGTAAAAAACAAAGGCCCTACAATCCCATCCCACTGCAAATAAAAAAACCCCAAACACAGGGAATAGATGTTAATTTTGATGAGTCTTGCTCAAATTTCATCAGGATTAAAAGAATACAAAGAAAATTAAATATTGCTTTCTTTTTGATTTAGTGGTTGGTTGGGGTTTTTTGTTTGTTTATTTGTTTGTTCTTAGTTTTGGGTTTTTTGTAGTATGTAGTGTTTGGTACTCCTTTTGGTGACTAGTATTTGCACAGTATTCTTTACAAATACAGACCAGGAATATTTTGAACATTCCAGATTTCTAATGGTCAGTGGCTCTGTTTTCACCTAGGAAATATTACCACCTGTCTGTGACTGCTTCTCTTTGTTTTCAGCAAGCACAGTTTGCAGGGAGATTCCAAATCCACTTCCTCTACAGAGGCACTGCTGCCACAGCTCCAGGTCCATGGGCCAACTGGGAGATGCTGAGTACCTGTTCCCTGTGGGAACACATCCTGTTCTCCTCTGGCTGGTTTGGATGAAAGCCCCTTACTGGACGAAAATGTACCCCTGTATACAAAGTGGATCTCTCCAGTGGTCAGGATAAGATGCTCAGCCTGTCCTGTCACGGTTACCAGTGTCCCTGATCTCCCCTTGCCACACACAAACACGTACACAGACAGGTGCACCCCCAAAAGGTCCTCCCAGGAACCCCACCTTTGCTCCCCTCCTCTGGGGGTCCATGAGCTTTTGGGGTAACCCCAAGAGCCCTTCCTGCCAGTTTGTGTGGGGGTCTGTGGGTTGGCACTTCTGGGACAGCCCCAGGAGAAGACAGACAGGGGGCTTCAAGGTCTTCAGCTTTATACTGACTACCCCCCACCATTGCTCTTCTGAACTCACAGAGGTGATCCCTAGTCCCATAAGTCAGCACAAAACCTTCTGATTGCACTAGTGTTGATAGAGGATCAATACTTACTCTTTATTCTTCCTTCCATACTTTCCAGGTTTGGTAACTGAATTACCCTAACTGGTGTTTACTTACATGTGTGTTGTCACTTGCTGTCTTTTTGCTAGGTATCCTCTCATATATATAATGTCCCAGGTTTTTTGGTCTTTTTCTTTACTGTGGAAATGAGGATTTTAACTAATTATTTTTCAGCTGCTAAGATTTTTAGTTGAGTTGTTGAAACTCCCTTCCAGTTTTGTTTGTACTTTTTCTTGGCTTTTGGAAATTACCACTTTTGAAGTACTGTTTATCAATCTGCCTATCTACAAAGCCCTTTGAAACTGGACTCTCCTTGCCCACGTTGAGCACAATTGGATTGCTACTATTGATCCTTAGATGACAGCCAACTATCATTCTAACGATTCAGTCATCTGCTTTGTTATACAATAGCTGCCTCCCGTTGGGTAGAGCACAGTTTGGTTTTAGAAGAGAGAAAAGTGTTATATCAGAAACTCTACTGATGATTTCCTGTAAGCTGGTTGAAATCTGCAGCATGCATTCACTAAGCTGAAGCCTCCAAAACCACACCACTTGTCCCACATCACTGATAAGTCAGGATGAGTCCATCCCATTCTGTAGTTTGGTCAGATGATCTGCAACAGCCCCTCATCAGAACCCACTCATTGATCCGTGTATGCCCAAGGTCCTGCTGTTCTAAGTTATCAATAATTCTAAAGCAAGTAATTGCCTTCTAAAATGAGCACACTTCCAACCTCTTTTCCTTACACAGCCTTTCCCAAACAGGCTGTGAACTATGATTTAATAATTCTAGAAAGAGAGAGTCGCACCAGGTTTCAGTAATGCCAATTACTTTTTATCAACAACGATTTTCAATTATTTTTGTTTACCATCTGGATTTCTATTCGTGGTATAAAATAAGATAAACTTTTATTTATCTTTGCCACATCACTTCAAGGTATATTATGCTGGGTTTAATAGTACGAATTATTTTCTAAAGATCTTTTTTTGCATGTCTAGTTTTCAGACCTTCTTGAAGCTTTCAGATAGTTTCTAACAAGCAAATTTTTTACCTTACCAAAGTGATACAGGTAATATCTTCAGTATCACATTTTCTTTCAGGGGAATGCATCTAGTATATCCATGAAATCCAGATTGTTTCATTTTTACCTAGGAATCTTCTCAAAATTTTCTATCTTTTTTTTTGTCCCCTCAGTCTAGAAATATTTCAGACAAGATCACTTGAGCCTATCTCTTAATCGTCTCTTTTCCAATAATTGGATAATTTCCCTAATATATGTAATTGGACAGATACCAACTGTGTTCTGCATTCTAGTCTTCCTTCCCTTTGAATGAACTGGTCACTTTACCTGAAGATAATATCACCAATGAGGGCTGTTTTAATTTCAGAGCTGATAATGCAATGCAAGTGCAAACATTCCCATTTTCTCTTTGTTAATTAAGAAGCCTAGTTTGATCCAGAACATTTGACAATCTTACAGTATGTATGAATTAGGTTGATTGCTTCCTGGGAATCTTTCTCTGATAACTGAGGTGGCAGATGTACTCTTGCTTTACATAATATGCCCTAAAAATATTTAATGTCCTTTATGAGATTATACCTGTTTTGAAAAGAACAAGAAGATGTGCATTTAGGAGGACCACAAGAAATTTCACAACACAGATAAAAGAAGGCAGAAGGACTAAATGGGAGAGGGAGTGTGGTTTCTCATATTAAACTGGAAAAAATAGAGAGAGCAAAAATTCTAATACATTTTTCTACAATTATATTAATTGCTTTGGAGCTCAATAGAGATATGATTAATGCAGATTTCTATAATGGAGGTATTTGTATCCAAATCAGACATCCTAGGCTCTTTCTGTGGTCAGTGGAGATAAATACGCAATTTTAGTACATGATTTTTCTCATTTTCAAGCAAAAGTCTATATTTTATCAGGTGATCTGAGTCTTCAAAGCACTTATTTTTCTCCATGAATGCCTTATTTGTGAACACTGGGACTCTAAAGGTAGGTGAGATGTGTTCTATCTTAGCTGATTAATGTCAAAATGCTCAATTTTGTGAAATAGCAGTGCTACCTAAACACCTCTTCCTTAAATATTTAAGTTACCTGGAACTTTCTCCTAGAGAAAAACCTCAGTTTTTTTTAACTAAAGACTTCTCAGCTACTGAGATAAGATTTATTAACACTACCCTATGTCTTTTTCTGTTTTCCAAACTGCTGTAAAATTACTGTTTTAAAACCATAAAATTGTTATGCATTGTTATCTATGCATAGCCAATATTTTATTGATTTTTTTGTAATACATATTGCAGATTTAGATTTGTACTGGTTTGTACTGACTACGTGTATTTTTCTAAGTGAACAAAAATATCTGTAGGAGAGCCTTGAAACTTAAATTCTTCTGCATAATTTATAGTACCTAATTTTACTATAACTTGAATGTTAGTTTCTGGATTTTACCTGTATCTAGCCCATAGGTGAACTGTTTTATGTGCCAACTTCCTTATTAATTTATAAACATGAGGTTGGCAATGTCACAGAGACGAAGGATGCACATTAAAGTTATGTCTCACAGCAGTATCACTTCCAGATGGGGAATTCAAGGTTAGAGTTGTTACAACTTCTTTGTGCAAAACTCTCAGAGCTCTTTCTCTTGAAGCCTCCTCTCTTTTTCTACCTGTTACTGCATGAACTGTTTCCTTAGTTTTCAGTCAGTAGGTTCTTCTTTTCTGAGAGTTAAAAAAGGACCCTTAGCCTGGGCTCAACAGCTCAGTTTAAATCCAAAACAAACCAGTTTGCCTCTGGAGATTGCTAACTCAATTTTCTAAGGCAACTCAATGGGAAGAGAACACATCATCTGTCAGCAGCCTGACATGCCATAAGCATGGGCTGAGAAAAGGCTTTTGGAAAGACTAAGAAAAGAATATTAGAACATGCGAGCAAAGCTGGTTCATAGTGTTAGGTTTGCCTCAAGCTAGCCGTATCCTGTTGACTTTTGATGTGTTTATATTTCTCTTTTGGGACATGGCTGGGGACTACTGTGGTGACAATTCTTCAAGCATCTGTTTCAGAGAAATCTTTTAGGCCCTTCCTGAACTCTTGGACTAAGGCCATCTCCTATTCATCACAGGGGGCACTTGTGCTTGTGACTGAAGGCTCCCCAGCTCTTGCTCATCTCCCACATTCACCTGTACTGGCAGCCCACACAGAGCTGGAAATCTTGCATACACAGCTTTAATCTCTAATGACTTTATGGCACTTGATACATCTTGTTTTATCTTTCTTTAGGAATTCTGATCCCAGCATATTAGCGGGACCCAAAGATGGTTTTGGTTTACTTTTGACAAAGGGAAGGAAGAATAGAGGTTGGGACAAAGGCAGAGGAGATGAGAGGTCTCTGGGAAAAGGTAAAAATAGTAATTATGTGTTCTTTTCTTTTTCATTTCTCTCTTCCGTCCCTTAGAATTAATCCCACCCAAAAATTATTGAAGCACTGAAGAAGAAGTAGTGTCCTGCATCCAATTCAAAGGAGAAGATAAGGTCTGTTTCTGTATAAAGAGTATCCTGCCCCAGTACTGGCTCAAAAGAGGATCTGCATGTGTTTAACAGTTTGCCCCAGACTGCATGGTGCTGTGAGTAAATGCTGCGAGTAAACAGATGAGGCCATGAAAGGCCTGTTTTGCAGGTAATCCTACATGGAAGTGGCAGATTCATCCAAACATCCTAGGAGTTGCGATGCTAGATGCTAGAGAACCCTAAGTTAGGGATCTGCTGGACCTTGCTCAGACCTCAGCATGCGGTGAGGTTGGAGGGGTAGACTGACTTTCCAATAACGATCCAAGTATTGAGACTTCTCTTCCTTACTCTGGCCATCATTTTCATGCATGGCACCAGAAAGACACAGCAGGTGTCAAACAGAAGCTCAGATGATATGGCCAGACACTATGGCCTTTTCTGCCCTATCCTTCCTAGAAGGAGGATATTTTATAGAGGAGTAAAAGCTCATAAGCCAGGCTGAGGTGCACCTAAGATGGCTGGTGGTGGAGACAGATCTGAGATGAAGGGAAGAAAAAGGATGAAAGAGTTTGTATTGGGAGCAGACAGCTTCTAGTAAGAATTACTTCAGTTAAAACAGTTCTCTGCCTATTTTTGGGAATTATTTTTAGGATTAAAAATCTTAGTTACAGCATGCAGATTGCTAGGATAGATGCTGATTGACTGGGTTACACATAATTGTGCTGTGTGTCATCTTGACTGCCTAAATGGTTGAGTCATGTCTGAGAACACATACCCAGCATATCAGAGGGAGCAGACACTGAGCATCCCTGTGACTGGCTGCTCCTGAGCCAGCAGGCCTGCAATGTGCTTCCTGACAGGGCAAGGTAAATGCCATCAGATGACTGAAATGCCAAATGACTGGGAAAGATTGTGAATATATAAATGCAGACTTCATAGAGTGTGTAGGGGCGGCAATGTGTTTGTGTGTGTGTATACGTATCAGATGGTATCCACAGTCTGTGCAAGATTATTTGTCAGGTTTTTTAAGCTCTGTGGCTCCCCTCCAAGCTGTGACACAACCTTTGGACAGTGACTTTTATGTGTTTTAGTATGAAGCCTTAAATGCTATCTCTGATAAATGCAAGAGAAAAACACTCCCCCTAGGAGGCATGACGTAGGAATTACGTATTCATCAGACAAGAGTTCAAGGTGAGCTGAGAATTTGTGGATCATAGTACTGAGGACTGTAACTCACTGATTGTAGTTCACTGCAATTACAAGTGATGATGTAGCAGCTGTTCATCAAACAGTCATTCTGCCTTATACCAGAAATCACAGTTTTCTGTAACACACTTGGAAACACACCAACAGCCACTGGATCCATTTCTACATGTGAGAGAAAACCAGTACTTTCCTCTGTTCTTGGCCCTTCCAGTAGCAAGAAACTTGGTTTTGAATTTTTCTCTTCATCCTTGCCTTCAATTTTCCATCTCTCTCCCTCTGCCCCATATACAGGAGTGTTCCCTCACTATGGTTCCTTGGTTGTATGCAAAGAAAAGTTGCAGTCGGTGAAATGGAAACTGCACCCTGAACAGCAATGCCCATAGAAGGGACACTTTTGCGTTGCTTTTGATTTTTGCAGACTCAATTGCTTGGGGAATACAGTTTTAAGATTCCTGCCTCTAAAAATGTCCTTTTCTGCTCTGCACTGTTTTTGAGTGTTTGGGAAGAAGGTGAGGCTTTCTTTTCTCCGTCTGTAAGTCTATCCAATCTGTAACAAGAGAGAAAAGAAACAGATGGACAACATGGTGATTTGGGGATATGTTTACAGGCAATTATTCATAACTGTGGATGCATTAACTGGGGATTTGTGCAGAAGGACCTGTGTGGTTAAGAACATTTCTACTCCCTTTTGTCATATGTCTGGGATTGTGGATTGAGGGGTGTTAGGCTAATCTAACAAAACCCCAAATTCAATATTGTTGATGTATAGGAAATACCCCACTCTTTAGAGAACTGGCAATTCAGTGCCTGCTTGTGCACTCCTAAGTACAATGGATTTTCAGCCCTACCCCATTTGTTTCATGTCATCTTACTGTACAAACTGCAGCCAACAAGCTGACTTTGGAGTGGGAAAGCAAATCCTACTCCTTTTTCAACTGACTTCCATTTGCCTCCTCAAGGTACACTATAGGTGCAGAAGAATAAAGATTTTTATGGTTGGCCAGATTCAGCTGCAGATGGCCACAGAAGTAACTGGGGGCTTATTTATCTCTGCAAAGCTGAGAATAGAATTTGAGCTATTGGATATGCTTTTTACCAGGAACATTTACTAGGTCGTTTAGACAATTAAGGAGAACCTTTCTGAAGTACAGTGATTTTACTGAACAGGTTCTACCTTGCAGGGAAGACCTGTTCTGTTAAGAAGTTCGACTCTCATGAGATTTAGTCAGATGGCTCATAAGATTAATAACACAAAAATGACATCTTTGGCTTTCACACATAGCTAGTTCCAACCTAGTTCTTGCAAGCTACCAGGTTTTTTACTGTAGATCGTAAATAGATAAAAACTGTTCAAAGGCCTGTGTGGGAAAAAAAAAGAAATCTTGACATCTATTCGTGTTTCAAGGACAGATGCCTCTGTTGTAAGACCCAGCATTACAAGTGCATTCATTAGGAGACAGTGACAGATTTAATAAGCATGGAAACTTCTGTGGCTGACGATAACCTTCTAGATCAGGACTTGGAATTATATGAAAAGTAATGAAAGGAACACTGTTTTTCACTGTCACAAAGAGGTTAGAACACTGACAGGGCTCTGAATTCTACTGTTACGTGATTTTGTGCTGCTAAAGAGTGAAACAGATGCAATATCCCACTTCTGAAACAGCCTGTATGAAAACTCTCCAGTCCCACCAACTATAAGGTCAAACACTAAGGTTCCCTAGCTGATGGATGTGGAATTACCCCACAGAGGGGAACTGATGCTGTCTCTGCCTGTGTTTTCCTACCTGGTCAGTGACCTGAACAGCATCTCACAGATGCTACATCCATTTAAGTGTGACTGTGTGCAGGAAGGTGTCTTTCCCCCTAGGGTCAGCTAGGGACAAGAGAGATGGGAAGCTCAGGGAAGTATCTTCTGGGACAGAGCCCAGGGTATGGATAACAGCATTTGTTGCACAGAATGGTGTTTGGTTAAGCTTTCCTTAAGAGTTGGGTGATACCTGGGAGAGGTTTCTGTACCTGCCTAGTCACTTCAGTGGTGTGACTGGAGTCTGAGAAAAGCCCAAAGGGTCTTTTGAAGGACCAATGTTACCTGTGGGTGAGGGGACTGATTTCCTTCCTGAGCAAGAATTAACATGAGGCGTTACCTGAAAAGATGCTCACTGCAGGACTTGAAGCCTAGCACAAAATGTTCTGGCTAGTCCTGCACAGCTTTTCTGTGCCCTACATGCTTTGCTAAGGAAGTCTTAGTTTCTGACTAATATTTCCCTTTGAGCTCTGACTAATATCCTGCATACATACAGACCTATTCTTTCCTGATCAAATTTTATCATTACCTGAGGCAGGTACTCATTATGCTGTGTTTATTTTTATCTCCACACTTAGTTCATCATATACTGTATTAGTTTTTTTATATTTGCCATTTATATTTCATTGTGCATGGTAATTCAGGCATTCTTTTATATGGCATGAATAGCCGTGAATGTAGGCTCTATGGACTTTTGCAGTGCAAGAGTAAAACAAAATTTTATTTCTATATAGTATGCCTTTTCTGAATTTCATGAGAAATATTTGCTCTTGAGCTATCCAAATGAGAATATTTTGGCTTGGGCTGCTGTGGCAGGTCACTTACTCATGCTACTTGTCAGTGACACACTGATGCAAGTTGAAATGCATTGCCTTCTCATTTGTTTTTAACCTTAATCAAACTTGTGTAGAAGAGGTATACTGGCATAGCAATGAGGGGTGAGTCAGTACATTTCTCTGCTATCCAGAAACGAAATGTCAGTGCAGCTGCTCAATCTTCATTTCCTTACATAACCAAAGGCCAGTCAGGTCTTAAAATTTTCTTTTCTATAGAACTTTTATTTCTCCAAAGCCTCTGTTTTATATGCATGGATGTGTGAGGATTGTTTGGCTTGAATTTCAGCAGGGCAGCAAAAAATTTTAATTCTTGCTCTCCTTTTCCCCCCTCTTCCTTTCTAAATCTGACAGACGAATTTATTATTATTAAAGTAAGTGGGCTGTTCTCACTTGACTATTTGTAAAAACATATTATGACAAAAGGAGCACAGTCAGTCATATAAGAAATTATCAACCTGTCCATATCTGCATAAATGCACATATTCGTGTTGAAGTCAAGAGGGCATAATTCATTCTGGCAGTGAGACACGCAATATGCTGTGTGTTCTTACCAACAGAAGTATTTAGAAAAAAATGAAATAAAACTTGTTTCCATAGTAACTGAACACTACCTAACTCTAAAGCTAAAAGGACCTGGAATTACCAAGACAGGGCAGCTGAGGTGCTTTGGGTAGTTTTAGTGCAAGTGTTTTGGATGCTCACTTCCCCTTTCCAAGTGTGGATCTTAAAATGCTGCACAAACCTGGCATCAAATACTAGTTGTGTCTGTCACCCTGGAAGCTTCAAACTTCTGTGCCCAGAGCTGTGGAGTAGGTATGACAGCATACATGTAAGTCCTTTCTTACTTAGATCCACTGTCCTGGTCTTCTGAGCACCACAGGGAAGACCTCTGCCTTCTTCTCATCTTTCTTAAGCATGTTGAAGCCTGAGTATTTTGCTGACAACACTTCTAATTTTTTAATATATATATATTTTTTTTTTAATCTAGATATGCCTTAATTTATGGGAGGAGGACTCTAAGTTTAGAGACCAGGTGTATTTTTCTAAATTGCAAAAACAAGCAAGCTGCCACTCCCAGCTTCTCAGATTCCCATCATAGGTAAAGTATTGCAGTTTGTTTTACCAAGTGGTCTGCAGCAGAGATGCTAACTGCTCCCTGTCATATAGTGAATCACTGGTGGAAATAAAGTCTTCAGGAGTCCTCAAGCAAAGGAGTCTTTGCATACCAAAGGACTCCTCTGCTTCAACTTTTGAGCATCTCATGCTTCTCATAAAATATGAAGCGTTTTTCTTCAATATATTGGTCCTTCAGAAAATATGGTTTTACAATGGCATCAGTCATGGAAAGAATAAATCTACCAAAAATAGTTTTTTTAATTCATTAGTTTTCCGCAGTTTATTTTCAGTTCTACTTAATCTTTGGTATTTCATGTAAAATGTGAGTACATTTATATAACAGTGGGAAAAAAATATTTTGGTGGCAAAAAAACCTGTGGTTTTTACCTGTCCAGAATAATTCCAGTGTTGCGAACTGACACTGAAGAGTTTTATTAAAAAAAAAAAAAAAGAAAAAAAGGAAAAAAAAAGCCCCAAACCCATGATTTGAAGTCTGTTGAACCTCAAAAAATTACTTCAAAGAGTTTGGATTAGACCCATGCAATTCTTTTTTTTTTTCTTTGTAAGTTGCATGAGAAATGGCTAACTGAAGATGTGACCCAGGGCTTTGAGTAGCTTTGATTTTGTTCTTAAGCAAGAGAGGCTGTAGGTATTGAAAGTCAGATGCTGAATGCCTCTTGAATATCGTGCTACTTTTCTGCATATGGGAAAGAAAATATGCATATTTCTGTGCTGAAATGTTTTTCATATTGAAACAGATCCTGCAGGCCAAATAATTTCAAGCTTTTTTGAATAAATCTTCAAATATTTCTTTCCTCTGCCTTAATGTTGTTGGAGTAGTTTATTTATTTATTTTCTAGTATTAACATCTCTTGAGAGAAATAAGCCTCCAGACAGTATCCTTAATTTAGAAAATATTTAAATTCTAGAAACCTCTGAATATGTGATAGGGTTAATAATGAAATCCAATTCAAAATATAATGAGATTTTTTTGAGTGCTCTTGAATAAACCTATCTGATGGGTGTCAGAGTAAGGGAACCAGCCAATGAACACTGACAGTAATGGAATGAGGTTACCACAGTTATTGAGGGAACATTTTTGGTAAAATTATTCTAGTTTAGAAAATGAAGATTTCTTAAAAATTAATTTATTTTAGTAAGATGCCAATATTGGCAACAACTGCGCTGGGGAGGAATGATCTCTGAATTTGCTGAGCATCCTGGTTGGAGAGAACCAGCCAGCTGGCCCTCAAATTGGACAGGGGGGAGCCAGGTTTCAAGGTCTCTCATGTCACTAAGACCTTTGCATGATATCTTCCCAAAAGAAACTCACCTCCTCAAAATCATTTCAGGGACTTTGCTGTTTAGCCAACATTAATATAAAACTATATGTCACCCTAACATTTTTCTAAGACATTTAGATTTATCTTTTTGAGTACTAGGGTAACTGGGACTGTTTTTAAGGCCAGTGATGGAATTGCTTGGGGTAAGGACCCAAGGGACTGGCATGGCTACAGACTGACCAGAGCAACATTGCTAGGAATTTCAGTACCCAGGGGAAATAGACCCCACATCTCAGTATAAATACGTTCTTTTTAAGAGGCTGATGATTTACCTTCTTCTTGATATGACAGTGACTTTTGGGAAATAGCTTTAATCTTGGTATTTCAAAACTCACTGTCACCAGACAGATCAGGGAAATACTTATTTTTATCTAGAAGGCTATAAAGGGCTGATATCTGAAATATAGCATTGACCTAAGGCCTCATGCTTACAGAAACAAGGTTTTGAAAGGCCTGATGACAGTTATGTTGTGAAAAAACATAACTATATATCAGTCTCTAAAGGTAAACTAACTTTGTTGTGATAGAGATCATGTAGATGTTCCATCTGTGGAAATGCTCAAGACCAGGCTGGATGGAACTCTGAGCAACCTGGTCTAGTGGAAAGTGTCCCTGTCCATGATGGGGAGGTTGGAATTAGATGATCTTCAAGGTCTTTTCCAACACAGGCCATTCTATAGTTCTAGGATTCTATGATATTGCAGCGACAGAGTACCCAAAATTAAGGACTGGATGGAAGGGGAAATTAAATTGCACTTGAATATAGAAATTTCCATCTGGATAGGTAGAAGCTGGGAGAAATATTATGGCTTGTAGGTATAGCAAGAGTGTTCAATGATTATGTGGTTGTGATGTTATAGGAAGGTAAAAATGAAGACCTGTTGAAAGAGCTAATCACATGAAGCAGAACTGGGGAAAACCCAGGGAGTCAATATTTGGTTGCTGCATTGAACTCATTAACCTGCTACAGATGGGCCAAATAGAGACAAAACCCTTTAAAAAAAAAAATGTCCAGAAAAAAAAAATATTTAAATTAAAAAGGGTTTACTCCTGCTTCATTCCTGCTACTTTGATATGAAAATAGTAGAAATAGTAGGTTGTGGTGTTGTCTTACTTACTACAGGAAATATTTAGTTTTACAAGCATGCACATTGACAGACAAAAACTATGTTGAATAAAGGTAGGCGTTTGAAGGAAATATATCAATTTCTAAAAATAAACATATATTAAATAGACACTCTACATATCCTCAAATCAAATAATCCTAATTCAAGACATTTTTAAGATGGAGATTGCCCTTAAAATTAATCCAAATATATGAAGGTAGAGTAACAAAATAGCTCTGATGATGCTACAAGGAAGATTGTGTGCATTTTTGAAACAGAATGAAAAGGATCATAAACTGACCTGAAGAAAAAGTGAAATAATGACTTTAAACCATCATTTTTTCTCTCATCTGGGTTTTAAACACTTAGCTGTCACAACTATAGTCATGCTTGTTTCATGATGTCAAACCCTTGCCATATGCACACGTCTGAAGAATACAGAATATAAAAAAAAAAAAAACAATTAACAAGTGAGTTAATTAGTATTGACTGCATAATTGTCCAGTTTAATTCCTACTGCTTATTAATCATCAGAATGTATTTTGAACACAGTTTTTTGCATGGAAGCACTCAAAAACTTAATAAGGCATATTTCAGCCCATGGGGTGTTTCTAGGCTCTTTCTGTGGACTGTCATCAGCTATTTACTTATGAGTAATTGACCTTTTAAAATTGTATTCTATTCTTTTTCCTTCATGATTAAATGACAAGAGACCTCTAAAAGGGAAGGCAAATCAGATTTCATTGTGACTCTCCCCATGGGTTTGGCATTTAGTAAGCAAATATTTATTGCTAGTGTGTGAGCATTCTATTTCTGTGGATGCACCAATTGTACTAGGTATTTGTTGACAAGGTATATTGTTGATAGTGAAGATCTAGTTTTTATTTTATGGAAAATTAAAAAAAGATATTTCAAAACTTATTTAAACTTATGAATATGAGTTCAATAAATCTTTGGTATGTTACTTTTAAGTTCTGCAAGAAAATAATCTGTAATTTTAAGAATATTTTTTAGTTGGTGTGGACACATATCTATATTTCTGTGCTTACTCTTGGATATAAGATGCCAGTTACTTGCAGAGGATCCATTTATCAGGGATCTTGTTCTCAAATATTTAAGGAAGCAGAAAAAGTGTACCTGTTGTGAATGTTACCAATGGGCTTGAGAAGAGCAATAGAGGGGCCTGAGAGCCTTACATCCCTGAGCCATTGATAGGAGCAGATACCAAGACAAGGTATGCTTTTAGGGACTGCTCTTAAACTAGGCTATGTTGGCAATGTTTTACATGGCATGAAGGATCTGTCTCTGTGCCTGATATGAGAAGAGAAAAGGGCAGCAGGATGATTTAATTTATCTATTCTTAGTTAGGAAAATGCCCCGAGAAATGGCTTATTTTCTTCAAATGAGGAGTGCAGTTAAGTTTATGTAAGTAAATGTGCACACTTATGGGTATTCTTCTTAAATGAGTCCTGTCCTTACTGCAGGCTTGGAATCTCAGAGAGCCAAAACTTCCATGCATGCTGCTAGTGAACAGACCCCAAGGTTTGATCTCCTAAGGCTTTGTGTTATCCTATTGCATCTGAAAGGATGCAAATACTGAACAGACCCCTGTATTTTCTGTCAGAATCAGATCCATTGTCATCTGCATTCCTGTTACCAAACCAGTTGTGATGGAGGAGGCTTTCATCTTTTTAGGGCAGGCAGATATAGGAAGTAGAACATATCTTTGGCCAAAGTGAAAGCAAGAGACTGAATTTTCTGGCTAATGCAAATGTACAAGGTATGAAGTCTAACCTAAAGTCAGTATAAAGACTATATGAAATGGGGAAGTCAGTACTGGTAAGAAATTACACAGCACACCTCTTAACACTGGAATTGTTCTTTAATGCAATTGAACCTGATGTTATAGGAACAGTTAATGAGATGCATTTCTATTTCTTTTTTTCTGTATTATTTGTTAGTTATAACTGGCAACAAGGGGGATAAATATCATATTTTTAAAATAATTATATTTTATTGAGGACAAAAAGATACTATCTTTTTAACTGATTTAAGTCAAACTTAGATCATCATCCTTCTGGATAGAGGAGATTGAAATGTCATCCTTGTTTACTATCATAAACAGTACAGACTCTCATCAATTGAAATAAGACATATGTTTGGAAGAAATCACTATTAGGTCACATTTCTCCTGACAAAATCAGGGAATTTTAATGTGATCCTTTAGAGATCCCTTTTTCTCCAGAAAAACTGCTGCTGCTGCGGAGTTATGAGGCTGCAACACGACACCATACATGGGCAGCACAGCTATGCATCAGTAGTACAGACGTGCATAAACCAACCTTTCACAGTATGCAAACACTAATGGATGCTGTTTTAAAATACTGTTGGAATTCCTATGGTAAGACTCATTTTTTTTCTGCATGAATGACAAAAAAATTCTTAGTGATGGATGGCAGAACTAAGAATGTTAAGAAACAATCGTATTTTGCTTCTATTGTGTAAAGTGCTGGGCAACAGTCACAAGCATTTTCTGCATCAGCTTTTTCTAGATACCTGTTCCTGAACGGCAGCAATTTGTTATGACAGCCTTTGCTATTCAGCAGGACTACAAAGAATCAGTCATTTGTCTATATGAATTCATACAGTTACATACTGATGCATTCACTTAAAG
Organism: Tychaedon coryphoeus; assembly: GCA_013398595.1. NCBI lineage: Eukaryota > Metazoa > Chordata > Aves > Passeriformes > Muscicapidae > Tychaedon > Tychaedon coryphoeus. Next base: position 2,053,171 of record WBND01000054.1, on the reverse strand, counting down.
TAAATTGTGTGGTGCAGGTGACAATTAATCTGCTACTTGATACACTAAGTACTCCACACGGAGTACTGGCACAGCTCCCCTAATGTTAAAAGAAATGTTGTCTTTGGAGTAATACACATACACTTTGCTTCCTCCTATGGCAGGTGTTTTAGAAAACAGTGTTGAAAATAATTGGTGTTCCTGTTGGGATGCATGCAACTGTCACAAAGCTGCTGCTTTGCTGGGACTTTTCCTTAGAAGGTGACTGCTCTGGGAAAGAAGGTACAGAAACAGTCTCTACGCTTTGCAGTTACTCATTGAGATAACTTGACCTCGGGGCTGACAAGGGTTTGTTCTGTTTGCTGTGTTTCCTCTTCAAAAAGAGTTTCTTTTCTTTCAGGGAACAGGTTTGTGCACAGTATTTTTGCTTCAAAGAGTTCAGGAAAGGGTTTACAATTGAGCAGCTTGGCATAACACATATGTGTGTGGTTAGATGTAAATAAGAGACTGAAATTTTTGGGACTAGCAGAGCACACAAGCAAACTGTAAAAACCAATTTGCTGCCCTCTGAGTTTCTCAGTCTATATAGAACCTTTTTTATCTTCTTGGCATAAGGACACAACTATAGAGATGTATAACCTCTGCTGATTTAGACATCATTTAAGAACAGGATCAGGTATTCGATCAGATCTTATATATGCATATATGTATGTGTGTGTGTATATGCATGTGTATATGTAGTGACAGCTTGAAAGCTTTGTACAATCCTAGCACAAGTACAATGACTTGGAAAAACACAGTGGAACATCATCTTCATTTTTTTTCATTCGTTACTACACTATAGTTTTCATGGAAAACCTTTACCTTCTTAAATTTACTAGTGCCATAATTTTTGGCTTGAATGGTGTCACTGGACTGTCTCGTCTGTGTTGTGTCATTAATAATGCAGGTTAAATAGAATGAGCTTTCTACAGCTAGCTTTGCAGTTGCATTTTAAATAAAAATGCATTATGTATGTAACTGCAAATGCTTATCGTTATTACAGATTACTGGAAGTGTGCACTTGTGGAACAAAGAGGGAATCTTTTTATCAGAAGGATTATAGGTCAGGTTGAAGCATATGTACAATATGAATTAAAAAAACCTTCAAAAGAAGAAGCTCTGCTTAGGTTATATGAAAGTTATCTCACTGTCTGCAATAGAATTTTTGTAGTAAAGGCTCTGCACAATCAAAGGGATGTTTATTGTAGAACTGTAGCTCTGTATAATAGTGAAAAGCACGTAATAGGAACAAGGGAGAACTGTGTGTGTGCCAGGGCTAGTGCCATAAATCTCTTTTTGATAAGATTCTTGAGATAAGGAACAGCAGAGATGGTTAATTCAGAAAATGTGCATCATGAAGTTCTTGTAGCTTCATCCATCTGCAAGATCTTACAGGAAAGCTGAAGTTTCCTACAGAGAAAAAAAACTCAGTGAAGAACAGATGATGCCAAATTTGGAAAATGCTAAGGTAATGCCAAGAGTACACAAGAATGTGATATTGCTACTGTTCACTAAAGCTGAGCATAAAGAAATATGGCATTGTGTGTAATGTGCTACCAACCTCTAGCTGATACCTCAGAGGCTGGCAAATTGTAGTGGTGCTTATGTCAAACACGCCTGTAGTGAAATGACCCATTCTCCTTCGGTTCATCTATTGTTGAGCTTTGCTCTTGATGTTCTCTCTGTGGTCCCAGATCCAGGCAGAAATTATTTTTTCATTGCTCACTGGTTCATAGTCTCATTTCCTATTCAGTTGGATGAGGATTTATCCTATTCCCAGAAACTGAGGTAAGAGGTAAACAACTAATCACAGTTAAGAGAGAAGCAGCAGGGCCCTATCAGGGAGATACCATTCTTCAGTGTCTTATTTTAAGAAAACTGCAAGCAATGTTGAACCCAGATGAGTTAATTCTCTGCTGTCCTATGAGCTTTGGGTAAAGGAAGTTGAGGAGTGTATATGCATTCTTACAAAGGTTTCAAACCTTCATCTCCAGTCAAATTACAAGAAATAATGCGATTCTTAGGATTCCTATAATTTGTGTGAGTCTTTCCATTTGCGAGAGGAAGAAACCCTTATAGCTGAGGGGAGAACACAGCTGAAGGGGGAAAATGGCATTACTCCCCTGCTTCTCAGGGACATCAGTTTGTAGATTGTGAATGCGTTAGAAATATTAAAAATAGAGATGCTGTACAATCTGTTAAGAAAGATAACATTAGAACACTTTAACTCCTGTAAGCATACAGGACGCCGATTGATGTGCTTTCCCAGATCTTCATTTTTATAGAATCACCAGTTCATCACTGAAGGTGAATAATGCTAAAGGAGACCCTGTTGCAAGGTTACCTGTAACAGGTGGCCATTCTTGCAGATTCAGTAGAACTTGGTTCTATCCTGGGAAACATGCAGACCTTTATAATGTGTTTTTTAGGCTCCATTGATCATTTCCAGGCTATATTCAGTAATAAGCATTGACTGAGTGTCATTTAAACAAGAAATAGACTACTATGCAGAGGAAGAAGGGGGATTTATTTTAGATGTCAGATAATAACATTATCCCAGAGGAATTTTTTTTAAGGTTTCCTCATTATGAAAACATTATAATAGTAAGCAATAGACCACTCTGACATTTTAACTATTTGTGTTATAGTGATGTCAGTCACGGTTTACTTTAGTTAAGATAAAAATACAGTTTCCTTTCTAAGCCTTTGGGATTCAGTGGGGCTTTTTTCACCCTACTGCAGCTCAACAGAAAGTTGTTTCTTTCTGTGTAACTGTTCCTGTGTTACAAGAGGTTCAGATGAGTCTCTCAGCACAAGCCAAGCTGATCTGCTCCTCAGAACCCTGAACTTCTCCAGCTGTGTTGGGGTCACTGTCAAATGTCACAGGAAAAGTTGTGAGCTGGGAAGACGGATGTTCTTCCTTTATTCTTCCATCAAAATGCTCTGTTAAAGTGTTTGTCAAAGGGGTGAAAAGCACACGGTTATCTTCTGAATTTTGTTTGTTGACCTCTACTGAATGGCTATGCAGGCATCTAGTGACCTCAGGATGCTTTGTGAAGTTAAAGTACTCAACCCTCTGAAGAGAAAGCAAGAACCAAACATTTGCCTCCAAGTCAAAGATAGTAAATATTTCTTGGGAGTTTTTTTTATTTGGTTGGTTTTTTTGGTTGAACAAACAAATGGCCTCTCCAAGCAAAGTAAAATTAACAAAAAGGAAAAATCCCAAATCAAACAAGTAATCAGAATATAAATGGAAAAGATGTTCGTAATGTTTATTTTATTTAAGGATTTAATTTTTTTTTTCACTGAGACTTTTCAAAATATTTTCAAGAGCACTATGGGGATCAAAGAAGTCTATTATCTGTTATTTTCATTTGAACTTTTCTCTTACATGAACCGAAAAAGAATAAAATTTCTGAAGTGTGACTTGCTGTCTTAGGTTTCTAAACCTTTAGATGTCAGACACCTACCCAGTCATGGATTCTGAATCCAATTCCAACTTGGACTACTATAAGTGAAAGTGTATTTCCATAAAGCTCCTGCATATGTTTTGATTTCTTTTTATCAAGGAAAAGTTAGTTTACTTTGTATAACAGCATTATATGTTGAAGTATGCAATGTAATCATGTTATTATTTCTATTATGTGAGTTACTCTTTCTTATGGAGGAAACTCCAGTACCAGTTACTTGAGCCACATGTCAACTTTGGAATGACTGCAGGATGGGCTGCATTCGTGCTGGATTTACTTCCAGCTATGGATAATGATTATGGCCACATTTCTCACTGATTGAATTACCCTCAGTTAAATGGCTTTATATCAGGTCTTCATGGATTTACTGTGAGTCTCTGCATGTCTCTGTGACTCATATTAGAAGAGGCCATTGAGCCAGAAAGCAGCAATTTACCAAATCTTATAAAAATATGAAGCCCTTTTGCTTATGTTTACAGATCATTATGTTAGGGGCTAGGGTTATTTTATGGACACGCATGTACCAAAACTGTTCACAAAAGGTTTTGGATGTTGGTGGAAGATCCTGTACAAATGTCAGAGCAACCAAAGGAAAAAGATGCATTATTGAATAACAAGATTCTTCCAAATATCATAGGAAAAGAACAGGAAAAGAGTTTTCCCTCTTTTAATGCAAGTAGGAAATCTCTCTTAATTCCATGACTTTCTTATCATCTACGTGAAAGGCAAAACTGTGGTAGAAAGTGATGATTTGGGAACTTTGGTCATTATTTGCAATTTGGCTGGTGTCTTGAAATGCCATGTGGTCTAAGAGCTGGTGAAAAAGTACTTGATGTTTTATGAATAAATGTTAATTGTGGGCACAAATTTGAGTGCTGTTTTTTGACGTAACAGTAGTTGTAAGCCTATAAACTAAGAAAAGGATAAACTCCTCCATATTACCAATTGCTGATTATAGTTCCATAATTTATGGTGCTGAATCATTTCTGTAGCATAGCAGATAAAAAGCACAACCACCTGCAATAGATTATGCTGATTCATTTTGCTGGCAGATGTGAGAGAGCATCATTGCTTATTAGATGGTAAGCTTAATTGGTTTTCTCTGGAATTACATAGACAATATTCTATTAATCTGTTCACACACAGGGTGCTTAGTTTCCAAATCCCTGAATTATTGTTTAATTGTTAACATTTTTGCAGATAGTGGTTATTCTCTGGGGTTGATTTATAACAAAAATGTGGGAGGGAATAGCAGATGAAAAGGTCACATGAGATACCCGCTCTGACCTGCCTCCTTCATTTGGAGTCAATATACTTCGTGTCTAAGAATGGAGATTTTAAAGACAAGCAGATGATGGGGAAATTCCAGGGAGCAGCAGGGAGAGGGAGAGAAGGGTCAAGCCCATGTCCAGAGCATTCAGTAACAGGTGACTAGAATCAGTGATCTGAGATTACATATCTCCATTTTTTTCTGAGAATCACACTGTGCAGGAGGGGGGACCTTCTAACACAGCAGTTAGATCCTTAGGTGCTCTAAGCTCCAGGTTGAGCAGAGACTGTTTTAATGCTCAAGTTGCCTCACTTCCCCTCTGAAATGCTGGCCCGTGGTGAACTTGTGCCCTTGCTGCTGGAGGGGAGGCAAAGCCACACCAAGGTGCTTCAGGAGGTGCCAGATGGGCGAGGTCACAAGTGTAGGGCCCTTGGGCAACTGGAATCTCTCAGACTTTTCCATGAGCCCCTGGCCCTGCTTGCTTCTGTGCTTCGCTGATGCAGCAGCGCATGGTGCATTTCACATCCTGCTCCATGGAGCAGCTCTGAGGTGGCACTGCTGGGATGGTGTCCCTCGAGGTCAGTGTGAGGGAAGAAAACAACCTAGGAGTGGGATGTGCCCCCCTGTCTTAGTCCTGTGGTAACAACAAGAACTCGGACTCAGAGGGATCTCCTGGGCCATCATTCTCCTGACGCCACATGTACTATGTTGGGTGGTCTGTAATAAACAAATCAAGCTACTCCCAAAAACCAGTGAGGCAAGTTGCTCTTACTGCACTTAATAAGTGCTCTCAGAACTTCACTGCCTGAGCCAAACATTCCTTGAAATGCCAATTAAAGTATATTCTATGCATTGGGAAGTTAGGTAGCCTGTGTCTCCACAGTAGGGATGACTGCTCTTACCACTGTCTGTTGCAAAGAACCCTGAAATCCTTTTAAAAGGACAGTTTTCTCAAGAATCACAGACTTCTGCCGTGTTTTTCAGGGGTGCCTGTCTACAACATGATCTTATTTCTTACTTTTGCGAGAGGGGTGTTACAACAGATTCATTTTCAGCTGGTGGACTTTTCTTCCTGCTTTCTATGCGTCCTAGTGAAGGTCCACTGTAGTAGGAGTCAGTTTCTTCTGTTGTCTGTGGTATCTTGTGGAGCAATGGATGTATGTAAAATAACATTAATCACCCAATGACTTTTAGCACTGTATAATAACTCCACATCATGGAAGAAGTTTCTATAAAAGGTAACTTTCTGAAAAAAATTCCTAGGCTTTCCAAAGAAAACTCTGAAGAATTTCAACTGTCTTGTGTGCTAGTCACCAGTTGGCTGTAATGGAAGATTTATTTTTAAATTCCCTGAGGCTGCTTTAAACATGTACCTTCTACTTTCCCTTCTTCTGCCTTACACCTCCAACCCGTGTTTCTCTGGCAACAAAAAAATAGCTCAGATTTAGTTATTAAGTCTGTATTTGTCAGGGTCCTTGTGCTCTCTAGTACCACATTGGGAAAAATCCTTCCAACCTGGAGAAAGATACGAGGGTATTTTTTGTTAGAGTGTTTCCAAATAGAAATGGATAATTTCTTCCATGCAAATGAATGGATGCTGTAGATGGCTATTTTGAAGTAGGGAATGCATTAGTCTCTTCCAGTCTCTTCTATCTGGAAGCTGAATTTGGCAATAGTTGAAATGCAGGAAGAGGAAATAGGGAAAGCAGAAATATTTACATGTTCTTTTAAAATCAGGATCAGAGATTTGGATCATATAAAATCACTTATCTTTACTTTTTCCAGTTTATCATTGTATGGTCTGACTTAGAGACTAATTTGGTGGATAGATTAGGAAATAATTAATATTATCAGGTAAAAAGGAGACTAATAATTAAAAATATCAATGTCCTTGCAAGAATGTATAATGGAAAAAGCACAGCTGGTGTGCACTGGAGGAAGAGAGGTTTCCTGGGCTTTTTGCAAAGCTTCATACATAGGGCCACCTTGATTGAGTGAAAGTGCAATGCCAGGAGTTTGTCATGTTGGAGTCCAAGGTCGCCGTTAAAAAAGGAAAATAGAAGAGAATAGCCAAATGAGAATTATGCCACTGCTATAAAAAAATATTGCCTACAGTTCAAGCATATCCTGTAAACAGAATAAAGAATAAAACTCAGAACGGGAGAGGCCCCACATTTTAGGGCACAAAAACAAGCCCTTTAGCTTATCAGGACCTTAGAAGTCATCAATGTCTCAATAAGAACGTGTAATCAAAAGAGCTACAGAAAGCTTTGTTAATTGTTTTAGGTTGCAAGCCTGCAAATAAGGATTGGAACTAGAAAATGCCTGGGTAATTTGATTGGTTAGATGAGTGCCTCTCTGCCAGCTGGCCTGGCAAGATACAGAATTTTATGGAGCAGCTTGCCATGACATTTGCAGGACTGTTCCTACAGATGTCAACTCTTTAGGTGACATCAATGTATGAGCTTAGAAGATGTGTAACATATATGCACAATATCTGACCATAAAGGAATCTGAAAGAAACCTAAAATTTTTGGAGTGACCATACTTCCCAAAAGAGGGAAATGGCAGTGCCTCCACTCTGATGGAAAACTCTATTGGTAGCCCGTAAATCCACATGACTCAGGGTTTGTTAGGATTACTAGTAAATATAATAGTTTTGCAGAGAGGGATAACACTTCTGGTCCAGAGGAGTTTCAGATTATACCTCCTCCCTGAATTTGGGTTTCTGAGTGTAATGTGGTCACAATTTGCTCAGTTGGACCTGCCCTTCCTCGCAGAGTTATAGACTCTTTTTATGAACTCCCAGGTGGAAGCAGAGGAATTTCAGCCATGACATACCTTGAAGCAACCAAAACACCCCAGGTAATTTCCTCACTAACTTTTTTCTGTCTCTAACAACTGTCCATAGCTTAAACCTTTCACTGCTTATTTTCTATCTAAAATTGCTTTTATGTCCGAGGGGACAGAAAGGCTGGGCTCAGATTTCTGTTTTGGTTTAAAGCAGCAGTGCACATCCCCTGGTTGTTCCTATTCCCTAGTGCTCCAGGTACTTGGCAAACGCACTACAGCCCATGTTGAGTGCTACCTAAATCAGATACACATTAAGCTTGTGTATTATATAAAATTCCCTGTTCAGGGGACTTAACTAATGTTAGCGTGTGGTAAAACCCCAAACTACTTTTGATGAGGGGGCATCAGTACCAGCTGCTTTGATTTATGTGTCTATCCTTATTCTACCAAGGAATTCATTATGTATGTAGACACAATCAGAACAGATCTGTGCAGTTCATGTGGAGCATCAATATTGGCTTCCACTAATCACACACTGGTAGGAAAATAGTTTTCTGAGATCATATACTCCTTTGCCTTGTTCTAAGAGACTACACTACCCTGATATTATTAATAGCTAAATTAAAGGACAATTGGTAATCATTTGGATCAAAATCTGTACCTGTATAACAGAAGTTGACTTCTGAGTGTTGTGCAGTAAGACTGACAACAGCATTTTTTTTAACAAACATCTAAACATTGTTCTCTAGCTCCCTACAATGCTAGCCTGAAGTATGAGGGGGGTTTAGGGACTTTAAAATAAAACATTAATTGAAAACATGAGGTATCTTGGGATGCTAATATTTCATTTCCTGATTCTGAGCAACTAGGGTCTATTTACTTCACAGTTACTATATTTTATCTAAAATTAGATGTTTTAAAATTCTATTTTTCTTTAAAAAAAAAAGTTCTCGTTTGTGTTTTCCAAAATATGCTAATGAAAAGGCCACAAGCCTGGCAACACTGGAGCAAACTTCACAGTATCATATGGTCTCAGTGACTCAGACTGGAGTCTGTCCAGTGCCCTGGCCTCATATCCTAGCTATAGCAATGTATGGTAGGCAAAAATTCCTGAAGTAAAGAGCAACATTTCCAGTAGGCATGAGCAAGGAGACCTGTTGGATAGGGGGCTAATGATCACACAGCTATCCTGTGAAGATTTCGCAGGACAAAGAGTCAGTTTTGTCTTAATGTTTATTACCATCCAGTCGTTGGTATATGAAATCTTCTTTCCTATACAAAGGTTCAAGCGAATTATCCTGGCCGTCTTCAAACCCACAGAGGTGCCTGCAGGACGCAGGTGAAGATCCTGGTGCCATTTGTGTTGACAGAGTGGTGAAAGCTGCCTGGCTCCCACTAAAGGCTCCATTAAGCCCATTTACTCTCCAGTGCACTTGAATTAGGTGTAAGTGCTGGATGACTTGTCAGTGAGTGAACCCAGACTGCCCAATGATCCTCACTGTTGCAGTGATGAGAGGCAGCTGACACCTTACCAGTCAGCTCTCAGAGCTGGGGTTTGGAGAGGCAGATCACTTGCCCATTATATCCTACTTCTGCAGCTTCACTGGGAATCTGGATGGCCAGGAGGAGTAGTCTTCACAGCTGAGGGCAGTTGGGGAATTCTCACCCTGGAGGAAACACCTTCCCTTTTCCATAGAAATATGTTTGGGAAAGCAGTACTATCCTTTTAGGAGAAGAAAGCCAACTAGGAGTTGTGTGGTAAGTAATTCATTTTAACTTATCTTTCTATATATATGTGCTATAGACTGGTTTTGTTTTAACTAGAAGAGTTGTATTCCCCTTGAAGTTGAGCTATGATTTTGTTCAACCACAAAATAGGAGGAAAAAGTATCACTTCAGGTTTGAGAGCATTAAAACCCTGGAATTACCTGAAATAACCATGGTAACAAACTCTGAAGTAATGGCAGTTGCTCATATTACCATAGAAACAAGACTTAAGAAGTGGAAATTACCTATAATTTATCTCTGTTGCTTACAGTGACAATAATATAGCAGGTATTTTGTGAAAAATACATACATTTTGCCTACAGTAACTGTCAAGAAGTTACTAAAAATTATTTAAACATATTCAAAAGTGTTTTTATTATTTTGTTGCCATGGTTATGTTTTGTTATTAGGCCCCACAAGAGTGACATGCAAAAAAGAATGGACAATTGGAATAAAGTGTAGAATTCATAGGTGATATAACCTGCGATATAGAACAAGAAACGATAAAGTCAGATTATGTTACTCTTGAATATGCCAAATATATTTGTTGTAATTCTTGATAAATAGTTTCATACTTGAGCAGCTGTGTGTTTGTGCTCTCTACCTGCTGAAATGGCAGTAGGTGCAGCAGAGCACAGGCTGATGGCACAAGTCCCAAACAGGCACAGGCTCTTTGGCTGGCGGGCAGCTGTGGGTAGAGCAGGGAAGCAAGTGCAGTGTTAGTGGAGCCAGAGAAGTGAAAATGAACCACAAAGCCCCCGCTTTGGGTAAAATTGGTCATCTCCTTGTTCCTGTTGTTTTTTTGTTTTGTCTCTTTTTGAGACCTAGTTGGTAAAAGTTGCCTAGGAAAGTGTAGCAATTAATTTGTTGGTCTGAAGTTGTGAGCTGTCACGCTCTCTTCTGCTTACAGAGATGTAAGATGCTAAGACCTTAAAAGCCACAATCATTCAGACATTACCTGGATTTGGAAAAGAACAGTTTTGATTTGTTGGTCTGTTCCCTCTCTCTTACCTGCTTCAGAGCATAGATTCTTGGTTCGTGGTCATCTAATGTGCTCCAGCCAAGTTCCTAGAGTTGTTTGCACTGGGTCAGGTGCTCTGCATGGTTGGGGAGGTTTAAATCAGAAACACATTTCCTTTCTGAGCTTTTATGGACATAGATTAACAATTTCACTAATGAGTCTTTACTTTCATTTACAGCAGGGGCAGTATGATCTGCTGTTTTTATCAGCAGAGGGTAAATTTGGCACTATCCTTTGCTGGCTGAAGTGATACCAAGCTGAGTATGTGCATACCTGGCAAGGCTGGATAGCAATAGAGCAGGTGGACAGAGGTCACTGTGAACAGCAAAGAGGGAGGACCCCTGGGTACATGCATGCTAGTAAAATGATGGGGGTTTAGCTCTAAATATTGATGAATTACTTCTCCATTAACACAGCAGAGCCCTAATCTGGAGGGAAACTCTTAATTGAAACAGTTGAACGTAGCTAATGGCACTAGACTGCTGCAACAGTCTCTGTAGCAGCAGGGATTGAGGCAAGGTAGAGTGGAAAAGCCAGCTCTTGTTGTGAAGTCTTGGGAATGTGAGGAGAAGGCTTAGTGGACACTGTGTCATGCATAAGGTCTCTGTGGTAGAGACAGTGCTTCTTTACAAGACAAACAAATCACAACCCTTTCTCTGCTGGCCCTCCTTTCCCACCCACTCCATAACAACACAAAACAAAAAGCCCCAGCCATCAAAGAGGGAACACCTGACCCCAGTATTTAATGTCATCAGTCATCAAGCAAGCATTTATGGGCATGAGAATACAACAAGGTGTTTCTCATTAACTATGCTAATACTGAAAACTGTATAATTAGGGATTACTTATAATTAACACTATATAAATCTCAATATAAATAGCTAGTTAGAAGAGAAAGATTTCACTCTTCCCATTAATGTCTACATATTTGGGGTTAGGTTTAATTGAATTCCTAAGGGATGGAACATTAGCAATTATTCAAATTATTTAAACATATTTAAATAATGTCATTAAATAACTTTATGGCAGCAGGAAGAAATAGTGACCAAAACATATTTTCACATTAGAATGAAAGATTCTGCTTTGATAATTCCTCCAGCCTTTTAAAAACTGCTTGTATTTAAGTAGCAATGAAAAAATATAAACCAGCACATAATTCATTGCAGAGGAAATAAATGAAGCCAAGTCTGAGGAAGCTTGTGTTTAATCATGAAACACACAACATTCTTCTGTAGTAAATTAGCCATTTGTCTTACTAGTGCAAAGCCTCAAGAGAGCTAAAGGCACAATGGACAAATTCAGTGTGTGACCTCTAGGGACCTTGGTAAAAATTCTGCATGGGAAGGAAAAGGTCTGGTTTCAGAGTTCCTCCTTATGTGCCAGTGAGCATGATCCAGAAGTTGCAACCACACCTTGCTTCCCCCTGCATCTTTAGAATATCTATCAAAGAGAAAAGTATGACTTCGGGCTGGAAGAAAATGAATAAGGCACCAGAAGGTTTTGTTGTAAGGTGATTTTTCATGTGGCTTCTGTAGAAAAGAAATCCATGGTAGCACTTCTCAGAGTTGCAGCATATCTCCTAACTCCTAATCATTCCTCTGCATGCTTTGCAGGGTTTGTTTTGTGATAGAGCTTGTCTTTGCACAAAAGATTGACCAAGGAAGGGAATATTTGCTGGGCTTCAAAGCACGAACCCTCTGAAGACGTTTTCTCCTTTCAAAAGTGAATAATTCAATTAACTCATTTCTTTTTCATTAACATAAACCGTATTGATCAAATCATGTTTGAAAAAGGCGTTAATATTTGAAGCCTCCTTAGACAAGAAGGATGAAGTGATATTAATATTTTAATTTATATAACATCAGTTAAATTATCAGCTCCGTCAGGCTTTTCAGAAATCCATGTGTTCTGTTCATGTTTCCTGGCAGTAACACTTCATATTTTACTTCATTCAGAGCCTGTGAATTCAGTCTTATGGATCCTGCCTGCCTGATTTTCATAGAATGAGAATTTCTGCCCATGTGTACCTCCTTGTCTTTCTCTGAAGCATCTGGGTCAGCTTCAGGGGTTGCCTTTCAATTTCAATTTACGTGCTAATTAAGCAAGAGTATATTTTCAGGATGGAAATGTAGCTATTACAGTGTCTTTGCTACAGCTGGTGAGAATACAGTGATTTGGACTCCAGGTACAGTTTGGATGGTGGAATTGTTAATGTTTCAAATGTTCAGGTTGCAAAACGATCAAGCTTTTCCCTACACTGCCTTTTTTGACAGTGTATAAAGTTGAATTACTGAGAATTGTAAGTTTTGAGAACTCTGAGAGTTAGTGTTGGATAGTCTCTTACTTGTGTTGGCATTACAGGGAATAATTGTATGACCATGGGTACAAGATTTTCCTCTATCTTCCATCCTTGAGTGGTGCATTCTGTAGCATGGCTGCAGAATTGCTGGGTGCTCTTGGTCTGGGAATAGCATGTAAGATTCATTACATCTGCATATTTGTACCTGTTAAGAAAAGGTCTTGTGGAACACTGGCAGGAATTTTTGAGTTTTTGTGTTCTGTAGCCATGTGGTAGTGTTGTGCAGCATTGCCATTGCTAGTACCAAGCTGTAAGCTCTGTGCTGAACTTGTAGGGCCTCAGGACTGGTGTTTATGAGGCTTGTTTAACTTTCTTTACTTGCATGAATATTTGTTTTGGTTGCAATTGAAAATGCAGGAGGTGGGATGCAGGGGCACTGGCATGGGGTAATAAGAGATGTGGCTTGGCTAAGAAGATGCAACAAATATTAACAACTTGCCAATCATTGCTTAAAAACCACAGAGCTGAAGCTAGTGAAGACTGGCTTCAGAAGTAAAAAAGAGAATAAAGAAGTAATATCCAACATAAGCAAAATGCAGCATATATATAGTAAACTTAGAGGTGATATGGAGATGCAGACTCATGGAGGGATGACCAAGTAAATCTGAGTTACCAGGTATATAAAAAGGACTCCAAATGGAGTGACAAAGAAGAAACCCATGAAAAGTTATATTCCTCCAGATGGTCATATCTTGCTGTAATACCTTCTTCCTTTCTTCTACCAAGCCCACAGTTAAACCACCAACTTTAAGACTCAAAGGAGCAGTGTAGGGTTAGCATGAAACCAAGTAATGATATACAGACTGAGTCATCTGTGCAAAATATTGAGTGCTACAACTATTATTGAGGTTTTTTCTGTATTCTAATGATATTATTGTCTTTTCCTTTTTTGTAATAGCCAGTTCTGCACTGACAGCAGTCAGATTTAAAATTTCAGCTGTATAAATTTCTGGCTTTCAACATAGGATGTGTTTCTTCATTATTCATGAACAAGATTTTGAGCTCAACAAAATGTTTTTCCTGTTCTCAAAAGTGTGGGCAAAAGCCTAGTTTTTAAAACTGTGGACATATTTTTCAAATATCTGCTTGTGCTCATGTCAAACTGTAGCAATCCAGAGCCTCAGGTCCCCACTTATCTTCCTGAAAGAAACTTGAATCACTTAATTTCAAAATCTGCTGTCACCAAACTAGTTCTTCACTTAGGTGCCCTAACTTAGTGCAAGTATGCCCTTCATGAGGCACAAAGCTGCACACACCATGGGTACCTTCATGAATCTATGTGTGGAAAAACTTAAGTCTTTAATCTTCAAGTATGTCTTTCATGTTATCTGCTTGAAAAAGTATTTTCTTGGGGCAAGGACTGAGTACTTATTTGCATTATTTCTAGAACTGCTGACTGATAGGAACCGTAAGCAAAATCACCAAGCAAATATGTTAGTCCAAATAAGGATCTTTTGTTCGTTGGAAGGAAAAGACACAGTGGTTACAACTTGTTAGTACTGTCTCAGAGATAATGATATCCATCTTTGTTGAAAAAAATAATCTCTTTAAATATATTGTAATTAAAGTTGAGTGAGTATTAAAATAATCCACCCTGCTTAAAATTCTATTAAGTACCAGCGATTAGGAGGATAATTAAGTAAACCAAAAGATTTTTCTATTGGCACTTTTGAGAAGCTCCTTTACTCTATGTTGTACAAATTTTCCTCTTGCAAGAGTCCAGGGAGAGATGAAAACAAGCTGTTTATGGATCAAGGAAATAGGAGGTTGACCTCATTCATCAGATGCTGTGACACCTGACTGGTAGCCACAGTGCTAAGCAGTATCCCAGATTTCCAAACATTCTGATCCTTCAGCCACTTGTTCCATCCAAGTAACCACCAGAAGGCCACGATCTGTCAAAGTCCTTGGTTTGCTATTTGAGTTTTTAAGAGTAAGTTTTAGGAAAAGCTGAAAAGCCTGGAGGTTTGTGGCTCCTTAGCTGACTCATTTCTGAGCCAGCCATCAGCATCCATGTCCCGAGGGTTCTCAGTACAAGAATATTTTACATGGATAGAGAGACCAGTGCAGAGCTGCTGAGCCTGTGCCACTAGAAACTGAGGGCCTATGTGACAGAAAAAATAGTGACACCAGAGTACAACAATTGAAACAAAACTGCTGGAAAGCTCTCAGTAATGGGAAAGGGGTAAAGGGAATACAAGAAGATGAGAACTGAAAACAAAACAAGAACTTAAAATACGAAGAACTGGTCCCTTTCTTGCATACATTAGTATAGAGTCAGCACAGCTGTTCTAGCAATTATTCTAATTCAAATTTAAAATTTGGGTTTTCATAAAGTAGTGTATCTCAGAGGGACATCTCTTTCTTGCTTCAGTTTGATCTTCTCATTTAGCACCATTTGCCTTGCAAATAGGAAAGAAACATCTGGAGGAAAGTTAAAATAGCAGGAGGAAGGAAAAGAGGAAACCTACTCTCTGTGAACAGATTCTTGCTTCAGTAATAAAGTTTCTTTTCAGACTAGCAGCAAATGTGGTACAGATGGATACAAAGTAGTATAGTAAAGCTCTGTGGCCTTTGTGAAAGGCAGGATAGATGTTCAAACACTTGCTATAACCTTTTTCACTCATATTCTGTAAAGAGATATTGAGAAGAGGAAAGTTCCTCTTCAACAAAAAGGAAAAAAAAAACATGCAAGGAATGCTTTCACTTACACTTACATGTATATATATGTGTGTGTGTATATATGTATATCTGGTTTCCACAGCCTGGATGATGGAAACCAGAACAGCATAACGTGGAATAACTCTAATATTTTCTCTGTTCTGGGCTTTTTACTGGCTTTACCAGAATCTTGCTGAAAACATGTGTCTCGCTAGTTAATATTTCCATCAGGATCTGGAGGTAGATTCATAGAATCTTTTAGGTTGGAAATGACCTATAAGATTGCAGTCCAACCATAAACTCACTGTTTCCAAGTCCAGCAGTAAACCATGTCCCAAAGTGCCACATTTGCACTTCTTTTAAATAACTCCAGGAAAGATGACTCAAACACATTCCTGGTCAACCTGTCCATATAATTGACAACCTTTATGGTAAAGAAGTTTTTCTTTAATATCTAAATTGCTCCTGGAACAATTTGAGGACATTTACCCTAGTCCTGTTCATTACTTGGGAGAAGAGGCTGGCATTCACCATCTAAGTCCTTTCAGGTAGTTGTAGAAAGTAACTTCATGTCTTCTGTAAACTGACTGAGGGCTCACTTGATCCCTTTGTCCATGTCATTGTTAAAAATGTTAAACAAAATTGGCTGCAATGCCAGGAGCTGAGGAACACCACTTGAGACTTGGTAGGAAACATCTAGCACTGGCAGAACCACACACAGAGAAAAAAACCCAACAATCAACCAGCAGCAAACAAGCCACCAAACCTCATACATGCCACTTTTCTGTGGCTAATGTGAACCTTTGGCTTTTTTTTGACTAGGATCTCTGTATCTGCATAAAGCTGTAGGTAAACCAAAGCCTTTGCAACTACCAGGGTCAGGATTTTGGGTGCCACATTGTAATGTGCTGTGAAAATGCCTTAGCAGCCATAAAGCAATCAAAACAGAAGACTCTTAAAAATGCAGTGTACTGGCCTCTCATGGACTAAAAGTTAATTCTGTTGTAAGTGAGGTGGTTCAATAGGACAAATAGTCATTATGGATGATTTAATTAGCCTTTGTTCCCCCTAACTTTACATATGGAAAAAGATGTTTGTCTATATTGCAAGCCATGAAGTTGATGGGATGGTAGTGGATCTCCTGAGAGGAAAAGCTAAAAGATCTGGCAATGTGGAGCTTGGAGAAGAGAAGGCTCAGGAGGATCTGATGAAAGTATAGAAATACTTGAAGGGAAAATGTAAAGGAGGTGGAGCCAGGCTGTTTTCAGTGATGCCTGGTGACAGGGGGGGCAATGAGCACTGACGAAAACACACAGGAAACTGTCTCTAAATCAGAAAACACTTTTTTATTATGAGTGTGACTAGGCCCTGACACAGTTTTAGTGAAGACACAGAGCCTCCATTCTTGGAGATATTGAAAATTAATCTGGTTGTGGGCAGCTTGCTCTAGGTGACCCGGCTTGAGCAGTGAGGTTGGACCAGATGACCTTCAAAGGTCCCTTCCAACCTCAACCATTCTGTGATTCTCCTGTACTTAGCATGTTTTAGATTGCCTTGGAGAACAGGACATTTAGGTAGAAAATACATTTCTTTGAGTTGCTGCTCCTCAGTGCAGGTCTGCTCAAGGGCAAAAGCATTGGTTTGTCAGGAAGCAGCAATGTCTCATTGGGCATCTCTTCTAGTTTGGTGTGAACTCCAAAGCTCCTACTAGCTTATTTGCATCTGATTTCTTAACAATGCAAAATCTTCCTCTAACAAGAGAAAGAAGGAGTAGTGAAAGTACAAAAATGGCAGGTAAGAAGTGCTGGGGATTTCTATTTTTCACAAACACAGTTCGGGGTATAGGTGTAAAGGTGGAAAAACATGAAATTGCTGGAAGATTGGTTCCTCTGAAAATGTCAAACGAACATATTTCTGTGGGATGTTTTGGAGATGGAAATTCTGCAGAGTACTTTAATTTTAAGACCGCGGCATTTGTGAGTGGGGGGTGTGAAGTTTTGGTGGCTCATTTGTGAGGTTTTTGGTGTGCATGGTCATGTTAGTGTAAGATGGTTCCTACTAGATTTGGGGCTAGACATAAACATCTCTAAATAAGAACAAGTTACCAGAAATTTTTGTCCCCTGTAAAGGAAATAGAAAAAAATGTTACTAGATATAAGCTCAGTGAAATGGTATCTGGTCTAAGTGTCCAGCATTATTTCCATTGGCACATGAAAATTGGGTTAGTGAGTAGGAAGCTTTCCTTGAGTTCCACTGTGGGAAAATATCTTTAGTATTTCTTTTCTTATTATTGCAATTGAACAACAATACCCCTCCAGCCACAAATCCTATAGCTTTGTGCTGCTGTTCCATCAACCTACTAGCTTATAATTTGGTGGTTAAATAAGTGCTGACAAATAATTTCTGCCTCTGTATGGAAAGGTGTTCAATATCGTATACTTTCCCAAAAACTACTTTTGCCACCCAGACATAAAATGTCAACCTGAGTAGCTCCTTTGACCTCATTCCAGAGCTTTCTGTGAAAACAGACAAAGTAGAGGAAGTTCTGCTGGACACTGTCAGCTGAAGTCAAAAGGACAAATATAACTCAAAGGAGTTGATCCAGCTCTTTCTTCACTTTGGAAGAAGAATCTGAACTTTAAATATCTGAATTAAAATCCCTCTTTGGATCCATTTTGAAGGCTTTAAAATGATTTCACTCCTCCTGTTGTAAAGTGCCTTTGCCACTTCTCCTGGTTCCTCCATTTTTCTCTCTGATCCTCCACTGATGGGCAGTATTTAAGTTATTCTGAACAAGAGCAAGTCATATCCCAGGAGACAAGCTGATTCCAGAGGTGGTGGCAGGTCTGGAATGGGCCCTGAGGTTGCCACAAACCAGCAGCAGTTGCTGTGAAATGGCCGCTTTGCCACCCTCACTTTGTTTTCAGACCTTTATTTGACCAGAGCTTGACTTATTCTTGCAGGGGTGATTCACTGCTGGTATCCCCATATGTCCATAGGCATTCTCTCAGCTGACTTTTCACGCAGCAGATGGTTTACTTAGCTATTGCATTCATACACCAGATTTTTTACTACCTTAATGTTGCACATTATCAGTGGAAATGTGGTAAGTGAGGATGATGATCTTTAGTGATAATTGAAATTGAACTTCTGTGACTCTTGCTGCAACTGTGGTATGTACCTAACTTCCAGATTATTCTGCCTTATGTTGTTTTCAGTCCCTGTTCTATTTCCCCAGAAGTACAGGGCTGTAAATCCAGATTTCTGACTACTATTTTCTGCCAGATCAAAATAAACAAGAACAAAATTATTTTATTTGCTAACCCAAAAGAAAGCCCTATGTAGAATTTAAGCCTTAGGCATAAGAGTTCTGAAAAATTTCCTATTTTATTAGCCACTCAATTTCCCAATTTAGCTGTGGAAAATGGGGTGTCAGACTGTCTCTATGCCGTTTATTACACAGTAGGGAACATCACTTAGATCTCGTGTCCCCTTTACAGTTAACTGTTTTGAAGAATGGCATTTATGCTTACATTTAACTTCACTATAAGTCTGTTACAATGAATACAAGCTGGAAATGTATTTAGGTGTGCTGTATCAGAATGTGTACTCTGTGACCTATTGCTTGTGCCATGCACTGTGAAACTTCCATTGGAAAGTTTATATGGTGTTGGGTGTGTAAGTACTAAAGCAAAACATGCAAATCCAAAGCACTGATGACATCTTAAAAGAGCTCAGATCAGACTCTTCTTGCTTTCACTTTCCAGAAAACCTCTGTTCAAAAAATCATTATTCTCTTTCATCAGATTCTCTCACCAGTATAAGCCATTAGACAGGCATGGATTTGAAATATAGCTTCAAGGTTCTGTGGCATTATAAAGTTCTGTCCCCAGTCAGGTAATGAAAATAAATGTAGAAATATTATTACCTTTCCTAACACTTTGTTTTGGTCTCAAGTAATCAATCTGTTTAGTTGTCATTTTGCCTATCACAACAATTATTTTAAATATTTTTACATTTAAAAATTGTTTCCCTATATTTTTTTATAAAAGGTCTAAGAATGGATATGTTTCCTCAAAATAATTAATAAAATTCTGTGTATTAATATTTTCTGATGTTCCCTTGGAAAAGCTGCTTGGTTGGCATTGTTCCTTAACTCATCTAAGACAGCTGTATATGACTCGCCAGTGTGTCAGATTCGGGTCTGTATTTTCTTGCATATGAATTTATTAGCTACTGCAACTAGGTGTAGTTCTACTCATTATTATTGCAGGGTAACCTCTTTAGCCACTTTCCTGCTAATTCTTCTAATAAAAAAAGTACATTTTTTTTATAGAGGAGACATGTTAGCTACAGAGTTAGTTTCCTTTCAAATTGCAATATTTTCACTGATTTAAAATTACTTTGTTTAGCATGTCTCTTCAGTACTGTGTATCATATTTAAAAACACTGTAAAATTGTAAGTGTTCTGAGTGACTGAGTAACAGCAGAGCATTTTAAATTTTAATAAGGTTGAATTTGACTTTACAGAGATAAAGATGGAAACCATCTGAAATTCAAACTAGGTTTAGCAGATAAGTGGGAGTCAACATGACAATAGACGGGAGCTGGTGGGGTCGAGTAGATGACTGAGGCCTTTCTGTCTCTCAGTTTTAACAAGTTGATGAATTTCTATAAGGGTGCTCTGGAGGGTGAGAAGGGGATGTAAACTGGCAGAGATGAATCTATGAATATTTTACCTAGAATTTCGCCTACCCCTGTGCGTCATCTCTGAAGCAGAGACTGGCATCTCCCATTCTTTTTGCTGCTCCCTGTACCAGAGACAAAAGCTGCTATCCAGTGCAGTGTTGTGTCCATTTCTTACAAAATTTGAGCCAGTGAGAAGGCAATAGGACTAGCAGCCATTAAGGAATTGTCTTACATCTAGAGGATAACTGAGTGCTTTTACATATGTATTATGTGAAGGAGTTTTAACATTAATGGGAAAAAAAACTACAAATCACAAACACCCCCCCTGCCACCCCCCTTTTTATTGTGCTTATTATGCAACAGTCTGTTATAAACGTTTGGACATTTAGATTAAAAGGAGTTATGTAAGAAGATATAATTCTTTTATTTGGTGGGGGTTTTGGTGTTTTTTTCGTTTTGTTTGTTTGTTTGTTCATTTTTTTCCTCTGGATCCTTGAGGAAAAGGTGTTGGCCAATAATTAAGAGCATATAATCAGCCAAATATATCTGCGATCAGGTTCTTCTTGTACTCTGATCTATTTATTATAGTTTTATTTAGCATTTTCCCACCTGGCCTCTAGATATTAGAGAACCATAATTGGAGCCTTCATCCCATGTCACCTAGAGAGCTGTTACTGATGACTTCTTGATACTTTTCTTTAGAGAAAATAGCAATATAGACCAAAAAGATCTCAGCTGTAGAAGAATATGTCTAAAGTAGATGAAGTTTTCTTGTGGGTTTTTTTCTAGGCTTGACCAATGCTACTTGTATTCAGTAATAATGGCTACATAAAAAAATAGTAACAAAAGATCAGTATTTTATCCTGACAATTGCTGTTAGCCATTCAGTAAAAATTCTTAAGAAACTGTTTAATTTTGTGAACCATTCTTTCACTTAACATATTTTTTAATTCCTTAAATGCCTGTGAAAAAGTCTGCTTGGAAGAGTAAAGTTTTGCAGCCCTAGCCAGTTTTGAACTGTGGTCAAAAGGTTTTTGGTTCTTAGGTACTTGAGCTCAAGTAGCCACAATTTATCATACTTCGACTGAAGTAGTTGTGGGAGCTAGCTTAATTCTATTTTTGTTTCTGTTTTGTTGTTTTTTGGTGGTTTTGGGGGAAATGTATTCTTTGTTTGGTGAGATTTTTTTAAAATTTTAATTTTACTTTATCTACAGACCCCCATTAACTGCCGTGTTTCTCAGCCTCTGGTATATAACTTGTGCTCTGTGCTGTTCAGATCAAGGCAATGCTGAAATCTCATTTATCCAATAAGTAGTCAATCTCATTTATACTGGTGAAACTGAAGCCTTATAAATAATTAGATGTCATTTCATGATTCATCTTGAAAGACTGAATAAAACAGGAGGAATTTTGCATCATTTATAGTAAATGTAAGCAGACTGAACATGTAATAGCAATAAAAATATTCAATGTATTTCTGATTTTAAGTGCTTAAAAAGGACTGCTTTTTCAACTGTATGAGTTCAGAAAAACTGTGTATGTTTGCTGATTTTCAATGTAGAAATCTTTGCAATGGAGTATTTTTGAGTCTTGCAAACGTGGATAACTCTAGTTTGGCTTCTGCTAGCAGTATGACTTTGAGTTTTTGAAAGAGCAAATGCACTTGTAAATTTTCAGAGTTGCTCTATCACATCTGGGTAAACTTCCAGTGCATAAAGCACTACAGAAGATTATTTGTCTCCTTAGATGAAACTGGCCATAATACTGCTTCCCAGTAATGTGGAAGCACTTCTGTGCAATGTTCCATAGTCTTCTTTCCATCCATACTGATGTTCACTTACAGCTTTCTCTCAACATGGAAGTTATTTCCAGCAGAACTACCTTGTTAAAAAAGCCTAAAAATATATAGACAGGGCATTTATTTGTAAAATATCATGAGCCCAAACCTTGACTTTTCACTGTGGCTGCTTTGAAATATTTGTCTTCTATTTCCAATCTTACTGATTGAATAGGTTATAAACTCCTAATTCTATCAGGTCATCAGTCTTTATTTCCAGAAAGTGTCATATGCTACAGGCATAACAGGCAGAAGCTATGCTCATTCTCCATGTTATAGTGCATTTTGTGTCTTTTCAATTAAAAATGTGTTAAATTTTGTCTAGACACATGTAGCTGTTTATGTATAGCTGTACATGTTGCGTTTATATAGCTCTTGATGCTTTATTTTTTAGACAACAGTTTTCTTTTCTTCTTTTCTTGTCTCTCAGCCTTAGTTCTGGCAAGCAAAACCCAGTTTAAGGCAAGAGTGCTGGTAGTAACATGTTCTGTCTTTGGCTACTTGCCTTGTAGCTCCATACTGCAAGAAAGTAAGACCTGAAGAGCTTTCTACAAAAAGCTGCTAAGGCTAAAACCATGATAAACAGAGGTAAAAGATGAATGGCATAATGAAATTTTTTTCACCACTGCATCTTTAATAAGTGTTATGTTTTGGTAGTCTACAGAAATAAGAAAATTAGTCTGCTGCCATTGGCTTAATAAATCACAGAAGACTACTAACAATGATGTAAAGGGTCATTGATAGCAGGAAAAGCAGTCTGTATCAATTAAGAATTTGCGTAATTGAATTCTCATAGTTGTAGAGAGAATCTGAAGAACAGACTAGATGGAAAAGTTTGTGTATTTGATTCATCAAGCGTCCAGCACCTGTACTGAGACATATCAACAGATGTAGCTTGTGGCAAGGCCTGTTGAAGTATTTAATTTGAACAGAAAACAAAAACATTTGCTATGATTTTGTTTAAAATAGACTGAAATTATAACATTGTGCTCTTTTTTTATGAGGAGAGAGTAAAATGAAATTGATGGTTAACATGTGTAGATTGAATTTTTTATACAGGAAAAATTTATCCCCTACCTCTTTCTTCCTTGCCCCTTTCCCTAGAGAACAGATCATTTTTTTCTATGGATTATGAATATGTTTTGAAAAAGTACACCTGAATTGGTGTCCTCTAATGCAGGATACTACTTTCCATTATTATTGTTTTGTAACCTTTTTATCTGGGGAGATGCCTCTGCAAGGGTAAAAAAAAAAAAAAAAAATCTGTAGAGGGTGACTGAAAAAAAAAAGGAAACATTATTTAGGTAACCAGACACTGAATGGCAGCATTTCTGGCATTTCCAAACCCCAAACCACACTGGAGTCTATTCCTTGAGTCAGAAAACCTTTACACATCCCCACACATTCCTTTCTACTATTAATATGTTTTCAGATCAAAGTCTACTTTCTGCGATTTTCTTGGTAAAACTGCAGGTATGATCTTGTGTCTTCTGTATCTGTGACATTCTGAAATTTCCTCAGGGGATACTGCTACAGCCGATAACCCTCTCTTTGCAAGAGAAGGTGGCTGAGCTTGATTTCATGGTGAAAAAGAGACCTAGAACATATCCCTACATACAGTTTTATGAAGAACTGGTTTGTTGGTGCTCATAACTAAAATTTCCTTTAAAAAAATTTAGGTTAGCTAACACAAGTTGCAGTAGAAGGTTTAAAGCAGGAGAGACACCTGAATTTCATTCAACTGACCAGCAGCTTGTACTAACTAGTGAAGGAAATTTTGTAGCCTGTCTTGATCTCATTAAGAAACTAATTTTTGAGAACCTTCTGGGAGGAATTAGTTTCATATTTTGAGTGATCATATATAGTAGGTGTGAGGCTTCTTTACTTGTTCATTAAGAGTTAATTTTGGATTCAGCTGCAGCCCTCTCTGTTATCTCTCCCGGCTGTAAAGAGGGAGTACCTTGTTTCTGCAATGCAAGAAGATAGAAAAAATACATTGTTGCATATAAGTTACTTTCTTATTATTTTTGTAGGACTTCATCAGGTAGCTGGTGACATTCAAAAAAGCACCAAAAAAAAAAACCTCCCCAAAACCCGCCAAGGTAGAAGTAGAATCTAGGGAAATGGACTATTAACTTATTGTGTGCATTATACCTTCCCACTGCATGATATTTGGGGCATAGGACGTGTGCTTGCCAAGCTTGACTGTTCCCTTAGCAGAGAATAAGGAACAGGGAAGATAAATCTTTTACATGCAAAGAGCCATGAACTTTTCTTTAGGCTAACACAATTTTATTTGCTAAATTATCACGTTTGAAGGAAGACAGAACCCTGAGATGGAGTGACTAGAGACTCAGTATAGGTTTAATTACCCCTTTAAGCATAAAAATATTAAGCACATCTGAATACTGATAAGCGCAAATAAATAATTTGGTCAATGAATATGTCTAAAGGAGACTTGTTTCCTGCAGGATAAACAGCTTCATCAGGGTTCTCATATATTTATACTGCCCACTAGGAGAGACAGCTACTTTAACTTACCTTTTTGGTGTTTGGCTTTTGGGGTTTTTTGGAGGGTAGGGGAAAAGGGGGAAGTTTGTTTTGCTTTGGTCTTTGACAACAATTTTCTTTCCTTTTGGGTGGGAGTTTGTCTCTACTCTTGTGCCTCAAAGCAGCTGGGGAACAAAACATGCCCCTGTAATTTGAGATAAGGATCACTGGATACCCTTAAGTCTTCCAAGATGTCTACTGAAGGACTAAGTCTCCCTTTCTGACAGACTCCTCTGGTACAAATCCTTGGAAATGCATGGCAGTAAATGGTTCAATGGCAATAAAAGACGTATTCCATACTTGGGTAGGAAAGATAATTACAGATATTTTAAGAACTGCCTGAACGTTTCAGAGTAGTGACTCATCCTTAGGTTCTTCTGCACAACTGGTATATTTTTCTGTTGCAGCTATCTTGCAACCAGGACGTTAGAATTCTGTTTATATTTATGCATGTCTATCCCCTGTATGGCTTAGCCTGCCTTAACAGTGTGTAAATACTGCTGAGTAAATAACAAATGAAAGGTGAGCCTGGAAAGACACTATTCTATTAGTCATTAAAAAGCTCAGACACCTGGGATAGAATTTTCATGAATCTATTTTCTGACAGACTTTCAGTGAAGGATGAATGTCTGTCATTTAGCATGCTGATTTGATAATAGTTTGGATCTATTTCAGACACCTGTCTGCAAATCAGACTGAAAATGTTGAATTTAGAAGAAAAAGGAAATGCATTGTTTCAGGATGTTTATGAATACTTCTATTTATATTTTGGTTCATTATTAATGGAAACAGTCTTTTCTTTTAACAACATGACTCCCCTCTACCTCATCCTAGTCCTCACCCACTGATCTACTAGAGGTGAAAAGGGAATCAACCAAATATTTTTATATTTTTGCAAGGATTTTGTTGCTTAAAAAAATGGAACCTAAAAAGAGGTGACAGCATGTGTATGTATCTGTTCTCCCCTCTTCCAGTCCCAAGTGCTCTGAACACACATCACAGGATCAAAAATCCTGGAACAGTTTGGGTTGGAATGGACCATAAAGATCATCTTGTTGCAACCCTCCTTCCTTGGTCAGGGACACCTCCCACTAGATCAGGTTGCTCAGAGCCCCATCCTTGAACACTTTCAGGAATGAGGCATCCACAGCTTTGCTGGGCAATATGTTCCAGTGCCTCATCACCCTCACAGTAAAGAACTTCTTGCTAATATCTAATCTAAACCTACCTTCCTTCAGCTCAAAGCCATTCCCCCTCATCCTATCACTACATGCCCTAGTGAAAAATCCCTCTCCAGGCTCTTTCTAATACTGGAGGGCTGCTGTAAGGTTTCCCTGGGAGCTCTCTTGGGTGAGCTCTCAAAGGGCAGGATCCCCTCCTTCACCTGCTGGCCATGCTGCTCTTGCAGCCCAGGACACACTTGGCTTCCTGGGCTCTGAGCACACACAGTCAGCTCACATTGAGGTTCTCATCCACCACCACCCCCAAGTCCTTATCCTCAGGACTGCTCTTTTTATATCCTCTGTCCAGCCTCTACTTATGCCCCACACTTAATTTCATGGATATTTTTATTTTCGATATAACTTTTGTAGCTTTGTTTAGTATTCAGTTGCAAACTCAGGAGCTGAATCATGGTAGCTGTACTCCTATCTGAGATTAGTTGAATCTGTCTATATTTTCTTATTGTTGATTTTTCTTTCCATGCTTTTGGAACAAAACTGAGGCCCCTTAGCAAAGTGGTCTGCAAGGAGCGACTTGCTGCTCTCAAAGAAATCATTTGATAAATGGAGTGATAGAAGGCTTCAGGGGAGTGCTCTGTCAATTTCAAGAGGAATAAAGTGTGTTTAATTAAAGTAATCTCTGTTTAGATTAAAATAAATCATTTAGTGCCAAGGGTAGTTTTTTTTTTAATGACTATGGGATGCCATTCAACGGAGATGCAGTAAGCTGATATAGTACTTAAAACTCTATTTCCTCAACTCATGATGGATCACTATGATGATGTACTCTGCCAAGAAAATGTTTATTAAACAGCATTACACAGCGCACCAGTAATTGGTAGGAGATAGGGCGCTGAGGAAAGAGCAACAATTCTGAAACAGAAGTTCAAAGAGACAGACTTTGCAGTGCATCAGAAGATTGACTATTTTAAAGTGACAACCCATGGACTGTAGGCTGCCAAGTCCTGTCAGCACCGTAATAGTTGCCAAGAGAAGTGTCCTGCAGTTAGACAGCCTCAAAATATTAGGTCTACAGATAAAATTTAGGAGTATAACTGCTCTTAATGAGCTTAGAAAAAATTAATGATCCTGCTTCCAGTTGTGAGGGCAGTTTTGTTGGTGCTTCAGTCTCTCACTTTTAATTTCTTTTCTCTGCTTTTTGTTTCCTCTTTTTTTTTTTTTTTTCTTTTTAGCCAGTAACTTGACTCAAACCCATTTTGATATCCTAAATTATTTCTATGTCTTGTGCTGCACAGCAGTACCTAAAACTATTTGAGCTCTGCAGTAGTGGGACCACCTGCTGTGTCAGAGCTTTCTCTCACATACAACTGAACATTCCCCATGCTGAAATGCAGTGGGGAAGCAGCTGAGCAATTCTTCAGAGCTGGTGAGGTGATATGTGATGCTGGGGATCAGGGAGAGTAGCACAATTTGAAGCAGAAGCAAGCTTTGAAGGACAGCGTTCTCCTGAAAAGGTGCTGGTGCAAATCTTCATGCTGTGAAATGAGGAGCAGAAACTTAAGTTTCTACAGATATACACAACTTGGAGATAGGTATCTTGGCTTCCCATGTTAAAGGAATGTAGGCAACAAAAGAGAAAGGAGGATGGTGCCTCATGGTAATACTTATGATTTATCAGGAAGATATGGCTTTTGGTTTTGTGACTGGCTCTCTGTCTCCTTTCTTCTCCTTCACAATAGGTCAGAGTTAATTTATTGATCTTTGTAACATATACTCTCTGAAATGGCTCATCTAGCTGGTGAACTAAAGGTTTTCTTCATGCAGGTAACATCACTGATGAGGCTGGCTCCTGTGCAGTTCTGCACTGCTTCTGTGAAACAAACACAGAGCTGTTGCTGCCTCCTGTGTGCTGCACGCAACTTCAAGGACAAGTATCATTTTGTCAAGATTCCACAGGTCTCCTTGGCTTCATTCAGCACTGAAGAAGCCTTTTTCTTGTTGGCTTGTAGCATTCTCTGGGAAAATGTACATGAACAAAGCTAAGCCACTAAGGTGAGCATTGTCTGCTCTGAGGTGTGATTCAGTTAATTCTCCATCCCAGATTTTCAGATGAAACACTAACCTAAGTTTGACTGGATTCCTGATGTGCTCAATACCTTTGAGAACTGAGTTACTACATATCAAATATTTGTGCGCCATTTGTCTTTAATGCTCTGTGTCCAAGTGTGGCTTAGTTTCTGAAGGTAGTTATAGTGGAAATTAAGTGCTTTTCAATAAAAAAGGTAGGCCAGTGGTGCTGGACTGTGGATTTTTTTATTTTTTTATTTTTTTTGTATAGAGACTTCCTTGGTTGTGCTATTTAATCCCTGTTGTAGTTTATGAGCAGTAATTCTCAATTTAATTCTCCTGCCAAGATTCTCTAAATCATGCTGCTGCCTGTTCGATCTCCGTCTTCCTTTTCTGCCCCCATGGGTGGCTGGAGAGAACTGGAGACACAAAAGGCAAAGATCAAAGGCTGAGATAAGAACAATTTATTGGAAATGACAATGAGATTAAAGAATGAGCAGCAACAGCAAGAGTATTAACAACAAGAGTGTGCATGGTTCCTTCCTCTTCTAGTGAAGAGCTGTGGAGTTTAGTGATCTCCACTGATTTTGATTATATAATTATCTGTGTGTTTTAGGCTCATTTTCTTGTATAGGAATAGTTCGCTTATGGTTTTACTGTAAAAACTTTTTTTTTAAAGAGACATTGTAGAAATAGTTTATCTCTTGAAGTTCTTTTAAACTCTGGTAATAAACGCTTGCAGATTTGACATTCTAATATTAAATCCAAAATGGCAAATGTGATGGCAAAATGCTTTCACCTGACTCTCTTTGGTTTTGACTTCACAGTCAAGCCTTCCAAGATGATCAATTCACAGCAACTTGTTTCTTACAGATTGGTCTATTCTTCTCCAAGCCAGTTTCATGGTTTTGGGGTTAAAAACAATTTGTGCTGTATATTTCTATATTAGTGCCCTCAGGGGGTTACTCAGTAGCAGGAAACAAGTGTCATGGCAACTGAAGGAAAAGCATCTCTCGAAGCCACTGGCCCAGCATGGTTCTCCATGCGAGGCTCTTGCTACTCTGAACTGCCATTAAGAAAAGTGCTCCTTGGGGTTTTGTTCATTGTTGTGGTTTTTTTCTCCCCTGCAGCAGTCTTCAGTAACTTTCTTCAATTCTTGCTACTCACTTACTTTAAAATTAGGAAAAAAAATCCTAAACTTAAAAAAATTGTGGTGAAATAAGGGATGTAAGCAAACCTTAAAAGCTGTGGTCCTAGTAGGAAAAAAAAAAAACGAACAAGGGTCATCTGGAAACAAGTAGGAAATATTGATTTTTCAATTAGACAAAATTAACTCAAATTTATTCAGTCTAAAAAATTTACAAATTAACTCTTTCCCCTTTGCACAGGCAGAAATTGAACAAGCTTGAATTATCTCAAATTTCTTAAAGCTTTTCTTTAATGTGCATCCTTGCATATGTTTGAGCTCCAACCCCTTCATCTGTGGGTTTTTCAGTGTTTTTGCAAGAAAATATTCAAACATATATTTAAATTATTTAAAGCAAGACTGCAAAGCAAGTCATCACAGAAAATCCTAACTAGTCCTTGGACTGGTGCAGAAATAGCATGTTGTTAACCCTTTCTGTCACTCTTTGGGTCAGTCTCCATTGTGATGTTTGAGTTAAATATCTGAAGTACAGAGCAGAAGAGTGTTTGAATGGTCTTTTACATCTGTTAAATATAAAGCATTACCTTCATGGCAACCTTTCTAATTTACTGATGGCTCAAAGATTAAGAGGAAAGCATATCTGAAGAACTCCTAATGCTAGCCTAAGTGCAGTGAATTCTGAGCTGAATGAATAAATAATCAAGCAGACTAGAAGCACAATGAAAAATTGTTGCTTGGTCATGCAATTCTGCTGAGTTTAAAGCCATATTAGAGTGCTGTTTGCAGTCACGGGAGACTGATGGAAAATTTGTTTGGTTCAGCATGGTAGGAAGCAGCTGTGAACACTTCACAGAATTGACTGCTGAGTTGGAGGGTGTCTGTCTTGTCAGCAAAATTTTTGGATGCTTCTACAACTTCAAGACCAGCTTGCTGCAAGAATTCACAAATATACTCACTTTTGGTCAAATGCTTTTGCAATGGAGAGCAGGGTTAGTATTAACTGACTTTCTGTTTTGATACTCAGCAACTGGATATCTGCAGACTGTCCTGTCTGCCCATCCTGTGGTTTTTCACAGGGTGAACTACAGATTCACTGAAGTGGGAACATACTTCTGGAAATCATCTGGTCCATAGTCCACTCCTCCCACCCCAACTGGATCAGGGAGTGATGTTAAACTACAGAAGGTTGCTCAGGACTGTGTCCAATCTAATTTTTAATATCTGGAAGGACAGATATTTCACAACTTGTTCTCATGTTTGGTCATCTTCAACATAAAAATGTGTTTTCTCTGGTTTTCCTGTACTTCAATTTGTGCCAGTTGCCTCTTCTGCTGTCACTGGGAACTACCAAGAAGAATCTGGATCCTTCTTCTTACTTCCCTCTCGGGTATTTATTATATATATATATCAGATCACCCTGAGCCTTCTCTTCTCCAGACTGAACAGTCCCAGTTCTCCCAGGTTCTACGCACACATGGGACAGAATGGAATAATCTGTCTGTTGAAAGGGACCTACAGTGACCATCTAGTCCAACTGCCTGATCAATTCTGGGCTGACCAGAAGTGCAAACATCACTTATCAAGGTCATTGTCCAAAGATGTCTTAAACACTGACAGGCTTGGGGCACCTCCCACTTGGAAGAATGGATAGATTCCATACAGTGAGGATGCCCCCAGACACTGAAGATTTTTGATAGATGATCAAGAGAGGTCCTGCCATATAATCTGCTAGTTCTTGCATTATTCTGGAGTGAACTCCATTTGGCCCAATAGACCTGTGAATATTCTCTGATAGAGCAGATCCCTGACAATTTCAGTGCCACTGTTCCCATGGCCCTCTGGCTAAAGGGCAAGCCAAACTCTGAGTATTAAAAATTTAGTCAAAGATTGCATCTAATTCTTTCACTTCTTCTTCATCTCTGTAAGCCAGATCCTGACTTCAACAAACATTGGTTTGATGCTTTCCTACTATAAGCATATTTTTAAAAGCCTTTCTTATCTGATACAACACTCTCCAGCTTCAAACCTAACTGAACTTCAGCCCTCTGCACTTTCTCCCTGCATAGGCAAATAGGTCTGTACTCTTTCTGTGAAGCTGAACCTTTTTCTGGAGATGACTGTTTCTTTTCCTCTTAAGCTATGTGAGGAGCACCCTGTTCAGCCAATCTGACATTGTCTCCTACTTGCTTGACTTTGAAAGTGGAATTGTCTACTCTTGTGCTTCTGAAAGGTGGTTCTGAGAAGCTGACAAGCCCTCAAAGACTCCTAAGACCTCAAAAGTAGATTCCCAGGGTACTCTGCTAAACAGCTCTCTGAATAGCTTATAGCTTGTTCTCCTGATGTCCAGGGTAGAAACCCAGCTGACCTTTTTTTCTCACTGAAAATTCAGAACTCAACAAGTTCATGGTCATTGTGACCTAGGTAGGCAACCACCTACCATTGCATCCCTCATGCATCCTCTATTTACAAACAGCAAGTCCAGGAGGGTATCTTGCCTAGCTCGCTTACAAAGTACCTGTGACAAAAAGGTAACTCCCACAAACTTCAAGAATTTACACCTGTTTGTCACAGTAGGCTGATGTTCCCATTTGATGTCTTGGAATTTGAAGTCATCTCCAGGGACATGGGCTACAGATTGGAAATTTCTCCTAACAGCCTATAGAATTACTCATTCGCCAAGTTTTGGCCATCTTTATAACTATTCACTAGACTTGTCACAGTATGCACAGATGTCTCTTGACCTAGGGAGCCCAGAGTCAGACTCAATGCTCCAAACTTGCCTCAGCAGTGCCAAGTAGAGAGGAAGGAGCACCTACTTTGGCCTGGTAATGTTCCCCTAATGTAGCTCAGGGTACTCTTGGCCTTTTCTGCAGGGGCACATGGTTTTTATATGTTCTCCTTCCTTACACCTAGGTCCTACCTGTAAAGCTGGGTTCTGGCCTGTCAGAATCCAGCATGTGCTCGTGAATGGGTTTGCTCCTCTGTAGGTTTGGGATTTTGTGTTTTCATTTGTTGAACTACATGAGGTTCCTGCCACCTCCCGTCTCCAGTCTGTTTGCATCCTTCTGCATAACAGCAAAACAGCCTGATGTATCAACCACTCCTCCTAATTGAATGTAATTTGAAAACTTGCTAAAGTTGCACTCTTTCCCATTATTAATGGGACTTGTCATGAAGAAGTTCAATTGTATTGATCTCAGAACACATCTCTTGGGAACACCAAGCACTCCCTCCAACTGGACTTCAGTGCCACTGATGACAATCTTGTGACTCCAGCAGCTCAGTCACTTTTCAGTCTACTTCTCTGTTTACCTACCCCATAACTCATCAGCTGTCTATGATGTCATGGGAGATAGTATTAAAGCCTTACTAAATTTGTTACAAGCAACATCCATTACATCCCATTCTCCCTGCTTCCTTAATGCACCAAGCCAATCCCATGACCTTGCAAAGAAAATTGCAGTTCATCTTGCAGTGATGTTGGCCTACTCCTTCAGCACCCTTGAGTACTTCCCATCAAGTCAACATGTTTAACTTGTGTAAGCATTGCCAAACTTGATCCTTGCACATAGAAGAGATGTCTTCTTTGTCCTCATAAATTTGTTGGTAATACTGGAATTTCAGAGAAATTGCTATGCTCTGCTTTTTCACTGAAATCCAGCTCTAATGTTCATTAAGCTGGTGAGATTCCTGTCATTCAAGCAGTGTTCATCAGAATTCTGAAATTTCAGAAATCTGTTTGAATGAGGAAAATAATGAGTGCATTTACACTTATTCCCCACCCTCCTCTGTAGAAAAATCTCCAGAGAAATGATTTTTCTGACTCCATTCAATTTAAGTTAGGTTTTTTGGGCAAGTGTGGCAGTGGTGAATTGAAGGCTGAAGGAGTTTAAATAAAGCTAAACTAAACCACTAGAAGAATGGAATTTGGTGGAAAAAATTAAATGGGTGGGTATATGAAATCTAAGTACTACCAGTTATAAAGGTGTAGCAAATACTCAAACAGTATGATGGAAAAGAAATTAAATTCCCTGCTAATTACCTCAGGTGAGACTGGAAGGTCATCTATATCTTACATTTTTTTTTTCTTTGTCATTACTGTTCAATTGGTGAGCAAAGAGTTAACTTAAATGTATGCACTGGGAAGTCCAATAAAGCTCTGTCTGCAGAATTAGCAGTGTAATTCTGTTAAATCCACAGTTTACTGTGAAAGGTGGCACTTCTGCATGCTAAACTCTAAATCCAGATTAGAAGGTGTTCATGAATAATGAATAAATCCTGCTAGAATCATCCTACCCTGTTTTACTTTTATGGAATCGAGTGGGTAAATTCATCTCAGAATCTTACATAACTTTGCTTCTGTGAATGATAGGCAGCTTGAACAACAGTAAAACCTTGTAATTGTTTTTTGGTGTTTTAGTGTGCTATATTGCTACTGGTTGTACCTTTACTTATCTACTATGATTGTGAGTTTGTTGCTGTCAGTATTTATTTGGTTCTGTGGGTGGCAGTGGATCTCTTTTGGGCTTGAGTGCTTTTGTGTTTTATCCATCAAGATATTATCATGGTGTTTTGGGGCTTTGGTTTAGGTTTTTGGTCACAGTAATGATAATACTATTAATATACTTCTTACTAACGATGTTAATAGTAAATTTCATTTACCAACTGGTCTATTTGGTTATAAGTATTTATCTACATTTGTTAACTCTGCTATGTTTTTTCTGGGTATGGCAAACCTGTTTGAGCTGCTATTAAATTATTGAAAAACCTGGATGTAACGCAGTAGCAATAACAAGCTCTATGGTGATCTAACAAATGGCAGGCTATCTGTCCGCATTTCCTGTGTATAGTTAGTTTCTTCCCTCTTTTTACTTTATTCTCTGGTCTATTTGTCTATGTCAGAAATAGATTAAACTGCTGGCTGTAGCATGGAGATGGAAAAACTGTATACAGACTTCTGACACTGCTATGATCTTTCTGGTGTGGCCTTTGACTTTTTTTTGTTTTAATGATAACACCTTTTTAATTCTAGATATTTGTTTTGCATATGATTACTAGTGTGTCTCTTGTTCAACTTTTTCTCTTAACTTGCAGTAAAATAGTCTCAGGGGCAATCTTATTGCTCTCTATAACTGTGTGAAAGGAAGTTGTAGTCCTGTGGGGATTCGTTCTCATCTACCAGGCAACAGGTGACAAGACCACAGGAAATGGCCT
The DNA here is from genome assembly GCA_013398595.1 of Tychaedon coryphoeus. Lineage (NCBI taxonomy): Eukaryota > Metazoa > Chordata > Aves > Passeriformes > Muscicapidae > Tychaedon > Tychaedon coryphoeus. Next base: position 2,019,124 of record WBND01000054.1, on the reverse strand, counting down.
CAAGTTGAACCTGAGGAGATTTAGATAGGATATTAGGAAAAAATTGTTCACTGGAAGGATTTTCAGGGACATTGCACTGGGACAGAATGCATAGGGAAGTGATGGAATCACCATCTCTGGAATTGTTCAAAAGGCATCCACAATGTGGACTTGGGGAGAGATTTAGTGATGAACACTATGATCCAGGGGGTTAGTGGTTGGACCTGATGATCTTAGAGACATTTTTCAACCTTAATGACCCTATAATTCTACTACAGACGTGTTATTCTTAAAAAAAAAAACCTGCCCATACTCAAATCTTGCTAAGACAAAATCCTTTTCAAAAGAGGGGTCATTAGTGGCCTATTCTTAGAGATGCACTTCTCTTTGTGTTCTTCAGGAGGCCAGTGAGGTGAGACTGACTATGTGTCATTTAGCTAAAGGCTGCTGTGCTGTTATGTCAGTCACAACTTCACATGAGGCACTGAGTGTCCACTGGCACCCCCAGACAAAGATTTTTTGCTTCTCTACTGGGTGCTAAACTTATCTTCATCTCTTACTTGAGCTAGCTGGTACTGTTTTTCTTCTCCCCTGCTTCTTTTCAAAGTTCTTCCCAGCCTCTTATTTTTAACCAGTTCAAGAGTGTTGTTCAGGCTTCACAAACAGTTTTCTACCTAAAATGATCATCTTAGAGACAACCAAGGGTAAGAGCACTTTGATTTATAATTTACAGGAAGTGTGTATTTGTAGGAGTGCTGATGAATAGCTCTTTGGAGAGAATAGAAAAATATTAACTTTCAGACAGAGTGCTGCCTTTGCTAATATAAGAACAAATACACGGCTTCAGAAAGTGTGCTTTTGTATTGTTTCCTTAATTAAAAGTGGAGAAAAATTCCCATGGGGAGAGAGAAACATTGGTAGATTCAGCTAAGAGCGTTTCTTTACTTACAACACAAATCTAAATTATTCCTAGGTACCAAGGTGATGTCTGAATTTTACTTCACTTCATATATATGACTTTATAATAATTACAATAGTTGGGAGTATGAAAAGTGCACGATGTATTGCAAAGCAGCAGATGTAAAAACAATAAAATCTCCTTAAAATTAAAATATGCCATTCTCGTGGGCCACAAAAATTACTGTATTCAGCTGTGGTATTCCTCCATCTCAGTGTCTGCGGGAGGAAACAGATGAATAATAATTATTCAAAAATTCTTGGTGCTTGAGATAAGCTGAATGTAGGCATATAGAGATATGGGGCAAGGCATGCAGCCATGGTAGGGAAAGAACGAAACCTCTTCCTCAGTCATTTGACTCAAATGAGGGCTACCTCACTTTGCTGGTGCCAGTCTGGGATGCTGCCACCCCTGTATTTAGGTCTGTTTTATTCCTTTTTTTCTGGCAATCTGCAATGATGTTGGGCAAGGGCAAAAGGGCAGTCTCAAATTTCTGTCCCTTTGTTTTGTGTCTCAATGAGACAATCCTTTTTCTGTGGCTGACAATGGAAATGAGCAGCAGTTTAAGTGCTGTGGCTTTGCTGTGCTGCAGTCTTACTTTTTCTGCAAAGTAGTTGTTTGTAACAGAGTTGCAGTCAACATAAAGTGCTCTGAATCGCAAACAATTAAAAGCGCATTATATTTGAGCCATAATTTCTGACTGTGAAATTGTCCATGACAGGTTCAATGGGCATACCTCTTGTGCTGTAGTAATTATGTCTACTTTCCTCTTTTTTTTTTTTTCCACGGTAAATGGAATGGGATTATCTGAAAGTCAGATGCTGTTGTGCAGTGCTTCACTTTGCTCTCATAATCCACAACATCCTCTAATAAGATAGCTTCAAAACTAATGAGAACCCTTGACTGCAAGTCTCATTAACCCACTCTCTGCCTCAGGTGCCTATTAAGCATTTCCTCTTTTTTGTTTGACTCTTGAGATACAGAAGTGAGGAGGGGAAGATGGTGTAAAAATGCTGCAGTGAACTTTTTTTTGTTAAATGTCCTGACTGGGGGAAAAAAATAACAGATGTCTTATCTCATTGCATCTTTCAAAACCGAGGAACTGTCAGTGTCCTGATTTATTTTAAAAAGGAGGAAATTACCTGAGCTACAAAAATGTGCTGCTGACACAAGCTACACTCAGACTAGACTGCCATGGGATGAATTAATGAAAATAATGCTGTTGGGCAATTTACAGTAGAGCCCCTGATCTGAAAAATAGAATTAGACAAGGAAGAACTAGTGCAGGATGGAGCAGGAATACAAGCAAATTTGTGGCTGGAGAAAAGAATAATCTCAAACATCAATGTTCCACACTGGGAGAGGGAGGTGTGCGAGTGGTGTGACAGAACAGAACAAATACTCATGATCCCTGGGAAAGCAGGATATCAGTATTCTCCATGCTTGTTGTGTTATCAGTATCTGCCATGCTTGTATTCTTACTTTTTTCAGCTTTACTCAAGATGCTGTGCAGTGATGATGGATCATTCACAACCTTATGCATTATGTGTCTAGCTCTACTAAACAATTAGTTGGGATATTAAATGATAGTACAAACATTTGAGCCCTGGAATTTGATATGCTACAGAGTGTTTAATAAGTTTTCTTTGGTTACCAGTGGCATTATCCATTGTCTGCTTTATATATCTCATTCATCATTTACCAACAGCATTAGCCATATTTTATTTACATATTATATGAGAGAAAAAAAAAGCTTAATTCTGTCAAATCTGTGTGGGACAAATATTTGAATTCTGAGGATAAAATTAAAATCCCTGCAGGAACAGAGTTAAAAAGCAAAGTTTCCTCTGATCTTATATTGCCATCCTTTCTGTTGAATATTGATGGTTTTTTTCCACACTTCTCAATGAAACTTTTGGGTTCCTTTATTATTGATATGACTGTTGGAACCTATGCTATGTTAGGGTCTATGTCTTCTCTGGCCTGTGTGGATGACTGGTCCTGTGCCAAGTGTTTTTTTTTTTTTTTCCAGATGTGCAGATATATCACCCATGCAGAAGTCTTATATATGTCTTTTCTCACCTGTAAAAATGGGTGCAACACTGAGCAAAAACACTTTGGAAGCAAATGACTTCCACATAGTACACTAATAAGAGGAGTGAAACACTGAGCCCTGAGTATAATAACGGTTCTTTCAAAAATATTTTTTTATTTTCGTAGCTGTCCTTAACTGCTCCACAAGTTTTCCTTCATCAGCCTTGATCTTTTTTGGATTATGTCCTTTTTCATTTATTTATAAGCATTTCTTTATGCTCATCACCATTAATTAGGTAGCAACTAATTGTAGCCAAGAATCAATTTATCTAGCAGCAGTTTATCCTGACTAAAGCAGAAAAAAAATTAGAAGTGGAAGTTGTACTTTTAAGCACCAGATGATTTAGTTTCAGAGGTCTTGATCAAATTAAATGGAGGATCAAATTAAGTGCCAACTGGTGACTAAATTGTACTGTAGACACTGTACTTTTCAACAACTAGTTTCTCCACGCAAATCCTTATGGGGTGAAAAGGGGTAGTTATTTAGAGCTGTAGCAGCTGTGTCCCATATTTTGACTCTCTTTCATTCATCTGTCTCTCAGTCTCTTCAGAAGAAATATTGCTTCTCCAGGAGACACATTTAGACTGCCCGGATGCAGCAGTTTGGTCTCCTTCCAAGAAATGCCGTGCAAGTAATGCAGTCACTGATTCCTGACTGAGGCAGTAACTAAGGAAAGCAAGCACATCAGAACTGCTGGTATATGAGCTGTACAACTGGCAGGAATACAAAACACAGACTGCTCAGCAGAAGCACTGTATAGCTTTTCCTATCAAATATAGCAAGAATCTCTTATTCACAGTCTCAATATAGATAGTTTTAAAGCAATGCAAATTATGTCAAATAGCTCAACATTCTTCATTCCAAAGTGTAATTGATTTAAGTGCAGTATGGAGTTCTGTGCCTTTGCTGGGAGAGGGAATAAGCAGAAGAAAATGAAGTACGGTGCTGTAATGCAAGATATTAAAAGCAAAACTGCAAATGGAGAATAGACTGTTTCATTGAGAAATACATTAATGTTCACAGTGATCTTTTTCTGCTCTAGTTGCACATGAGGCACCTCAGGCCAAATGCCATCCATGGTGTGCCTGCCTCTCCTTTGTGCAGTCATATGGGGTCAGAGTCAGTAATTAACAGTTGGTACAATGAAGTCTAATCAGTAAGTCCTGACGGCCATTTTGCACCAATCACTTTAGACAACTCCATGCTCTATAAAACCCTACAGAAGAGAACAACTGACTGCTTCTCTCTGAGTCCAGTGGCAGATCTGTGTCCATAGACACAAGGAGTGTGAAAGCTTCCTTTTAGTCTCCCATGCCTCCTCATTTTTCTGTGTAAGCAGCAAATCCTATGAATCAGCTGAGTCAGTGTTTTCAGTGTCCAAAGGTGTCTTTTGTGCTCTACTGTGCTGATTACTTAGGGAGGAGTATCTATCTTGTGAATCAGCTGAGAAGGAAATTCCAATGCCGTGCTGGTGTGGCCCATGCTTTTAGAGATATCAGAGATAACGTATTTTTAGACAAGAGAACATGACATACCTAAAAAGAAACTTTGAATAAATCAATCTTGGTGTGAGGGCTAAACATAACATACTAGAGCGAGATTGACCCAACATTTTGCCTACAAGATGGGAATCCAATGGCCATTGACTCTCCATCCTAATCCTGTGTGATCTGAGATTTGGGTCGAGCGTTATTTGGGGTTCATGATCCCTGGATGAACTCTCTGTGTAGATGATGCAATTCTCTTCCCCTTCACCCACTCTTTCTTGACAGTCCTAGATTGCAGACAGTGCTGTTAGAAGAAGCAGACAGCATGCATGAAGTTGTCTGTGTCTGATCAAGGAGGTTTCAGATAGGAGCCACCGTTCCTTTCTGACATAATGCGTTTGTTGTTTGGACCCTACATGTGGTGTTTAACAAGTGCTCAGGAAAGAATGGCAATTAGGCTAAATAGAGAGCAAGGCTGAATCACTGTGGATTTGAAGCTGATGGTGTATTGATTTAGGGAAAAGAATGTTGAATTTATTGCAAAAGGTGACAGTATAAAAGCAGGATAGCAAAGTTAGCAAAACTAATGATATGTGTAATGGCTTAGGAAAGAAAATGGTGAGGAGAGAGAGGTGTGATAATCTTTCAGGTACAGAGTATCTTGGTAATATTCCTCTCAGTTTACTGTGATAGTTGATCATAGTTTAGAATGTTCTTGGCTTATTTGTGATGAACCTTACAGAAATCGGTCACAAAAATTGTAAAATATAAAACTGGTTACATTTTAAAAAAATATGGCAACTCTGCTGTTGTTATGCCCTTCTGAATTTTGGACTCTAACATTTGTCCTAGTTATTACGAGAATATGCATGGTAATCAGTAGACTTGTCTAATGGACATATTTTTATCTGCTAAGTTGTTTCAATGTTTTTCTTAGGTCTGTAATGGAAGTTATAGCATGCAGTGCTGACACCTACAGTGTTGCAGAAATTTACTTCTTGAGTGATAGAAAAAAGGGGACAAGGTCTTTCACATGTGGAGAGCTGCTGTTTTGCAGTAGTTTTCACTGATCTGTGTAGTACAGCTGTGAAAATGTTTTGGTCATTTTCCTAGGAAGAGAGATCAAATACTTGCGGCTTTTCAGCATCTGACTGCAGCCATGAAAGGACAGTCAAATTTCACTCTTGTGCTATGTCACTGTGTTGCCGACTTAATGAACACTGTCACTCTCTCCAGGCACCTGGGATAGCCAGAGGGTTAAATCCTAGCAAAGACATTTATCCCCTAATTTCTTAGATTTTTGGCATAGCTTCTGAAATGTTGGCAATAGACAGCCTATGGTTTTTCAAATTGCCCACTCTCAGCAGACATCCTGATTTAAGGTGGCCAGCTGTGCATCATTACTCAAGGCCCTCATTAAAGCCCAAATCTGCTGGACTCATCATTACACTCAAGTTATGGAGTAATGTTATTAGTAATGCAAATTGGAGTTGAATCCAAATGCTTAAACTTTTGTTCAGGTCTTAAATTTTAAACGGGTTTCTCCTCAGCTGAAATATCATTTTCATAATGTTAAGGTTTTGCAAAGTAGCCTATTATTTATAGTGATTTTACTGAAGATTGACATCAAATTAACTCTTAGTTAACACTAAGTTGTTTTAGCATAGTTATTAAATTGCAGTGACTTGAGAGATAATAGTGAAATGACTGCTTATGGTGCCACTTATATTACACTCTTTAGATTTTTTTTTATAGTAAGAAATCAATAAAATCATAGCTTATGGATTAATACCTTTATATTAGCACAAATATTATGGAAGTGCTATTGGTATGTCTGTGATGTTACTGTTAAAGCTAAGGGCTGTGATTATTTGTCATGCAATTAGTAAAAGTACAAACTGTCTAGCTAAGATTGCAGTAGTGGGACAAGGCAGTCAGCAACTTCTTGTTGTTCTGGGGACATCAGGGTATCTTGATTAATGCTGGACTGCATGGAGAACAGTGGGTATGAATTAGTCTCAATTTACTGTTTTACCACACCAATATCAGGATGGTACTAATGTATAAGGAGGGTGTTAGAGTTTGGTCTGAATCTTCTACTTTTCCTGGATTTTATGAAGTGCAACAGAAACTTACACTAGAAAAGTATTTAATTGACACTTTGAAACAAAAAACCAAAGCAAACAAAAACTAGAAAATGTTTTTTTTTTTGTTTGTGTTCCAAACCCAGCACTAGAAGTATAATGCATACACAGAAGTGGAAGTGCCTCAATGGGATCAAAGGTACAATTTGGCTAGACTTGTTGGGTGTGGTGGTTTTGGTTTTGGTTTGCTTTTTTCATGTTCATGTTGCATATACTGTCAGTAGGAAAGAATGGCATTAGAAGCAGTGTAACCTTTGATGATTTTGGTTTCTATGCTGTTTAAACTAACCTTCACTTATCTTCATTGTTTCCTAAATACATTTCTAATTCTAGTCTGAACATAGCCAGACAAAGCTTAAAGGTGCTGTGAATTTCATATTTTTTTTTTTGTCTACTAAATTGAAATGCCTTCTGTCAAATTTCTATTCTGTCTGTTGATACATAGTTGAAACAAACTTTAATATTCTCTCTGACAGCTAAATACCCTGAGTTTTTTAGACTGTCCGTTATACAGCACTTTTTCCAAGTCTTCAGTCATTCTTTAGGCTATTTTTTTTATAGAGTCATATATAGCCACATTCTTTTTTGGTAAATGCACACTGTATCTGAATTCTTATATCATGTTTATTATATGGGCACATAGGGCTCGAGTCTTTCTCCTGTATCTCAGAATTGATCCTGAAAAACATTTCCTTTCACAGCAAGTTTCATGAAAACTTTTCCGGGATACTTAGGTGTCTAGAACTCTGCAGCAAAGGACTTTGGATGATAAACCTGGAAATAGAGGATGTATGATTGTCTAATACCTGACCCAAAAGTCTGTATTTTTAGAAGATATATGATTTTATGTTTGAGGAGGGGGGAATGTTTAAAAACTGTTTAGGATTATACAAATGGGTTGCTGTCCACCCCCTGTTTATCTGTTAATTTATTGCCTAGAACGGGATGCCTCTCCCCTCCCCTGAGCAGTGGATTTAATATCGAGGAAGTATGTTAAGTCTCAGAATACATCTCCAGAAATACTGCTGCTCAACCATGGCTCCACATTTAAAACAGCATTTTAAGGTCTATTACTTTGGGAGGTTTGAATTTGTGTAATGCATGCCATGCCAATCTTGCAAAATTATAATTCATTAGTTAAGGTCAAATCTAATCCTTTACAGAAATCTATTAAGTTAACAAGTTTACCCACCTATCAGCAAAAGCTCATTTGAAAACAAGATTTAGAATTCACAAGCCCGTGTTCATTGTCTTTGATTACATTGCATTCCTTTTAATACCTAACAGTGCCATAAATTAGTCATTTCATTATTTTATTGGGATTGGTGCCAGGTCTACAGATTGCTGATGTTAAACCAGTCAGCCCATTTGCCTTTGTGAAGTATTGTTCCATCACTGCTTTATATCCTTGTAGTGTTAAACATTTTACGCCTCCAGAAGCTACTGAAAATCTGCTTCTGTGTTTCAGGTTACTTCTTAGCCAGCTCTTTTTTGTATGACTGCATACATTTTGTGGCTTCTTTTGTTTTGTTTTCCCGACAACTTTATATTTGAGATGTTAAACTGGCATTTACTTTTCAACAATAACTGAAGATGATGCAGAAGTATTTTATCTTTAAGGGATGAAAATAATTTTCACTGTTCCTTCAAAATATTCAGGAGAAAGATGTTTAATACTTATGCCCTTTTTTATATTATCATACATAACTTGTAATCCATAGGCACTATTACTGAGATAATTTGTGCTCTTGTTGTGCTTAAAACATCTGAGTGCTAGTCAGGGAGGTACTTTTATGGCTATTATTTGCTTCATAAAATTTCTGTTCTTTCTAGCTTTTGATTCATATTCAAAGTTATAATGCTGTCATCTTCTTTGTGTGTGTGTGTGTATTGACAGCTTTTTCTTGTCTCCCTAAAAGCGACTTCTTGATTTTCATTCAGAACAGATGGATTGTGACTTTTTGGGAACATCTCTAGTTGTTTTAGATTGTCTTTACTTACTGATGTTTTTAGGCTTGACAAAAGGTTATATTTACAAACATTAAGCTTAGTTAATTTTCACTTTTAGTTAAGGTTCACTTTTACAGCTGTATGCAACAGAATATGACATCTGACTCTAAGAAATTATTAATTCTCTTGTTTTGGGAATTTTTAATCTGACCGGGTGATGGCTGATGTAGAATGACCATGTGTTTGATGTGGAATATTTGAGAGTCAGATTTTATTTTTTCATGTAAAACAGGTAAAAATTTCACAAAGTTTTACTTCCAAGGCCTCTAATATTGGAGGTTTAGCTTACTTTTGTCTGCAACAGACAACTTACAGGAGAAGGTTATGCTGTACTCCAGTGTGCAGTAGCAGTCTGTAGAAGGTCTGTAGAGGTGCCACCTACTATCTTAGATGGTGACCATTTATCTGTAAATGTTTGGGAGCTCTTGCTTCAGAGGTGAGTTGGACTTGGAGAGGAACAGTACTCCCCACCTTCCTTTACCAGCTGATTCCTATTTTTTGCACTTAAATAATTACTTTTAAAAAAAATTCCACTTTTAATTCGCTGACTTTTTAATGCTATCTAGTTGATGTATGTGAGGACCTCTTATCTTGGTAAATGGGTCCTTACTGGTAGCGTAGTCATAATTTCCTCGTTTTCAGACTGCATCATTGGTAAAGTTTCCACACTGTGGGCAATTTCTGAAACGTTTTATGGCACTTATTTTTCTTCCAAGAAGTTCCCTTAAGAGCATATCTGTATTTCTTGAGTACACATGGGCTCGGAGAGGAAAGAAACTTAATCCAGAGGGCAAAAATCCCCACTGATGTAGTGGAGAGAGTGGATTTATAAGCTATCAGTATGCTCTTGTCCTTGCAAGTTTTCTGTGTGTAAATAAGAAGAGGAAATTCGGGAGATTATATTTGTTCAAGTAGATGCTGATTCAGACAAGAACTTAAGTGTATGTCTCATCCTCAGAATGCAAGAAGGCTCATCTCTATTCAACAAAGCTTTTATGTCACCACTTAGAGATAGGCACATGCTCAAGTGATTCCCCAAAATAGAAACGTAATTATTTTCTGTGCGTTGGCTTAAAACACTTTGCTTAGGCTGGCACTTGTCATGTCTTCAGTAATCTATTCCCAATTGCTAAGCAAACCCCTCTGTCCTTTACAGTGAAGGGTTTAAGGCTGAGTTTGACAATACATATACCTGTCTGTGCCTCTGTGTTTGCAGTAGCGAACTTCAATGACAGATGGAGAGCTCAGGCGGGGAATTGCAAGCTGTGGTTAGCAAAAACCCCTGCTTGCTTTACTTTTACCTGTTTAATCAATTATAATATCAGACCTAATGGATTCCTTTATATCCCTGGCAGGAAATAGCTTTTTACATATTAAAAATGTTGCCTTTGGAATCTTTTTTGTCTCTTTTTGTTATTTTGTTTTTTTCTTTTTGTCCATTTCATTTCTTTTAGAAAATTTTTGCCAATTGTTTTTTTTTCCTTTTGTTCATTTCACTTTTTATAGTGTTTGGGTTTTATTGTTTTGTTTGGGGTTTTTGTTTGTTTGCTTGTTTTTTATACTAGTTGGGTTTGGTATAGTGTTTATGTTGTTGTCCTCAGCTGGATTATTCCGGAAGAAAGGAACTGTACTAACACACTAGGGAGCCTTTGTTGAGGCTTGTATGAAATAAGGCAGTACTTCTGTTCACTCCCCCGACAGATTAAAAAAAAAAAAAAAAAAGAGGTATTTTTCAAAGCCAACTAAGGTGATCTGCGTAACTTTTCCCTCAAAAGTGTTCAAAATAATTGGATCCTAGAAACAATCCTTGTGGGGTTGTTGTTGTTTGGCGTTGTTTTGTTTTTTGAGGTGCCAATCTGTCATAAGTCATGTCAACATCAAAAATTTTCTGGGCTGCAATAGGGGTAGAGTCTCATTGAACAAGGTTCTGTTCCTGAAAAAAAAGTATATATCTATACACAACAACTTCTTTTAATGTAGAAATAGAGAAAGAGTGTGAAGAGTGTGGAAGAGAGTTTTTGCTCCAACAAGAGTTTTCTTTAAAAAGATCAATGTCTTATGAAATGTTGTCCCCTAAGATAATGGCAGTGCTGCAGTTCATATGTTATATTACAAAGTTAATGTGTCCTCTCCTCTGAATGTTATCTGGGCAGTTAGAGATTCATTGAGTTTTGTTGCTTTTCCAGCATGTGATCCTTAGTGAGTGCATAGCTCTCGTTATTTTTAGGATGAGCTCATGTCCCTAATTCCTTGTGCTCTGTGTGTTTTTCTGCTCCTTACATTTCTAAACAGATAGGTTGACTAGTTCTTTAGACACATATGCTGCTCTGTACCCCTGTGAATCCTGTGTGCTTCTATGGCTCCTCACAGACCACACAAAGTACTCCTAGCACTCTCATTGGGTGGTAGCATGCTTGTAACCTTTAACTTGTAAGGGTCATCTAAAGGCAAGTCCATCAACTCCTGTTTGATGTGAGCCAGAGTATGTCTGTATCACAGTTCCATAAAAATATTAGTGCTTTGCTGAATTCCTTCATGTTCTTGCAGTATATGGGCTTGTCTGTACTAACACCAGCACTTTGTGCAGGCAGCAGAAGGATCCAAATTTGAGGAACTAAGCCACTGGGCTAGCCTGGAAGAAAGGAGATGACAGCAATAAAGCCATGAAATAGTGTTGAGGATCTGGGATGAATTGTCTTACCTTTGCCTTCCCCTGTGTTGATCTTTATTTAAATAATCTGTTTAGGAAATATTAGTAGATCTGTGATGCTTGCTGTGGAGTGGGACTATTGAAGATATCCTAACCCAGTTTTCCGTGGATAGGTCACTGCCAGAGTTTGGAGGCCTCAAAAACTACTAGGAAAATCAAACACAGGCCATAAATTATTGTTTGAATTAACAGCAGAATTAAAATGATATTACTTTTGAGGTATTGAGCTGATATATTTGTCTTCTGCTTCTGGGTATTTGCCCATCTTCCTGCAAGAGTTTTTTTGCCTGGTTTTTCAATGACTTGTACTTCTTTGATAAGTGCAAGGGACCATCTGGGAAAATTGCCATTTTGGGACTGAAACTCTTCTGTCTGTGAAGAGAGATGTGAATGGATAGATGCTCCATTGCCTACCCCTTACCAATGAGAGAAAAAGAAATTACTAGAAGCACAAGTGTTTTTCTTTCCCAAATCTCCATCCAACCTCACCCTGCTGGACTTCTGAGGGTATTTGGTCCTCCAGAGGCTTTGGATTGGGTCAATGGCAAGTGGGTACTTGCCAATTCAGGGAAATGGAGATCCATGTTACTGGAGGGTGCCTATCAGGCTCACCCACCTGACAGCAAACACATTAGTTGAGATTACCTTACTCTTTCTGGGCATTATAATTTCCAACCTGCTTGTCCGTGTGTGACAATGCTTTATAAGGCATTTTGGGTGGGTAAGAGTGGGGTGAAGGAGACAGAGGGCAAACGGCACCTCCAGTTCTTTTACTGGGAAGGAACTGGATTGCTGAGAATATTTTTTTTCTCTTAATTCTGGTTAGTGTGCTGCTTAGAGACTGCAGGTGCTCCTTAGCCTTTATGCTCTCGTCTCGGCATCCCACCAACAGTGCAGAATGAGGAAGAATTCACTTCTTTCTCCTGGCCACATTGCCTCTGAAAGGACTTGAGTTTTAGGTTATTGTTTTGGTGCTGTGTTGCTTTTTGTTTGGTTTTGGTTTCTTTTTGGTCTTTGTTTTGTTTGAGGTTTTGGGGTTTGTGACACCAAGCTCTAAGAAAATCCAGCTTGTATTTAGGCTTCTATGCCTAAGGCCCAAGACATGTTTTTTTTGATACCTGCAGAACAGCACACACAAGAAGTGGAGTACTAAGCTCATTAGTCAGGTATTCTGTTCCATATCACAGCCGGTGAGACTTTGACTTTTGTTTTTGTTTAAAGCATTACTTTTGCCAGACAATCCTTCCTCCTGCATCGGTCAGAAAGAAAAAAGGTTTGAATTTGTTTAGGAAAAAAATTAACATTTAGCATATCTTCTGATCAAATAATGGGAAACCCACCAATTTTCTCTGAATTTGGTTACAGCAAAATCATAATTTGACCGTGAACATTAAAAATAATTTCTCAAGCATTAAAGGCTTGAAAACAGAATACGTGACACAGTGCTTTCCCTTTAGCTCCATATAATAAAGTTGTAGCTGTTTCTGTCTGTGCAGAACTTCTCTCTTGCAATCTCTGATGTACAGGAAGATTGGAGAAAAGGCATTCAACTATTTCCTTGTGAAATGTCATCATTGCAGGCGGTTCCAACTCCGATTATTAGACTGGAAAGATGATTAGTATGTGGATCCTTATTTCACAGTCATCTGAGACTTAAAATACAGTGTAGATTATGAATTACTTGGAAGGGTGAATGGAATGCCTACCCATGCCAAATCTAAACTTCTGTGGTCATGCTAACACAGCACTTCACAAATTACACAGTGCAGGACACAAGGCTTGATGGGCCATAAACTTCAAAGGCCCTCAGTGGGGCATGTTTGTTTTAGACTCTTAATTATGGCAAATGTTTTCCTGATGATTCAATGAGTTTAGAAATACAGACAGTTATGTGTGCTCGGTGTCCTGGATGGGAACACACTCCACAGCTGTCTAAAATGAGAGATAGTTTGATGTTGGAATTGGAAAATAACAGATATTGCAGGCATCAGAGATGTTCCAAATGAGAACTGACGATTCTCAACTAAGCACTGTCTCACAGGCATGGTTAGGACAATAATCATTTACAAAAATCTGGAGGGTGTCCACATCAAGCAGAACCAAAATGTTGTCTAGGGTGGTCCACGAAATATAACAAAATAAAATTTGGCAAAGTAAAAAAGGCAAACTGAAAACTTCAGAAGATAAGGGGACAAAAATCCCCAAAACAGCAACATTCTCTAAAAGAAACTAGCATCAGTTTCCACTTATTTTGACGTATTTGGCTACCGGGCTATCTAGTTTGTCAGAACGAATCTAACACTTCTGAACAAGTATATGTTTAGAGTCCCATCCTCAGATACAGACTTTCTAAGTGGCGAATATATTCTTTCCTTTAATGTGAGACAGCTTGGGTGAGTGGGGGAACCTTTTGATTGTAGAGATTTTTACACCCAGGTTCTGAAAAATTTCACTGTTTCACTATTTTGGTAGGCTTGCAGTTAGCAGATAAGTACATAGTCGCAGAAAAGAAAACCTGCTGAGGAGAGAATGAGAGGATGTTGACAGCTCTTTACTGTTCCTTGAGCACTCTGCAAGGTCCAATGTGGTCTGAAGACAGTTGTTTTCTTTAAAATGTCAAGCCCTGCTCCTGCTCCTTTTCTTTCTGGTTCTTGGCCTCTTGCCCAGGTCTTCTGCCACACATCTGAAGGCTGAGAACAGGTGCTGTGCTCAGAGAAAATACTGCTGTTTCCCACTCTGCCTCTTGTAGCCCTCTGTTCCCAGAGGGAGTTTGGATGCAAGTGATGCATAAATAAAACCATTGAAGCTTGGGCTGCAGGTTACCTGCTTGTTTTTCATGTCCTGATGAAATTCTGGAGCTCCTCCTTTTCATCTGTGTTTTCTTGGGATGGGAATGCTAAGTCTTGAAGACATGGGGCTGCTTCTGCTAGTTGTTGCTAAAACAAAAAGAAAATTGTTTCTGCCTTCTATATTTATCAGGCACCAGACCCTTAACTGGTAGAGCCAAACACATAGAACTTGGCTGCTTGAATTCAAGGGATCCTCTGTGAAAGTTGCAACAGATTTGAGTTTTTTTCTGTGCATGGAAAAAAACAAGGTGTACACAATAAACTGTGCTTATATCTCAGCTAGTCAGAAAAAGATAAGGTCATTCTGGCTGAGGTTAAAGGTCAAGCAAGGTAATGTGGGTAAGTGTAAAATATTTAGTGTAACTTCAGTCTGGGACATAGAAATCCAACAACTGAAACAGGTTCTCTTTGATGAAGAATTAAATGCTGGAATACATACTCTGTAAACTGACTTTTACAGAGTTGGCAGCTCACGTAGAGGGGAATTTCTTCTTTCTAGGAGACCCAAAGAGGATGTTTGAGAGCTGGACTTGCCAGGCAACAGCAGACTTACAAAAACAAATTTATGACATTTGACAGCTATTACTAAGAGTGGGGAATGGTGGGAAATAAGTAGAGTAACTTGGTACCAGGTGGCAAATTATATAGGGCCTTAGAAGTGCAGTTATATGTGAACTGGTAAACTGACAGTTACCAAAATCCCCAGCAAGGGGACCATTACTGAGCAGATGTTTTTTGAATGAAGCTGTGAAAATGCCAGTACTCAGTCCAGATCTGCCTGTTCAGCACTTTTATTGGTGGTCTAGAAAGTAAACACAAAACTGCTACTGAACTGAAGAGCAGTCAGAAATGCACACTGGGAGAGAGAGATGAAAGACTTCGGTTTATCAGAAAACTGTCTAGGGAACGCATGCAGTGTAGTATATAAACACAGAGGAGAAAAAAATGGATTCTGAAATGTATTTAGGGCAGTGAGGGAAAAGGTAAAGATAGAGCTAGTGGCTGAAAGATAAAGGCCAACAAATTTAAAGAGGGAAAATTGGTGTGCACAGAAAAATTCTAGCAAGGGATTGACCACTGGAACAAATTACCATGAGTAAAAAAAAGCCTTCTGTCTCTCTTCACATCAAAACTGTCAGGAAGATATATTCTTAACCAAACAGAATTCATTGGTCCTAGGGGTATGTGGGCAGACTGTATTGTTATTAGGAAGTTGGACAGGGTACATAATTTTAAAACACCTTTGAAACTGTAACTCTGAAACAATAAACCACTGCCTGCAGTGGTTTAAATTCAGTATAAGTCTTTACTATTCGCTTTGTGCCTTCCCACAGGAGGCTGAAGTGGTTATGCATTGCAGTAGAATCCCATCAATTTAAATAGCACAGCAGTACTGTGTAAGAAGGAGGAGTAACATGTAATGAGGAGCTTTCTTACCCTTGGTCTGGTGTCTGCATTTATATCTGCACTGTGGGATTTGGTTTCAAGTCAACAGTTAGTTCAGTTTCTGGGGTCAGATTTTCTAGCTCTAAGGGCACTGATGTGTCTTTGGGAGTCTGAAGCAGACTTGCAGAGTGTTCTCAGCTTTCCATGGGAAAAACTGGAGCTGTAATGATGTAGCATTAGTGTAAGAAACTCTGTTATTCTTTTTCCCTTCTGTTATCGTTACAGAAAAATCAGTGTGCTGTAAGGCAATGAAGCTTTAATCACTCTGCAATTACAATGATGCATCAGAAACTTGTTGAATGCATCACATAATGTTTCATTAGAATGATGATTAGCTGTTCCTCAAACAATAAGGTGCTACAATATCCTTTTCTACAGGAACCTTTGTCTTTAGGAGGGATGTTGTAATAAGTGGAATATATTTTGTATGAAATTATGTTTTCCCAACTAATAATAAATGCTTCATTTTCTTCATCTTTTTTAGGTCATGGTTTTATTTGACAAATAATTCCATTTACAGCATGTTATTGCTTATAAAATGCAATAGTCTGTCTCTCAATGTCTAGAAGAGAAGACAAACCAGTAAAGTCTCTGGAAACTTGTCTTTTGCAAGCCAGAGAGCTTATCTGGGGAGCTCAAAATGGGCTGCTTTAGGAGACTCAAAAAACATAGAGGTCGAGGAATGGTTGGAAGGAGAGTCCTGTATTTGCTAATTAAAGAAGCCTTCTCACAGCCTTGGGAAACAGAGAAAAAGTGCATAGGAACATACGCACTTGCATGCCTGTCTCTCTGCCGCCATAAAGGCTCTGACAGAATTAAGTGAACCGTAGTCTATGTATACCATGGAAGCATCTGGTCTGTGGTTTCAGCTGAATGCCCTTCATTTCATTGTCTGCTTGCTTGTGTGTTACGAATTTCGGGGACTGGCTCAGGTTGTTCACACTGCCTTGCAGGCAAAGGATGTTTCCCTCAGCATAGCAATGTCCTTCACAACAGATTGACTTCCCTGGAGAAACACAAGTGTCATTCAAGCACAGATGATGCAATGGAAATCTCATTCTCATGGTTTCCTGAATTGAAACAAATTGCCCCATTTCTAGTACAAGTGAGTATTCCAGATAAAAATATGACGTGGAGAGACCCAGTCAAGAATAGATTATGTTCTTGAATTATGCAACTTGTAAGCAAATGAAAGGAAGCCGGCTGGAAATGTTGCTATAATCCTTGCAAGAATGAAAGTAAAACTTTCTCTCTGTTCTCTAAGTAGTGTACTAGCTTTGGTATCTGAATGTCAAGAGGGGAAAAAACACACAGTGAAACCTAATGGAAAGGAGGAAAGAAAAAAATAGAAAAAAAATAAAGATAAAATCCTGAATTTTCAAAAATCTCAAATGTAAGTAGCACTAAACTTTCAGTGTTTCCCTCTGTGTGGTCAGTCCTCCAATTATATTCAATTAAAACCCTCTCTGAAGCTCTTGTTATTTTAAACATGTTTTTGATGGCATCTTCTGTGAAGAAGAAGGATCACAAGCAGAACAAATATGAACCTAGAGGAAATAGAAGTATACCATTATGGCTTTATTAAGAAATGGGTTTGTTGACAGTTCTCCTTCTAAGTTTCTCTGGTAATTTCTATTTCTCCCTGTCAACTAAGGAGAAAATGCATTAGTCTTGGCAAGTGAATCACTTCACTCCTTCTCTTTTGCGAAAGTAATATGGGTAGTGAAAACTTGAGGGAAGTGGAGCAGCAGCTGGAAAGCTGTCATTAGACCCTGGCAAAGTTATTTGTACCTTGGTGGGCCACTTCTCAAGGTCCCCCAATCTACTGTAAAAAAGGCAGACTGTGGGAGCTGCAAATAAAGGGAGGTGAGTTTGTGCATGCAAGGGAATTCAGTCAAAGCAAATAGACAGAATACCCCTGCAACTGGGATAGGAAAGTAAAAACATTTAAACAACTGAAGATAAAGAAACGGAGCTCTTGTGTTGTTTTGTGTGATTTAGCAAACAGGCTTTATCTATTAAGTCTATGTGTTTAAAACACTTTCAATGAAGGGTTTTTATTCTTCATATTTGTCTGCTCTTCATAGGCTAAAGCAGTTTCCCTTCCTTAAAAGAAAAAAAATATTAAAAACTCTGTTACACGTGTGTGTATCAAAGGAACACAAGTGTCTTTAACCTCAAAAGAAATAACAAGTTTAAAAATTGTTTCTATGTTATGGTTCATTTTAACTGACCATCCTTCTTGAGACATGGCTCTTGAACATATTGTTGAAGGCCCATCTCAAGATAGCTATACAGATTTTGGGTATAGAGGGCTTGAAATATCAAGGAGAAGACAGCAACGGAAAGGAACTTTGAGTTGAAAAAAAAAAAAAAAAAGTCCAAAGAAACACATATGTACTTCTGCTAAGGTAAGCCCAGATTAACCTTTTGCCTTGACGAAGACAAAGTGAAAATTGCAGAACAACAAAACCCACAAAAACCCTACAACAAACAAAACAAAACCCATAAAGAAGAAAAACTGAATTCAAACCCAAACCAGAATGAAACCCAGCAAACAAACCCCCAAAACTCCATTGTATTGCATAGACATTTTGGCAGCTTGGCAGCTAGAGAATGATTTGCAGGATGAAGAGCTTGACCATTCAGCAACCAATATTCTTGGGATGATCTGGTAGCAGTATGCTCAGTCGGGTGCTTGTTGCATTGGTATTTTTTAAGAGTTGGGGTATCCAGTAAATCCTAGCCTTCACTGAATCAACATCTTTGAGTTGGAACTTGTCATTAGAGAATCTGAGCTAGGGATAATCGTTTGTTCCTATGACCCAGGCAGATCCATTGTAGAATACAAGTAGCTATCCATCCATGCCTGAATATGCTGCAAATGCTATTGCTGAATAATTATCCTTGCGGCTTCTTGTACACAGTAAATATAGAAGAATGGAGCATAGTACAAATTACTTAAAAAGGTACATTGTTTCTGTTTGGGAGATTCTTTCCTGCTAGTTAGTGGAAGTAACAGGAATGGTAATTCTTGTTGAACCCCGGACAAAATGTAAGACCAGCCAATTCGGTGTTTTGTGTTTGAGGTGATTAGAATGTGATTATTTACAGGGAATTCTATTAGTGAAATCTGTCCTTGACCACATGTTCCATGTGTGCAGGGATGTTCATGAGCACAAGTATGATAATGCCCAGTTTAGATTAAATTTCCCTGTCAGGAGAACTGGGTTTTAGGAATCCATCCAGATTCTTTCGTCACCTTCACACAATTAATTTCATTTTGATGGTGACAAGACATGTCTTCCTCATCCATGGAAATCTCCATTTTGTAATCTAGGATGTGTCCTTTCTTGATATGTGAAATCTTACTCTAAGGTTTGGACTAAATCTTTCTTGAAAGGTTCCTCATACTCAAGTAGTCAGTTATCTTTCCCCTACTCTCCTCTGAATTTTTTCTTTTTTTATTATTTTCAGGCAGGAGAGGGACAATTTGCTACTTTTCCAAGCTATATTTCCTTTATCTGAAAATATGGGGGATTCTGTCAAGAAAACTTCATTTGAGAGAACTACCTGCACTTGAATTTGCAAAGATAGAGCAAATAAACTTTCAAAATAAGTTTACATATACCAAAAAATATTCATGAACTTTCATTTGTAGAGGTTTACGGTAAAAGAATTGCATACACACGCACACAAAGGAGTATTATTTTGTTGAATAAGCACACGTATTAGCAGATGAGGTTTCTTGTAGAGTAGTGGTAGTGAACAATAGATGAATTATCTTTCCTCAATGTACTTTAAAACTACACAAGGGAACCTGCTTTATAAACTAGTTCAACTGTAATCATGAAAACTCATAAACAATAAGGGCATTTACTTTTGTTGGAATGAAATGCCCATTTTCAAAGACTTTATTTTTTCCTTATTTGAAATCCCAATAAACACATGAGAATGTTGTTTCTGAAATTCTAATTCTGCGAGAAGAGAAATGAGAGTACACATTCAGGTAAGATTTATGTGATCTAAAAACACATACACTTCTTTTTTCACACTTTGATACGAAAGTTATTTTTAATCTACAGATAATAGGACTGTTAGAAACAACCTCCAGAAAATGGAGACAGAGCAATATTTTAGTTTCCTCTGTAAAAAATGGTTTAGAAATAAATTGTTCACAGTTAAATCTGTACACTGAAAACAGATATTATTTCTCTCTCTGAATGGAAAGATGTCTTCAGTGTATTTCTTAGAATGGGACTTTACTGTAGTCTTTATAATGGAATTTTTATTAAGGACCTCTATTATGAAGTTGGATATTTTCACAGCTAAAATTTTTTTGCTTTCATGATTCTATTTCAGGCCTTAATGATATTTTCAGCATGTTGGTACTTAAATACAAGGAGACTTTCAACTTGCACTTTGAATTGAGTGCTTACAAAGAGTTAGGCAATTATTTTATTCTTGAGTCCTTGTGTCAAATAAAGACTTACCCTTAACAGAGGAGGGGCAGATTAGAGAGATGTTCTGTCGTTGACATTTTTGGGCTTTTATTGCTTTTCTCCTTTCTGTCCCTCTCATCCCCTGCACTCTTCAGGAGACTCCAATGTTACATTTCCTTGTGGCTGGCTAAGTGTGGCCATGCTCCGTGCTGGACTTGCAAGGCTTAAATATCTTGTGAGAAGAAATTATGAATGGCAAGTGGATTTTACTATCATAATCTTTAATCTTTAGACACTTAAGCAATCATTGCCCCTTATAATTGAGGCTTTAAGAGTTAAAGTGTTTAACAGAGAAGCAGAGCGCCCAGTTCAGAATATGTGCTCTTCTGAGCAACTCACATGACAGACTTGGTTAAAAACACTCTGGAGCACTGCATATCCAGCCTAGGGCTATAGAATTTGGTGCTTCTTAAAAGGAACAATGGGTTCTCTAATTTCAACTATGGGTATAAATGCATTACCATAATTTCTTCTAAAATTTTTTTATTGGAAGTTCTTGTCTTTCAAAATTTTACTGTGTTTTTTACAAATGTTTCAATTTCAGACCAAAATATATGCACAACCTGTAATGATGCCAATGAGTTAAAACTATGAGTGGCCTCAGTAATAATTATCATAGAAAGGTTTGGGCTGGAAGGGACCTCTTAATACCTTGTGAACACATCTTCCTCCCCTCCTCTCCACCCTGGCCAAGGATATTTTTCACTAGGAAAGGCTGATCAGAGGCCCAGTCCCTCCTGCTCTGTCAATTTCTCCAGGTAATGCAATACACCATCTCACCACCCCCCC